>JASPKZ010009358.1:550000-877500 GCA_030220185.1 Diploptera punctata
TAATAATAATGAAAATAATAATAATGATAATAATGATGATAATAATAATAATAGTCCACCGCTGTGGTCTCGAGGTAGCGTGCTGCCTTGTCACGCAGCGGGCCCGGGTTCGATCCCCGGTCGGGGCAGTTTTTCTGGGTGAGGTTTTTATCGGGGTTTTTCCTCACCTGTAAGACAAATGTCAGGAAAACTTTAAGGCCCAAACGGTCCCCGGAATCATATGGCCATCATCCTTATCATTATCATCCTTACCATTATCATCATCATCCTTCACCAGTGTGGAAAGCAACGGGAAGCTACCACACCTACACAATTCCCTAGTAAAGCTGCAAGCATAGCATGAAAATGCTTGATTGCAGTGAAGGACCTGCCTTCGGGCAGAATGACTATGGATGGAGTAATAATAATGATAATAATAATATTTGATACGACAATATTGTCCCTGCTATGCATAGCAGCACGCATTTCCACAATCGAGCTAAAACTCGTACTGGGAATTACTTCCTGCTTCATTACTGCACATCTGTTGCCGGTCTATCTCTCATGTCTATGAATTAAATAATACGACTCATTAGCATAAATTTATCTTAAAAATCACTTGCAAAGTAATAAATTGTGCGTAGAATGGAACCATTAGAAAGGCATCTTTGCCACTCATTTACTGATAAACACATTAGACTCTGTCAGGAATCACTTCAGTAGACAAATTACCCATGTCTCAACACAACGTATCACTAGATTGTATCAGCTGCTTTTTTATTTTTAAAGTGTAATGAGGTTGGCGCCCCTGCTGTTACTGACAGTTGAACAATGATGAGCGCTGTCGTCATGACAACCAGTTATATTATCCTATCTGCGCATACTCATAAGATTGGGTGGGGCGCCGCCTTTGTTTAAGTTGGCCTTGTTGGTTTTGGTGCTCAACATTTAACTCCCTAAGGAAATTGCAAAATTAAGGTCGAGGAGAAATATATCTTTTTGCTGAAATTCATATATAGGATAGTGAAAGACGGTCATTCAATAAACACAGAGGTACGTTTGTACAATTCAATTTGTATAGTTATATCAACGGTGATTAAAGATGATTATTAAAACTTGGGTCCAATGTATAATAACGTCTGATATTATGTAGGTTGGAAAACAAATCTGTCCATATATTTTACAGTTTTTTTCGGAGATATTGGTCTAGTGTTTTGATTCATAGAAATTATGGTCTCCAGTAGCCCTGTCTTATTACTAAGGCTAGGATATGCATGTAATTACATATTCTTTTTATTTGCTTATAGGCCTACATGGAAAAAATTGATAAATGTCCACGAATTAGAAACTTTTGTATGACAATTTATCATTACACATTTTCACTTATTTGATCATAATTACATATTTTAAATTTTTTTATGTAAATTTACATATTACGCTTCTTAATTTAAAAAAGGTGAAGCATGGACACTAAGAAAACAACATGAAAGCAGAATAACGGCTTGTGAAATGAGATTCATACGCAGAACAGCGGGTTACACCAGATGGGATCGGAAAAGGAACACCGATATCTTAAAAGAATTGAAGACTACACCAATTTTGGAATATATTAAACAGTACCAACTAAATTGGAAACACCATCTTGAAAGAATGAGTTCAAATCGGATCCCCAAAGCTATTTATAATTATATACCAAGAGGACGAAGATCACTGGGCCGTCCTATGAAACGCTGGAGCGAAAATTTTCTATAGGATCGTAACAGGCCTTGGCCTAATACTTGGAAGGAAGAAGAAGAAGAATTTAAAAAAGAAATCAGAAGCTGAAAAAAATTTAAAAACATATTTGTGACAATATTTGTTTACATAAAAAAATCACATACCTGATTGCACACTGAAACTGTTTTTTTTTTTTTTTTCCAACCTATATAAAAGCTGCTGAGAAATGGTCAAAGAAGAATTTAATTTACTAAACACGATAAACTTAAGTATAGGGTTCCACATAACAAGATCTCTTTTAAAACCTGAAAGATCTACTCTGTTTATAAATGAGGTAGTAGAAATATATAGGGGGCACAACGTTGTATAGTTGGTTAAGACAATATCCTAAAAGCTGGAAAATCGAGGGTCGAGACCCGATGAGGCCAGGATTTTTAAACTGTTTAATCTTCTGGCGGCATCATGACCCTGGGGCCGACTCAGCCTATAAAAATTAATACCATGCTATGTTGTGGGGCTCAAATCTCTTGCCGTTTGTTTACAAAGATGGGAAATCCTTAACCTCCCAATATCCCTAAGACATGTAGGTGAGATGATTTTATAATACAAACTTGATAATATTCTACCACGTTTTCAAGTATTTAACTTTCCCATTCCTTCAAATTTGATTTATCATAAAGTTAACGTTTAATATAAATTTATATAAAATTAAATTATAATATATTTAATGTAACATATTTTCATGGAATTTTTATGTAATATTACATATTTTACATAATGTTATTATATAAATATGTACAGCCTTTGAAGAAAATGATGGTGCATTACATTGCAATTTCACCTTGGGATTTTATTAAACGATTCCTGTAGAGTTGTGAAACTGTCTAGGAAATGCATAAATATTGATTATTTCTAAATATCGAAAGATATTATGTAAGGAAGTATTTTATTTTAAAACGCTATTTTCATCTCAGCTCGTAATTCAAAGCTGAATGTGTTAAAACTGACGATTTCTTGAGGGGCTTCCTAATTTAGAAACCATATTCCTTTACATGCCGTAAACCTAAAACATGGAATCCACGGCTATACATCTTTAGAAGGCACCCACAGCTTCTGTGACATTTTACGCTCTTCGTTCCATAAACGCCTAATAAAGTGATCCACCTGGCATTTTCATCCATTAATATTTATGTATTATGGCGATGTTAAGATCATGTGACCTCCTTACATTCAGTCAGAACACACATGTTACAGTAAAACAAAAAATCACAATAATTAATACAGATCTAGACTTGCGTATATTTTTAACATGTGATAGAACTCTGAATAATAAGCGTTTCTCTGCTCTTTCTTTTTTCAGCCTCAGAATCTTGTAATGATGGCGGAATTTCCTGATTGTGATGTAAAACTATGCGACTTCGAGATATCGAGAGTAATTCTCGAAGGAACAGAGATTCGAGAAATCCTAGGAACTCCTGATTATGTTGGTAAGTTTTAATCACATTTCAGTTTTAAAATAATTAGGACACCGGTATCCTTAATTTTATCGTAAATTTTTACTTCTGTTTTCAAAGCAAACTTATATTTTACTACCCCCTATATGGTAATGTCCACCGCTGTGATCTCGAGGTAGCGTGCTGCCTTGTCACGCAGCGGACCCTGGGTCGATCCCCGGTGGGGGAGTTTTCTGGGTGAGGTTTTTATCGGGGTTTTTCCTCACCTGTAAGACAAATGTCAGGAAACATTTAAGGCCCAAGCGGTCCCCGAAATCATATGGCCATCATCACCATTATCATTATCATAATCATCATCATCATCATCATCATCATCCTTCACCGGTGTGGAAAGCAACGGGAAGCTACCACACCTACAATTCCCTAGTAAAACTGCAAGCATAGCATGGAAATGCTATGATTGCAGTGAAGGACCTGCCCTCGAGCAGAATTACTATGGATGGATGGATATGGTATTATAAATAAAATAGTAATAAAACCGTGACATGAGAGCTCCGAAGAGCCTAGGTGAACAGAAGTGGTTGCTGTCACTGTTACCACAATACAGTAAGCTTATATCGGTACGCTATTACCACGAAACAGTCATTCAACCTTGATTTCAGTTTTTTTTAAACAGATCCTGAAATCAAGTATACTTATATCAAGTATACTTATATTAGGACTACAATGTTTAACAATGTTTTTTTTTTCGGTTCAAATATGGTTTTATATACAGTTAAACTTGCTTAATCCGGAACATGAATAATACGCAAATCTGTCCAATGTGAATAAATTGATTGGTCCCGGCGAAATAATAGTAAATTTACGTTTATTTGTTTTGCATAAAATGGAATCTGTCCAACGCGGAAACTGAAAGATATTTCTACACAATTCATGAAAAAAATATATATAAAGCGGAAAGAGAGAGAGAGAGAGAGAGAGAGAGAGAGAGAGAGAGAGAGAGAGAGAGAGAGAGAGAGAGAGAGAGAGAGAGAGAGAGAGAGAGAGAGATAAATTAGTTTCCACTTCGTTGAATTCCCGTTAGGTCAAGAAACCAATAAGGAATGATTCCTGCCGTCGGGTGAAATAGAGATTCTACCTGTACCTGAAATTTTATTTCGGCCTTACTGCACACCCATTATGAGAAATACAGATACCTGTCTTACAAATAACCATTGCACTGTAAAATATTAAATTAGTTTAAGTACCGAGACAGATCTTTCACAGGTAGCGTTCTGAATTTACGGAATAAAAAAGGCTAAAACGAATGTATCATTGTCATTAAACGAAAAAGTGAAAGTGATTGAAGATAAATCTCCTAATTTCCGAACCGATGCTCAAAAGTCAATCTCTAGCTGTTACTAAATCCCTATGGAATAATGATTTGAAGCATCTTCAGGTTGGCTGGACAGTTTTAAAAGACGACACAATGTAGTGAGGGATGAAATTTGCGGGGAATCGAAGGATGTGAACGAAAGTGTAGTTAGTGAGCGGAAACCGAAACTGCATACTTCGATTTCAGGATACGCATCTAAGAGACATTTTTAACGCTGACGAAACCAGACTTTCTTCGCGCATTAACGTCGAAGTCGCTCATACATACAATACTTCATTATCATAAGTAATGCCACGAGTGAATTTATCATAAGTAATGCCACGAGTGATTTCCAAATTATCGATAAATTCACGACTCACGAAGTGAGGAGTGAATTTATCTAGAGAATTTGGAAATCAAGAGTGGCATTTGTTAGGACTATTTAACGAATAAAATTAAGCTGTTTACTCACAAATCATTATTTAACTATAGTTATTTTAAAATATTTATATATTTAATGTAAACGGCGATGTTTGAAAACAAATGAGAAACGATAGGTACGCTTCTACTGCTTCTTTTGTTTATCACTGCAACCAGATCATACTATTTATTGCCAAAGGAACGCAATATTGTAAGGAGGAGCTTTCTTTAATATGGTAATTATAACACTGATAAATATTTGGTGAAATACGACTCTGATTGGTTGTAAAACAGAAATCATTGAAACGTGATTGGTCATTGACTCCCATTTGGGGCATGAGTTAAATAGTCTACAGAATTTGGAAATAAAGAGTGGCATTTGTTAGGACTATTTAACGAATAAAATTAAGCCGTTTACTCACAAATCATTATTTAACTATAGTTATTTTAAAATATTTATATATTTAATATAAACGGCGATATTTGAAAACAAATGAGAAGCGATAGGTACGCTTCATCTGCTTCTTTTGTTTATCACTGCAACCAGATCATACTATTTATTGCCAAAGGAACGCAATATTGTAAGAATGCTCTCTAGTGGAGAAAAAATTAAACACATCATACTGTATATTAATTCATTTCTGATATCGTATGATGTAAATATGACAATTATATTTTTCTGGATTGTTACCTGAGAAAAAATACATTTAAGAAAGTGCAAACAGTGGTTTCTTTTTTTTTTTTTTTTGGGTGGTGGTATAATCAATTGCTACAAATGTTTTTATATTAACTCCCGCATGCGGCATGTGTTGACATTCATGCACTATATATACAATCTGGTAGCCGTATTTCTCACAGGATCAGTCACTGCAAAATAAATGGTCAGACCTGTTCAGAATATTAAAAAGGAGGAGCTTTCTTTAATATGGTAATTATAACACTGATAAATATTTCGAGAAACACGACTGTGATTGGTTGTAAAACAGAAATCACTGAAACGTGATTGGACATTGAGTCCCATTTGGGGCATGAGTTAAATAGTCAACGTAAGCGCAAATACAATTAACCCACGGTGAGTAAAAAAGACATTTACCCTATAATCTAAGATTATTAATAAATTTTAGTTTTTTTATAATGCGGAATATAGTCTAATATGGGAAAAATTGGTCCTAAGCGGTTCCGTTTTGAGAAGGTTTTACTCTATCTGGTTTCTATAAGTTTTAAGACATTCTAAAACTATGAAATTTAAAATTAAATTCAAATTTTAAGATAATATAGGATACATTAATCCATGTACGAAGACAAACGAGGGGCACGCCGTACCGTAGTTGTTAAGGCACTGCGCTACAAGCCGGAAGGTCGAGGGTTCAAGTCACGGTGGGGTCACGATTTGTAAACTGACCCAAACCTTCTGGCGGGCACTGTGGCTCTTGTGTTGACTCAGCCTCTAACGAAAATGAGTACCAGACGCCTGTTCTGGTGTGAAGGCGGCCTGTAAATATACACATTTACGTATAAATATACTGTTATGTCATAAAAATAAGTATTAATTTGCGCCATAAAAGTGCTAATCAATAAATAATAAAACAAATATTCTATTGTACTTTTAATTTATTGAGTTTTTATGTTTAAATAAAAACAATTCGTATATACTATACAAATACTCGACTGCGGGGGTGGAAAAAACATTCCCACTCCGGTGCTCTGTTCTTCAAGTAACCGTGCCGCTCCGTTGGAATATTTATTTCGTTAGTTTATCTCTCTCTCCCTGCCCATTTTTTTTTTCTTCCCTCGTTCACCACACTATCACTTTCTATTTTTATTTGTTTATTTTATTTTTTCCAAATGTTTCACTTATTTATTCTGTCATATACGGATGTTAAGCCTCTATTTTGTTCTTGTTCCTTATTTCCTATTAAATATTATGCATACTATTGAATTTGCAGTGAAATGACTAATATCACGGTGTTCAGTGTCCTTCATTCAACATATCATCCAATGTTACAATCCAACTGGTCCAACATCCTTGTTAGTT
The DNA here is from genome assembly GCA_030220185.1 of Diploptera punctata. Taxonomy (NCBI): domain Eukaryota; kingdom Metazoa; phylum Arthropoda; class Insecta; order Blattodea; family Blaberidae; genus Diploptera; species Diploptera punctata. The sequence goes on from JASPKZ010009358.1 coordinate 556,959, forward strand.
ATAATATCGTCTATAAATAAGATTGAAGTAAACAGTAAATAGTTGTTTGAACATCTATTTGTGGGGAATGTGTAAAATGAGGAAATAAATAAAAGTTTCTTTGCTTGTAAAATTCCTTTTACGAATACTTACGCGGCCGTGATAAAACAAAGAACAAAAATAAGTAGATATATTGAAGGAAATAGTTGAAAATGTTAGGTTCATTAATGTTAATAGCCATACTAACACATCAAGAGTCGCCATTTAACGTCTAACTCATTAAACATGCGGCGCTGTTAGCGGTGTTTAGTTACATGTTCAAGAAAGTAATTACAGGTATTACTTCTATGCGCTTTATATGGAAATAAGATCGCCATTTTTATTTAAATTACAAAACATTTTTCTCTCCAAGACAACTAAGTTTGGATAATGGAAAGCAGTTGTCTGAAATGGCGCGGAGAAAGCTAAATTTTTTAAAATGTGGGTGGAAACACATTCTCAGAAGGAATATTAGAGTTAATTGAGATTGTTATATTCTTATGTAATATATGTTTGTCCTGGTGAGTGGAAGAGAAGGCCACGTGGCCTTAACTCCACCAGGCTAAATAAATATAAATAAATAAATAAAATAAATTGTCATATCACAATTTAAAATTATTCTTGGGTCTGACAAATTCATTTCATGTTTAATTTATTCACACATAGTTAATGACACAAGGCCTTTTCGAAATATACAACCAATATAGATTAAATGCGATACAGGATTATAATTAAAAAAAACAGAATATTTGTACACAGATCTTTCGGAGGAATAAATGGAATAAAGATTAAAACAGTGGAATATTTTAAGAATTTGGGATCAATAATTCAAAAAGATGGATCATTTCAATTAGATATCGAAAAAAGAATAATAGAGACAAAGAAAGGTATTGGCATATTAAATTCTATTTTATGGAGTAGGACTTAATAAATTCTAAATAGGACTAAATTATTAATATATAATATAATTGTAAAGAGTATTTTATTATACGGTGCGGAAACATGGACGTTGAAGCAAAAACACAGAAATAAATTATTAGTAACAGAAATGAAATTTTTAAAAAGATCGGCAAGAATATCAAAATTAGACAAAATAAAAAATAATACAATAAGAGAAATTATAAATGTAGAAAAGGATATTGTACAAGAGACTGAATAAATCCAACTAAGATGTGATGGGCATATAATGAGAACAAGGGAGACAGAAACAAACAAAGGTGTATTGAAATGGATATATTCTGGAAGAGGGAAACGTGGTAGACCATAGCCAACGTGGATAAAGGGAATTCAAGACAACATATGAAGATAAATATGACACGCAAGACGGAGAAACGTGAAAGAAAAAGAAGTTTATTTTGGTTGAGGATACCTGTGTATGTAAGATAAACAATCCTCAAGTAGAATATAAAAATTATTATAAATATCTTACTAAACATAATCTCCCTGTACGTTAGTTTAACCTCTCCCTTTAAAAGTACTTTCACACCTGTTGGGAGAGGATTAATAACTTTGGATCGCACACATACTTCTTTAACACACAAAAGGTCATGGAGGGCGTCCTTGGATGAGTGATCAGCACAATGTCCAGCCCACCTCCGGCCCAACATGAACATTTAACAGAAGACACCATTCACAAAATTATTCAAACTGAAAAAAAAACGAATATGATATGTACGAATGCTGATTATGCTGACCAGATAATTTTCGGGGACCATTTGGCCTTAAAGGTTGCTAACATTTTTCTTACAGGCGAGAAAAAAACACGAAAATATCACCCAGGAAACTTGTCCCGACCGGAGATCGAACCCGGGCCCGCTGCGTAAAGTGACGACATTACTTTATGAAGTTAGCAACCAATAATATTACATAAACCATAATTTGAGAAAAGTAGATTATACAAGCGATGATTAGAAAACAACTCAGGATAGGGGTGTATGGAGAGCTTATGTCCGCGCGACTATGAACCTACGGGTTCGCTAATGCCATTTTTATATATATATATATATATATATATATACCATATATATATATATATGCCATATATATATAGATCAGCGCAACAAAATTAGTTTGGTTAAGAAACTCCCGCTTGGGAGCACCCGTGTCCACATGCTGGACGTATACAATATAACTTATATAAAACGTACTTCTGACACTTTTGATAATATTATTATTAATAACAATGTTATTTTATTATTACTGTTGTAATTATAAGTAATAATAGTAACAATAATCATCATCATCATCATCATCCGGTATCATGGCAGCTGCCGTCATCTTCTGGAAACCAAACGCCATTCCTCTCTGTCCATCCATTGATCTTCCTCCTATCCTCTGATATTCATAGCAGCTTGTACTTTTTCTATCCAAGTTTTCTTCGGTCTTCCTCTCTTCTTCCTTTCCATTGGGATCCAATTCATAACAATTTTATGCAATTTTTGCTCTAGCATTCTTTTGACATGGCCATGCCACTGTAATCTTTACTTTCTATAATGTCTATGATGTCCGGCTCCTCTTGTACACCCATAATTTCCCTTATTTCTTTATTTCGTATTCTATCCATTCTAGATTTTCCAGCTGATCTTCTTAAAACATCCATTTCTGTACTTAAAATTCTTTTCATTTCCCTGGTAGCAATTTGCCAGACTTCAGCACCATATGTTAAAATGCTGTGAATGAATAATAATAATAATAATAATAATAATAATAATAATAATAATAATAATCCATCCATAGTAATTCTGCCCGAAGGCAGGTCCTTCACTGCAATCATAGCATTTTCATGCTATGCTTGCAGCTTTACTAGGGAATTGTAGGTGTGGTAGCTTCCCGTTGCTTTCCACACCGTGATGATGATGATAATGACGATGATGGCCATATGATTTCGAGGACCGTTTGGGCCTTAAAGTTTTCCTGACATTTGTCTTACAGGTGAGGAAAAACCCCGATAAAAACCTCACCCAGAAAAACTGCCCCGACCGGAGATCGAACCCGGGCCCGCTGCGTGACAAGGCAGCACGCTACCTCGAGACCACAGCGGTGGACAGCAATAGTAATAATAATAATAATAATAATAATAATAATAATAATAATAATAATAATAATAATAATACTGAATTACAATAAAAGTCATATAGGGACAGAACTATCGGCAAAGAATTTTTAACTCTTGATCTCATACATACTTTTTTTAACCACATAAGGAATGGAAGATCTTCCCGGATAAAAATCAGCTCAATGTCGTGGTCACATCCTACAAGATGAATATGATATAGATGTTCATGATAACTAGACTGTATTCAAAAGTTCTCTGGCATTTGTTTTACAGTTGTGGAAAAACCCACAACAATCTCACCCATTAAACTTGTCTGGATTCGGTAACCGGAACGGATCCGCAGAGTCTAAAGCAACGACGTTACACTAGGCCCATGCCTCCACCCTTTGGGATACCTCGGTCATAATGACCATACTCCCAAATCCCAGACTTGCCCTCCCTATCTAGTCCGCGTCCACATTCAAGAGTTCTCGGCCTAAAACCAACACCTCTATGGAGAAGGTGTTGGAGTTGCAACTTCGGGAATTGCTGAGCTACGTAGTACGTCAGGTCGCTCATTCCTGACGAACCCACAGTTGGTCCACGGGCTCCTAGTCGTGGGGACTGCTGTCGCAGATCCACCGACCGTTCCCCTGTTCTACCTCCAGGGACGTAACCTGCAGCCGTCGGGAGACCGGCTAGGGCTTGAGTCCACAAGCCCCACAGTGTGAGACTTTAGTATATCCAGGTGCTCATCTCCTGGTGATCCCACAGTTTGTCCACGAGCCCGTAGGCTTAGCCAGGAATCAGCACAGTTGCTCCCTCTGCAGTGGTCCGAGCTCTGCCCTGGTGTGCCCCCAGGGACGTGTCCTGTGCAGTTGTGGGCCAGCACGGAGCTCGCAAGCTCCAACAGGTGATCAATAGTACGGCAAGGCGCTCAACTCCTGCCGACCCCACTAATGGTTCACGAGTCCCTTGGACTAGGCCGGGAGGACTGTCTAGGAGATCCACCGATCTTTCCCCCAGTGCACCACATGGGGACGTGTTTTGTTGCTGAAGTGGGCCCAGCCTGAGCATTAGTACGTCAGGTCGCTCAACTCCTGACGACCTCACAGATTGTCCTTTGGGTCACTCGGTCCCGGAGTCGGCGTTAATCCCCCACCAAAAACTGCGCTTCCTCTTTTTCCGAGCTTACTGACCTGGTGGTAATTCCCAGCATTACGCCCGGTATTGTCCCAACCAGTCCGTTCGCAAGACTAGGCCTAGTCGTGCCGCTGCTGTGAGACAGCCCACTGAGCAATGTAGGCATCCAGGGTGCTCATAGCCCATGGTGCCCCCACAGATGGTACTCGGGTTCATTGAACCAAGAGAAAGGAGCTTCTGATCTCCAGTCTCCCACCGCTCCACCAACAGCGGCCGCTAATCCCTCTTGTGGACCGTGATCCACGAGCTTTGACAACAGGCCGCTCGTCTCCCTGTTGACCCCACTTATGGTTCCGAGTCCATCGGACTTGGAAGGGAGGACTGACTAGCAGATCCACCGACCTTTTCCCCACTACGCCACCGAGGGGACGCGTTTTGCTGCTGAAGTCGGCGCAGCATGAGCTATGTAGTACGTCAGGTCGCTCGAGTCCTGACGACCTCACAAGTGGCCCGCGGGTCCGGACTGGACCTAGCCGGGAGGAATGCAATGCAAACCACCGACCGTTCCCCTATCCGCCACCCGGGGACGCGCCCAATTGCTGTTGTGAGCACAGCTGGAGCCCGAGAACCGGATGGATAAAGTCGGTGGAGAAAATGAAGTTTAATAGTTAAAAAAAAGTTTGACGTACCGAAAGGTTTTCATCCAAATTATCTCTAGAAACCGCCATGAAACTCTTTGACGCCAAGATCATTCCCATTTTAACATACGGTATAGAATTAATCTGGCAAAAACCCGGTTCCTGAAGTCAGCACTAGGATTATCCAAACACACCCGATCACGACTCGTCTACGAACTTGCCACAGAGACCTTCCTAATAGAAGATATCAGGACCAAATTTAACCTACCATTTACGGAGAACTGGGGAAAACTAATGGATATGAGAAGACAGAAAACAACAGATCTGGTCCCAATTTTATTCTACAGAAGCAATGGTCAATAGAACATGGATGTAAACCAGCCAGGACCTATGTCACTTCGTAAATTCTCTAGCAACGCATGAATACCACCACAAAGTATGTAATGTGAAGACCTACCACGACCCTAATTCAACATGTGTATGTGAACTTTGTGAACTATCTCGTAATCGTTACACACATTACAACATGTAAAAAAACTACCCAAGTCAATAATTGAGACATGCAGTTAAAAACACTGTGAAAACGAAGTGTAGAAAGACTCTAAATTTAGTTAGTTTCATGTACAACTTGTGTACTTTTTCATTTATTATTATTAATAGTTTTAAAAAAGTATCTTCTTCTTCTACCTCTACGCATGAAAGCTGGCAGCTTGTTGCGTTTCATTCACTACAGGTCCGGGGTATGGTGTCATCCTTCCATCGTAGTTGTGGTCTTCCTAATGCACTTTTCTGCTGAGATGTCCAGTCACGTACTTTCTTCACTAATCTACTGTTCTCCATTCTATCTATGTGATCGTTCCAATTTAATCTTCTATCATTTATCCAAAGGTTTATAGGTTCAATTTCACATTCTTCTCTAATAACAGAGCTGCGAATTTTCTCTCTCAGCGATTTTCCTACGATTTTCCTTAAAACTTTCATTTCGGTTGTTTCATAGATTTGTTTTGTTTTTTGAGTTTCTGTTAGAACTGGTCTTATGACAGATTTGTAAATTCTTACTTTTGTATCTATTCTTAAATTTTTATTTTTCCGAACAGTATTGTTTAAACATCCCGATATTTTGTTTGCATTATTTCCTTGATGGAGGATTTCATCTGTTATTCTGTTGCTGCTGTTAATTTCTACTCCTAAATATTTGAATTTCATGACTTGTTCTAAACTTTTCCCTTCTATTTCTAATTTAACACGTCGTGGGTCCTTGGATATTACCATTGATTCGGTTTTATTTGTTGAGAAAAGTATAATACTTATATAGTGCCCAGCAGATAAATACGTTATGTTTATGAAGTAACAGTCTAACCTTTTTACGCAAATATATTTTGACAAATTGAAGGATAATTTATAAGTAGACCAAACTTGTTTCTGTTTAAAGCAATCAATTGGGCTACTGATGAAGTAATTTCTATTCAACACAAATCGAAACAGGTATTCGGTAAAACACAATACACACATATAAATAAATTAATTATACCAAACGTTAAAAAGTAGCTTCGTGTTATTAAAATATATTTTAACAAGATTCACAACACGTAATGTTCCGAGTTACCATTGTTTTCATACCATTGTAACTGTAACAACAACCAGTATTAAATTATAAAAACTTGAATCAGTAAATTTAATATACTCTAAGTTATATGCGGTCCTACGCTCACTGAATAATTATTCTTACTTTCTAAACGAGCCTTTACTAGTATATTACAACTGTGTAAACGATCCTAATTGATTACAAGGTCATTATAATTACTAATATGTACTACTTCTTCCCCATGGTAGTTTAACCACTAACAATATATGTGCCCTACAGTAAAAGCTCCTTACTCGCAGGCGATATGTTGCACAAACATGCCGCGAATAGGGAAACCACGAAAATAGGATGGTAATTTGTACGGGTATATAGGAGACACGTTCCAAGGTTCCGAAATAAAATAAAACTTATAAAAATAAAATCAACGAGAGATATTTGAACAATTTATATTAATTATTACTACCAGGCTTAGGCAAGAGCTTAAAGAACTTAGTAATTCCATCCTGTTTTGCCGCTTTTATAAGGTCTTTCAATTTTGATTGATATCGCTGGTCAATATGATTTTTGTCTCACGAATACCAATAGTTGTACATAATGCAGCTTTTTATCGCGTTTTCAAATATGTATTCGAGATTTCTATATCACCAACAGTTTTTTATTTCAATTTCAATCAATGGATTTGAATAATTATTTTTTAATAAACGTCTTTTCGTCCATTTGTCCATTGTAAAATAAAACAAAATGAGCTAACTCTGGATATTTCAGCTATGGAAAAGAGATATCAAGGCAAATAGAATCCTAATATGCTGGCCGATTATTGTTGGACCATCAAGAGGAATGATCCACAGACGAAACATAGCAGAAAATCGTCATTTCTTACTTTCTAGGCGAGTCCGAATGTTCGAATATTGTGTAGTTACGAATGTAGAAAATATTAAAGTGTTGGAAATTATAAATTCCTGTCTCTCGAAAACCTCGCGTGATGGAGAAAAACCAATATCATATTTGAATTCAGGAGAAAAATACTATCAGAATAACATATTTTTCTTTTTGAGACAAAAAAAAGTTTCTTTTTTGTTGCTCAGTGTATTTAGTTGCGATTTTGAGCGATATAATTCCTTATTTTATCTTCGGATTTCTTGATGAATCGTATAGTTGATTCATTAACTTTGAAACAGCGGGATATAGTTGCAAACAACTCACCAACATGTAAACGGTCAAGCATTTCTATTTTTACTTTAAGCGGCAACACTACTTTTTTCCGTTTTGAAACTAATTTTGTTTCCTTTTTACTCTACATCTTAAATTGGCAACAAAGCAGAAGAGACACGTGTTATTCAATCAAATTTATTGCAACGAAAAACAAGTCGAAATAATAAAACACCGATTGTGACGAGGGCGGCATTATCACCGAACATGAGGTTTAGTGCTACTGTATAAGGCTCGTTTTAGTTTGATATTAATTTGTCCATTTGGTTTGAATCGCTCCTTGAAAAAGCTGCCGTGGCACGTGCCCGCAGTAAAAAAAGTTGTCGATGGTTAATAAAGGATAATAATCCTTCTACCAGGCTCAATTCTGGAAATGCGTGCTATTATGCATTGCAACTACTTTTGATGTCCCAACTCCTTTCAAAAAAACGTTAAACTGAAAATATATAAAACTATTATTCTACCAGTTATATTATATGGGTGCGAAACATGGACTCTTACTTTAAGGGAGGGAAGGAGATTACAAGTATTTGAGAATAAAGTACTTAGGAAAATTTTTTGACGAACTAGAGATGAATAGACAGGTGAATGGAGAAGACTTCATAACAATGAACTACATGGTCTTTATAGGAAGCCAGATATAATAAGAACAGTTAAGTCTCGTAGACTGCGGTGGGCAGGGCAGGTTTCGCGTATGGGGAATGAAAGACTTGCATGGAAACTTCTTGTAGGAAAGCCAGAGGGAAAACGCCCAGTTGGTAGATCAAAAATGAAGTGGGAGAATAACATTAACTATGATTTGAGGGAAGTAGATTATACAGGAAATGATTGGAAAGTATTAGCTCAGGATAGTGATGTATGGAGAGCTTATGTCCGCGCGGCCATGAACCTACAGGTTAGATAGAGCTAGTGAGTGAGAGTAAGTAAGCAATCCTTCTATATACCGTCTGGATTCGCGAGTAAAGACATTTTTAGCCGCCAATACAGGAATTATGTCGCAATATTTTAACCCGCGAATAATGAAAATGAAAATAAGGGAACCGCGAATAAGGAGCTTCTACTGTATGTTTACTAGTCCCATGCTGTCCGGACTTTACAGTTACCAACTGTCGGAAGAGAGATTTTAAACTTTGGATCGCACACATAATTTTTTTAAAACACTCAAAGACATGGAAAAATTCCTCGAATGAGTGACCAGCTCATCCATGGCCTCCTCCGAGACAACATGAAGTTTTAAGACGAAACACACCACTTACAAATTCAACATAAACATGACACTATGGTAATGTACTACACATTAGTAATAAAACCCAAATCACCAAACTAAAATATTAAAATAGTCTGGACGTTTCGATAGCGAGGCTATCATCATCAAGACTAGTTATTGATAGCTATTCAATAACTAGTCTTGATAATTGTAACCTCGTCGTTAACTGTTTTACTATTTTAGTTTGGTCATTTGCGTTTTATTGATAATGTATAATGCATTTATATTATCATAAGTAATGCCACGAGTGATTTCCAAATTATCGATAAATCCACGACTCACGAAATGACGATTTGGAAATCTAGAGAATTTGGAAATCAAGAGTGGCATTTGTAAGGACTATTTAACGAATAAAATTAGGCTGTTTGCTCACAAATCATTATTTAACTATAGTTATTTAAAATATTTATATATTTAATGTAACGGCGATGTTTGAAAACAAATAAGAAGCGATTGGTACACTTCATTTGCTTCTTTTGTTCATCACTGCAACCAGATCATATTATTTATTGCCAAAGGATCGCAATATTGTAAGTATGCACCCTTGTGGAGAAATTTATAACCAAAATTATAGGTATTAATTCATTTCTGATGTCCCATGATGTAAATATGTCAATTATATTTTTCTGCAACGTCATTTACTGGAAAATAATTCGTTTAAGAAAGTGCAAACAGTGTTTTTTTTGTGGTATAATCAATTGCTACAAATATTTTTATATTGTCTCCCGCATGCGCTATCTGTTGGCATTCATGCACTATATATACAATCTTGTAGCCGTATTTCTTTGAGAGTCAGTCACTGCAAAATAATGCTATAACCTATTCAGAATGTTAAAAAAGGAGGATCTTTCTTTAATATGATCAACTTTGGTTGGTAAATTCGAAGCGAAACACGACTCTGATTGGTTGTAAATAAATAATCATTGAAATGTGATTTGTCATTGACTCCCATTTGGTGCATGAGTTAAATAGTCACCAAAAATATCCTGCTTATTAATATACTATGACTATTTAACTCATGCCCCAAATGGGAGTCAATAGCCAATCACGTTTCAATGAATTTTGTGTTACAACCAATCACAATCGTGTTTTACCTCGCTATTTATCGAATTCTGTTTACCAAAATAAAGAAAGCTCCTCTTTTTTTAATATTATGAGCAGGTCAGGGCATTATTGTGCAGAGACTGACGTTGAAAATAGCAAATAATGAACAGATTCCTTCGAACTATACATGTGATAATTGTATGTTCAATAATTATGTTTTTAAATACAGTAAAAGTTCCTTATTCGCGGTTCCCATATTCGGGTTTTCGTTATTCGCGGGTTAAAGAATTGGAACTCAGTTCCTCTATTCTCGAATACAAACTACTTTATTCACGTATCTAGACGGTATATTAGAAGGATTAGTAAGTTATCCTTTATTAACGCATCGGTAACTTTTTTATTGCAGGCACGTGCGAAGGTGGCTTTTACAAAGAGTAATTGAAACCAAATGGACAAATTAATATCAAAGTAAAACAAACCATATTGTCACTAAGCCTAAAGTTCATTGTTAAAAATCACCGCCGACGTATTTCACATGTCTCAATGTCCGTTGATAAATGCCGTCCTCGCCACGATCGATGTTTTATTGTTTCAATTTGCCGTTCGTTGCAATAATTTTGATTGAATAACACGTTCTCTTCCGATTTGTTGCCAATTTATAATGTCGAGTAAAAGGAAAGAAAATTAGTTCCGAAGCGGAAAAAAGTAGTGTTGTCGCGTAAAGTAAAAACAGAAATGCTTGACCGTTTACGCGTCTATATCACGCTGCTTCAATGTTAATGAGTCTGCTGTATGATTCATCAAGAAATCCGAAGACAAAATAAAATAATTCTATCGCTGAATGCACAGCTGAATGTCAATCTAATCTGAACTGAAAGCCCTGTTAAAAGCGGCAAAACAGAAAAAAAAATACTAAGTTTTTTAAACCCTTGCCTAATTCTGATAGCAATAATTAATATAAATTGTTCAAGATCTCTCATTAATTGATTTTATTTTGATAAGTTTTATTTCATTTTGGAACCATGGAACGTATCCCCTATAAACACATACAAATTACCATTCGATATTCACGATTTCCGTACTTGCGGCAAATTTGCGGAACATGTCCCCCGCGAATAAGGAGCTTTTACTGTAATGATTTTACTGCGTTCTTTCTTAGAAAAATAAATTAATACCTATAGGCCTAATGTTGTTATAATTTACAGTTTGATGTGTTTAATTTTTTCACCACTAGGGTGCATTTTGCAATAGTGTGATTCTATTTGTCAGTAAATAATATGATCAAATTGCAGTGGATTGACAAACTTATTATTCTCATTTGTTTTCAAACATCGCCGTTTACATTAAATGGATAAATATTTTAAAATAACTATATTTAAATAATGATTTGCAAGTAAACAGCTTAATTTTATTCCTTAAATAGTCCTAACAAATGCCACTCTTGATTTCCTAATCCTCTAGATAAATTGGAAATCACTCGTGGCATAAAAAAAAACTAAAGTGGTCCCACTACAGGCCTCAGGAGGCCCTTGGGGTAGTGGGAGGTTAAGGCTCCCACTTTTTCTGAACAATCGGCACTTGATGTCAGCCGGGTTGTCAGCCCTGCGTGACGGCAGCATTTACCCCAGAACAAACGACTGGTACTCATTTCCGTTAGAGGGCTGAGTCGTCCACAGAGCCATAGTGCTTCCAGAAGGTTTGGGTCAGTTTAAAAATCCTGACTGCAACTGGACTCGAACCCTCGACCTTCCAGCTTGTAGCGCAGTGCCTTAACCATTACGCTACGTGGCATAACTTATGATAACGATGATTATGATGATCAGATTATGTTAGGGAACCGCTGGGCAGGAAAGTTTCATGAAATTTGTCTTACAGATGACGAAAAACTCAAGAAACTTGCCCCAATTAGGGATCGAACACGGATCCATATCTCATTTTAACATCTATTTTTATAGCACTTTTTTGTATCCCACATATATAAGGAGTACCTGTTGGGAGAATAAATATACTCCCTTACTCATATAAGGAAATGGAGGGTTTCCTCGGATGAGTGATAAGATCAACGTCGAGGCCGTATCATAGACCACATGTGAGTTTAGAAAAATATACAAATATTTCAATCATACATTCATACTGTAAAAATGAAACTGGTCCCAACTTTAAATGTATATATTCTATTTGTATTATTCATGTAACTGAACTGCACCCGAGCACGAGCACTTGCTCATTCGGGTGTCAATACTGTGTGTAACATTTATTTGTAAATAAAATTTATTCTTATTCTAATTCTTCTTATACTATAAGGGTAATTATGATATCCAGATTGTGTTTGGGAACTACTTTTTAAAGTTTCCTAACAATTGTCATAGAAGTATGAAAATAAAATCGAAAAATCTCATGCAGGAAAATTCTACCGAAAAGGAATCGAATATTGGATCGCTGACTCGAAGTTAATAATGTTCCACAGACACCTCAGCGGTGGTGAACTTTCATTTCAGTATGTTATAAAAATATGACATTTTAAATTTTTTTTTCTACTCATCTTTTGTTTGTAGGGTTTAACTAACTAACTCACTGGCACTATCGAACCCCTAGGTTCATGGCCGCACGGACATAAGCTTTCAATACATCCCTATCCTGAGCTAATGTTTTCCAATCATCCCCTGTATAAACTACTTCCCTCAAATCGTACTTAATGTTATCCTTCCACCTCATTCTTGGTCTACCAACTGGGCGTTTTCCCTCTGGTTTTCCTACAAGAAGCTTCCATGAACCTCTATCATTCCCCATTTGTGCCATATGTCCTGCCCATCGCAGTCTACGAGACTTAACTGCTCTTATTATATCTGGCTTCCTATAAAGACCATGTAGTTCATTGTTATGTAGTCTTCTCCATTCACCTGTTTGTTCATCTCTCTTTGGTCCAAAAATTTTCCTAAGAACTTTATTCTCAAATACTCGTAATCTCATTTCCTCACTTAAAGTAAGAGTCCATGTTTCGCATCCATATAACTGATAGAATAACAGTTTTATATATTTTAAATTTAACGTTTTTTGAGAGGAGTTGGGGCGTCAAGTGTCTTCGTAATGCATAATAGCACGCATTTCCAGAATTAAGCCTATGTTTAATTTCCTTGAGCATCTCATTTCTATTTGTGATTATTGTTACTAGGTATTTAAATTCAGCCACCTCCTCAAAACTACCCTCATCTATCATTAACCGTAAATTTGCATTATATAATGTATTTCTATGTGTGACCACATATTTAATTTTATTGGCATTTACTTCCAGTCCCAATTTCTTAGTGTTACTTAATAGTGTGTGCGTATTGACCTTTAGTATCTCCTCGCTATCGCCCAATAGTACAACATCATCAGCATAAACTAACAGCTTATTAATACCTACTTCACTCTGTAAAGACTTGGCATGCTCTAGTTTGTAGGGTTTACACTTATTAAATAGACCTAAGAGTCAATGCCCCCGAGTGGTGGCCTGTACGTAGGGAGAATTATGTAATTGTTAGGATTGAGTAGATAGCTTAGAATTCTGAAGCACCATGTTCGCCATGTGGAACCATACATTAGACAGATATATAGCGGAATCTGTGGTAATCAACCTTCGAACACAAAATCAACGCAAGAAAAGAGCACGCTCTCAGATTTAAAGGTGGATATTTGAAATCCCCTACTCAACAGGAATAATTGAACAAGTTAATAAAAATGTAAAATAAAATAATGATGGAAAATTATCAATGTTGATTTTTGTGAATCAAAGCCTCTACTGGTGTTGTGCAAAAATAATTGAGTTATATGAATATTTTAATTAAACGTTTTTCTTTCTCTTTACAGCTCCGGAAATTCTACATTATGAGCCTATAACACTGAAAGCAGATATGTGGTAAGTATAATGTTCGTCCAATGATATAGAAATAGTATTCTAAAGTTTATATATGTAACAATATACTATTATAGTTCGAACGAAAATCTCCATATCCTAGAGAACTTACGAAACTGTATGCATGTCTTATACAGTAATTCAAGTCTTCAAATATGTTTATATACGATAAATTATACACAACGTGTAGGGCCTAATGTACATAGTGAGGGAAGCTCACATGTAAAATGTAAAGTAATTCAGTCGTCATTGTCTTGTTGGGAAACTTTAAATAGTTTTGATACCCCATAGACAGAAAGGCACAGTAGCGACTATTGCCTAAACGAAAAGGAATTTCACTATATTGTACTTAAAATTATTTTAAAATTAATTATGGGATGAATAAACAATTAAAAAATCTCAACAAATAATTATCATTGGGATAACGTAAACTTATTTCTCTCGCCATTCGTCAGTCAGAATACGGGATTTTTTTGGATTGACTCGTTAGTTTCCGTTAGAATTCGTGATTTATGCTGAATGATCCACCAGTGACTAGAGACATGAATCTAAGCTACCTTTTCCTAGCCTCTCCCTCTCTTCGAACCCAAAAAATTTATTTCAGGGTGTTCATCCAAAGAAAGTCCCGCGCCATAGTCGAACGTTTTAAGGTATTATGCCTTGATCGCAGAACTGCGGGAGGAGCTTAAGCCGAGTACCCACGGGGAAGAAATTTTCTCATGAAATTTCAGTCAATATGGAAATGGAACCAAGGGTGCCCTCAGCATCGTGATAAATTTGATTAGCTACAATAAGTAATGGCTCCAGGTTGGGAAAACCAGATTTAACGACTGAGAGACCCCAAATGTTCACTACACATGAGCACTATATGACCTTATACCTCTATGATTAACACATGTATGTGAGACCAGTAACCAGTTGTTAGGTCAAGGATCTTGTAGACCTGTCGCGCCGTGGACTGTTTTTCATACAGAGAAAAGGCACCACTGCCCTACTAAAGCATAGATTTCTTCTTCTTCTACTACAAGGTTTAGACTATGCAGCCTGTTCCGGCGAAGTTAAAAGTGGAGTCCATCTTCTACGTGGTCGGCCAACATCTCTTGTTCCTCTGGGATTATACAGGAAGGTTCTTTTTGCTATTCTTTCGTTGTTCATTCTTATTAAGTGTTCTGTCCATTTCTTATTATTTTCGCTGATTTTATCTTCAATTTTTATATATATTTAATTCTTCTCGTATAGTTACATTCCTTATTCTATCCGCTCTTGTACATCCTTTCACATTACGTAAAAATAGCATTTCCGCAGTTTGTATCCTGCTTTTATCCTTTGATTTCATTATCCAATTTTCACTTCCATACAACAACAAAGAACAGCCATTGTTTTATATAATTTAAACTTCGTATCTTTCCTTGTTTTCCGACCTAAGGTTCTTTTTTATGGTTCCACAAACAGCCTGAAATTTATTTACTTTATTTTCTATATCTTTATTTTCTCTATAAGTTATATCACATACTAAATATTGGAAATGTGATATTTGTTCTATTATTTTGTTATCCAGTACAATATTTTATCTAATTCCATATTTACCAATAAATGCCATTACGTTTGACTTATTTATTGATATTTTACAATTATATCTATTGGCTATTAATTTAAATTTATATGCTAACATTTGGAGCTCATTTTCAGATTCTGCTAAAAGTACAACATCGTCAGCGAATAATAAAGCATTTATTTTATCTTTATTATCAATTAATATTCCTTCATTAGTTAAAACCTTCTTCCATTCTTTTAGGATATCGTCCATATAAATATTAAATAATATAGGCTAGAGTGAAAAGCATAGATTTCTGTGGTATAAATACATACCTGACTCAAATAATTTGGGCATATGGAAATTATTTTTAAAAAGCACAAGTATATTTTTTGATATTACAATTATTCACTGTTTTTTAATTAATAAAAATTTTTCTTAAGGGTTCAGTGAACTATTGACCATATAAGGTCCCTGTAAAAGTGATATCCCAGCACTTCTAGATTTTCCGAGGAAGCCTTTAGGTGGATTTCTCGACCGAAGCCTAAACCACGACCGTGGTTTTCCGATTTTTTATTGTTTCCGTAACAGCTATAAAAACTGAAAATCTACAGCTGTTAATTACAAAAACAAATGTCTGAATCATGTCCATGGTTTCATAACAATTTCTGTGAATTTTCAGTAATTTTAACAGCCGTTAAGAAAACAATAAAAAATTGGAAAACCGGGGTCGTGGTTTAGACTTCGGTTCAGAAATCCACCCAATGATGGTTGTTACACTGGCTTACGTCATTTTGTATCTTTCTCTAAATATATGCCTTATATTGTTATTATTTTTCAGGTCTCTTGGTGTGACAACTTATGTATTATTGACTGGGTTTTCGCCGTTTGGAGGTGAAACTGACCAGGAAACATTCTGTAATATTTCAAAAGCTGAAGTGGACTTTCCTGAAGAATTATTCGAGGACGTGTCTGAAGAGGCGCAGGACTTCATCAAACGATTGCTAGTGCGAGATCCAGGGTGAGTTTGGCATTCTTCATAAGTTGATACATTAATGGAGATGTCATGAATAAAGATAATTTATGGTAAAGTAAAAAATAGTATTATTATTATTATTATTATCATTATTATTATTATTATTATTATTATTATTATTATTATTATTATTATTATTATTATTATTATTATTATTATTATTATTATTATTATTATTATTATTATTATTATTATTATTATTATTATTATTATTATTATTATTATTATTATTATTATTATTATTATTATTATTATTATTATTATTATTATTATTATTAAAACATCAACGGATTCTTAATAAACCAAAACGAATAAGTAGTAGGCCCCTATTATATAATACTGAGCAACAAAAAGAAACTTTTTTTGTCTAAGAAAGAAAATATGTGATTCTGATAGTATTTTTTCTCCTGCATTCAAATATCATATCGATTTTTCTCCATCACGCAAGGTTTCCGAGAGACAGGAATTTATAATTTCAAACGCTTTAATATTTTCTACATTCGTAACTATACAATATTCGAACATTCGGACTCGCCTAGAAAGTAAGAAATGACGACTTTCTGCTATATTTCGCCTGTGAAGCAAATCTCTTGATGGTCCAACAATAATCGGCTAGCATATTAGGATTCCATTTGCCTTGATATCGCTTTTCCATAGCTGAAATCATTTGACTTGGCTCATTTGGTTTTATTTTACAATGAACAAATAGACGAAAAAAACGTTTATTAAAAAAATAATTATTTCATCATCATCATCATGAACAAATTCGTTTTAGGCCATGTGGCCTGTACGGTAAACCTAGCGAAGAGGGTCTTGATCTTTTCACCGATGTTTTGGTCTTCCTTGGTCCCTATGTGCAGTTGGGGTATATTGGAATGCCAATTTTGGAAGTATATTTCTTGCCATTCTCCTCAGATGATTTTTCCATTCTTGTTGGTATCTTTGTATATCTTCATTTAAACTTGTTACCCCAAGTTTTCCTCGGATAATAGTGTTCCTTTGGTGACCCAGTCTATTAACTCCTAACAATGATCGTAAGAAACGCATTTGGCCTACTTTAAGTTTATGAGAGTTTCTTTTATTTAAAATCCAAATTTCACTTCCGTATTTTAGAGCAGCTTTTGATGTGATGTTATGTAATCTTAGTTTTGTCTCTGTCCTCATGTGTTTACCAAAACGTCTTCGTATTATATAATTATTTAAATCCATTAATTGAAATTGAAATAAAAAACTGTGGGTGATGGAGAAATTCTGAATACATATTTGAATACACGATATAAAACTGCTTTAAGTACAACTAATGGTACTCATGAGACAAAAATCATGTTGACCAGCGTAACCAATTGATTTGGTGTTTACTTGATGAAAATAGATATGTATTTAATTAAATAAATATAAAACTTAAAGTTTTATATGATTTTCATATTTATTATATTATATTTATCGACAGTCTTATACCTTTGAGGAGATCATTAACGCCTTAATTCAAAGTGGCTATAGGTCGAGAAATTCTTCTCGGAGAACTCTTATTTTAACTTCAGTTTATTTTACAATCCGTAAATCTATAATACGATACCCAAGGTTTTATTTTATTACGAAGGAAGCCACATTAAGAATGTTTACACCCTGATATATCCATCGATTCTGATTATGTTTTAACCCGCGAACCTCGGAACCAGATGTTGACCAATATCGCATACCAAGCAAAACATACTTTTTTTTTTCACTGACCTCTCCGCCCGTCTACATTGTTTTATCTACGTATTATTCATGTTTGAAGCCCGTTTTCTTGTATTCTTACAATGTGAATCAGTCACCATAGTCTTATCTACGTTTACAATATTCTCTCCTTCTAGTCTTCTTCTTCTTCTTCTTCTTCTTCTTCACTTCACGGGTTAGGCAAATTGCGTGTTCCGCCTCACAGTTGTTCTGTCCATCTTTTCACTGGCCATCCTATATTCCTTGAACATTTTGGTAATCTTGTTACATTCATTCTTTGTACATGTCTAAACCATTTTTCTCGATATTCTTTGATTTTATCGTTCAATGGGTATATCATATATTAAATCTGTTCTTATACCTTCATTCTTTATCCGATCCGTTCTTGTACAGTCTGTTGTTCTTCTAAGGAAGTTCATTTCTACGCTTTGTAATTTTTTGGTCATTATCCAAGTTTCCCTCCGATAAAGTAATGCAGGAACTGCCAATGTTTTACAAAACTTCAATCTAGTATCTCTTCTTGTTTTGTTCTTTAATGTTCTGTGTATACTTCCACATATCATTTGAAATCTTGACAGTTTCACATTTACGTCTCTTTCAGTTTGTGTATTTATGGTAAAATTACAACCCAAATCATTAAAATGTGTTACTTGTTCCAGAGGTTTGTTTGTCTATTATGATTTTTGATCTTATATGTTCCTCCTGCTAGTAATTCATCGATTTCCTTATTTTATATTTCCTTAATTACTATTTACACACTCTAGGCGATGTTTCATATTGGAGCCTACTGTCACATTGCATACACGAGGATTCTCGTATTGTGAACCCTTGTCATTGTGTAGGCCCTATGGATGGCGAGAATTCATGTGTTTCACTTGGAATGGATTTTTGTGATAACTTATCTGTTAAATGTATGTAGCCTATTACTAACCCCCTCGATAATGGATCTTTGTTTCTTTACAGTTATAACATTACAGAATACGTACGAATATTCACAAGTGTATCACCATACGCCGGATTGTTTTGTAACTACGTCACTAAATAATACCAGGACTGTATGAGTATGTGTTTTATAATTAGTAATTTACTTAAACCTATTTATATTTAGAGAACTGACCTTACTGTAATTAAAAATACAATGATCTTGTAGTAGTAAACATTTGGTTGGAAGTCCAATGCTAAATTTTACTCTGGTAATGCAGAATATCACAAATAGGAATGAGATGCACAAAGAAAATCAACATAGGCTTAATTCTGGAAATGCGTGTTGTTATGCATTACAGAGACTCTTGACGTTCCAACTCCTTTCAAAAAACGTTAAACTGAAAATGTATAAAACTATTATACTACCAGTTATATTATATGGATGCGAAACATGGACTCTTACTATATATATATATATATATATATATATATATATATATATATATATATTGACAGTATGTAAATAACGATTTTAAGAAATATATAATTATGCTTCTGTGTGCGTTTTTTTTCGAGGAGATACGTAACGTACCTGAATTTGAACAAGAAATAGAGATAGAAATAACCCTAATAATTCTTTTCTTCATAAGTAATGCCACGAGTGATTTCCAATTTATCTAGAGAATTTGGAAATCAAGAGTGGCATTTGTTAGGACTATTTAACGAATAAAATTAAGCTGTTTACTCACAAATCATTATTTAACTATAGTTATTTTAAAATGTTTATATATTTAATGTAAACGGCGATGTTTGAAAACAAATGAAAAGCGATAGGTACGCTTCATCTGCTTCTTTTGTTTATCACTGCAACCAGATCATACTATGTATTGCCAAAGGAACGCAATATTGTAAGAATGCTCTCTAGTGGAGAAAAAATGAAACACATCGAACTGTATATTAATTCATTTCTGATGTCGTATGATGTAAATATGACAATTATCTTTTTCTGGATTATTACCTGGGAAAAAATACATTTAAGAAAGTGTAAATAGTGGTTTCATTTTTTGGTGGTATAATAAATTGCTACAAATGTTATTATATTAACTCCTGCAAGCGCTATGTGTTGACATCTATGCACTATATATACAATCTGGTAGCCGTATTTCTTATAGCTTCAGTCACGGCAAAATAATGGCCAGACCTGTTCGGAATATTAAAAAGGAGGAGCTTTCTTTAATATGGTAAATATAACACTGATAAATATTTCGTGAAACACGACTCTGATTGGTTGTAAAACAGAAATCATTGAAACGTGATTGGTCATTGACTCCCATTTGCGGCATGAGTTAAATAGTCAATAAAAGAAAATAAAATAACTTTCCTTAAGTTTCCGATCTCATATTAGAATTGGTCTATCCATCCCAGTAATAGATGAACAGACCAATTCTACCATGAGATCGGAACAGACCTTAAGGTCTAATCCTTAATGCTGATGATGATGAAGAGCTTTCCTTAATCTTATATTGTTTTCTTTTCAAAATAAATTATGTTACTTAAGTATATTATTTTGTACAATTCATGGTAAAAAAACTAAGTATGGCGGAAACGTGAATAAAGATGTTGACAAACATGACATGAGATGTAACCGAAGTTATTCCAAAACAATTTATGGCTAATTTTCTTTTTTCCGTTTCAAGATTCGTAGACTCATATTTTAAAAATCAGCTCTACTTTTTTGAGATGAATTATAACCTTAAGTTAACAAATGACGTTACTAAATGAAGTTGAATTATATTGAAATCTAGAGAACAATAACTCGAATGGAATGTCTTGTAATTAGATCCGCTCAATAAATAGAACATATATCATATCTTAAAAAATGAAAAACATTTACTGCAAATGCACCTGCATTGCTTTACAAAATAGCTTTAAATTATATATGAAGTGATTACATTTTGTACAGGTTTCCAATTAACCTTGTAATACTTATTTATTGCTTCACGCATTATTTAATCATTTTTATTAGTTTTAGTTAAAATTATGTTAATTTCTATTTTTGTAAATATATTTAGATTTTTTTCATTCTAACATTTTTCTCATTTAGGCCTATTATTCAATTTTTTTGTCACATTTACTTTTCTAGTTAACCCATTCGCTTCAATTTTAAATGTTCAATGCATTTCCCCAGAATCCGGATTTAAGTACCTTAAATTTTGTCTACTAGCTAATACCCGGCGACCGCTGCTACACCTAAATAAATGATAATGTGTTTGCACTTAGTTGAATAATTAAAAGGAAAATTAAATATAAATTTATATCGTTACTTTTGGATACCCCGTGCTGATTATCCGGCGTTGCCCTGGAATCTACGCATCCCGATGTACTTGACATAAATGAGCTAAAAGACAAAATTCGTTATTTTGAGTTATCCATAAAAGAATACCCGCCGTGCGCTGCTATGCATGCCCAGGAATCTACTTATCCTGATTTTATTGGCAAAAATAAAAGACAAAAATTGTTATTGAGAGTTATCCTTAAAAGATAAACATATGCTGTCGCAGACTTTCCTGTAGAGTTTTTTTTAGATATTCAATTCTGTATACAATAATTTTGTGTATTTGTTATGGTTTAGGCAGCTTAAGCCATTTAAGTTAACAAAAAGCTAATTTTTTCACGTTTTTTCACTGCAAGACGTAATTTTAAGAGTGAAGGGCTTGAGCATTAAAATTCTCTTATAACCTATAACCTTCCGGGGAAAATCCTGAACATTTTGCAAAAAGCCCCATGACAATCGAATGAATGGTATAGCAGAACATGTTTGCCCGGGAATCTACTTAACCCGATTTCCTTGGCATCAAAGAAAGGCAAAAATGGCTATTGTGTGTTGTCGCGGATTTTATTGTAGTTTTTTTTTTTAGATATTCAATTCTGTGTACATTGTGTATTTGTTATGGTTTAGGCAGCGTAAGCCATTTAAGGGTAAAAGAAGGACTTTTTCACGTTTTTCACTACAAAGGGTGTTTTTAAGGGTGTAGGAGTTCAGTATCTGAACTATCTTACAGCCTATGTCCATCCCGGAAATCTCCTGAACTTTTGCAAAAAATCCCATCACAATCGGATCAATGGTATGACCGCGCATAAAGTGCGAACAAACAAACAGACATACATACAAACAAACAAACAAACAAACATTCATTTTTATGTATTATATTTTCAGACATTCAAAACAAACAAAATATAACGGTACATGAGATCACAATTAGGGTGAAGGCCAAAGCACATCCCTCTACTTTTCATAAATATTAATAAAATATTACCCTGTCAAGAGATGTACAACATATTGCAAAATATATAACAGCAAAGTTAAGCGAGTCTACCTCGTCTTTTGAGGCGAATGGGTTAAAATGACACGAACCATATATTCGTAATTTGCTCTGTTATTGTTTTTTAACAATTCGGTTTGCTATTTGTATTTTTATTTCAAATGAGAGAAATTATCTTCTACTGTCAAATTGTTACAATGTTTTCTTTTTTAAATCAATTTTTAGTACAAATGCTTTAACGTTTTAACATGGTTTTATCGGGTCTAAAATCTTTAGGTGTATCCAGTACGTAGACCTATGCGTTTTTACTATGTTTGTTATTTACGTTTCAGAAGAAATCCACTAATGTACATTTAATAATACAATGAAACGTTGATTATCATAAAATGGATCATGATAATGAAATTACAGCACTTAAATTGACCACTGAGAAAATCCCCGAGAAAAACTTAGACATGTTTGGCACTAGAATTTGAACTCGGAACCTTCCGAATTTGAGTCTCAAACACTATCACCTGATACATCACGCTCAGAAGCTCCCATTTTACTTTCCATTATTAAAAAAACAAAACATTAAAAACCGAATCATAATCATCAGCTTTTCGGCCGACCACATTGACTGAGGTTTATCTTAGTTGTTAAGGCAAAACATGAGTTGCAATTGCATTACTACGTTTCATTTAATCCACAGTTACGTTTTCATGTACAATAAAGTTTCACAATTAAAAATAACACCAGTTTTTCATTACCTATAACTGAACACACAAGACTGACTTCAACATATCAAAAGAATGGAAAGTGGCAGAATATTTGCACAGATGCTTCACTGCGTATCTCAGGGAAGAAATTTATGGAAGATCTCACAAGAGATGATTGAAAGCCGTAACAGACGGACTTAGGCCTACTACTTTACAGGTTTATGATGACTATTTAACTCATGCCCCAAATGGGAATCAATGACCAATCACGTTTCAATGATTTCTGTTTTACAACCAATCAGAGTCGTGTTTCACGAAATATTTATCAGTGTTATGATTACCATATTAAAGAAGGATCCTCCTTTTTAATATTCTGAACAGGCCTGACCATTATTTTGCAGTGACTGAGGGAACAGTAAAGCCGCCATATTTGAATGTTCAAAATGGCAGAAACAAGATTTGGCTGTGCTTCAAATGAAGATATAGACGAAATACAAATTTGACAATTGTGTTTTTAAATAATGATATTACCGAGTTATTTTTGATAATTCTGTGTTCAATAATTG
This sequence comes from Diploptera punctata, assembly GCA_030220185.1. Taxonomy (NCBI): domain Eukaryota; kingdom Metazoa; phylum Arthropoda; class Insecta; order Blattodea; family Blaberidae; genus Diploptera; species Diploptera punctata. Next base: position 580,592 of record JASPKZ010009358.1, read on the forward strand.
TGTTTTTAAATAATGATTTTACCGAGTTGTTTACTAAAAATAAATTAACCTATAATTTTGGTTATAATATACAGTTTGATGTGTTTAATTTTTTCTCCACTAGCATGCATTCTTATAATATTGCGATGATATTTCAAGTTTCCCACGCCAGATGGCAATATATAACAAACATTATATGATCTTGTTGCAGTGGATGGAGAAACGAAACATAACGTTTCTCATTTGTTTTCAAACATCGCCGTTTACATTAAATAAATAAATATTTTAAAGTAACTATATTTAAATAATGATTTGTGAGTAAATAGCTTAATTTTATTCGTTAAATAGTCCTAACAAATGCCACTCTTGATTTCCAAATTCTCTAGATAAATTGGAAATCACTCTTGGCATTACTTATGAAGATTAAGTTTCACACAAAAAAATCATATTAAAATAAATAAGTTTGATCAAGAGAGATATATAAAGACAACAGCGAAAGCTCTACACTGTCTACTGATGTAACCAAATACATGCAAACGGGATATGACCAATGAAGTTGAAGCGTCACAAACTAAACTGATGTAAAATCATGAGTGGTTTGTATGGGGTGTTGGAGTTTTTCGCAATTAATAGTTAAAATATAAATAAGGGGAATCTGGTACATCTTATCTCAAATATTTGTGTTTCATTTAACATGTTAACTGAATAAGTTTAATTATATAACAGGAACACTAAAAAGAACTTTGAAAAATAAAGCCAGAAAATACTCTATAGGCCTATCATGAAATTATACAAGACAATGACAGTTCCTATTATAACTTACGGATCCGAAACGTGGACAGTGACAACAAAACAATCTGCCAGAATACAAGCTGCTGAATGAAATTTCTCAGACCAAAGTACAAAAAAAAAAAAAAATAAACCACAGGAATAAAACAGCAACTAAAAGTAGAGGTATTAAACACAACAATAGTGAAATACAGAAACAAACTAGAAAGAACACTTAGCAAGGGCGATTCAGAACAGAATACTAAAAGCAGCATACAACTATTCACCAAGAGGAAGAAGACGTTTGAGAAGACCACCAAAGAAAAGGTGGAAAAAACAGCAATTTGGAGCCGAACAGGCTAGCAAAAACCGTAAACCAGAACGAAGAAGGAGTATTTGACATGCTTCTATATGGACACAAGCTGACGATGAAATCATCATATCGAAACATGTCAAATGATGCACAAATATTTATGAGGTAAGATGTACCACATTCATCTTATTTATGAAGAAGAACCTCATTACGTTACTTCCTATTGTAATATATGAACTAATTCTTTCCCTGTCTTAATAAGATTTCAAAAGTATTATATTTTTAATCTAAACGAGCTCTTAACATGTTATTGCCAACAAAGTGAGAGCCGTGAAATATATTAGTTTCAATTTTAGGATAACAAATCTACAACCTGGACAGAATAAATATTCGCTAGTATCTCGTGCGCGCGCATCCTGTACTTTCCGTTCCTAAAACTGGCCGTAAGCAGCGTTGCAGGATTGTTAAGACATGTGTGAAGTGTTTATTACTTTCGCTAAGAATTTAAAATAATGAATACACTAACTGCTCTACAATGTAAACAGATTTCATTACTTTTTACTGAAGATAAATTGGATATAAAATTCCTAGGAAATCCAATGCCAGAGATGAATATAAAACGATTCAATACAAAAATAGACAAAAATTGACACGAATTTTCAGGCAAAGCGTGTGGTTCTGAAGTGACATGCATTATAGGTCCTATTGTTTCCATTGTATTTTGTTTACTGGAGCAAATCTGTGGATATGCACTGGAGTGAAAAAAAAGAGAGAAAAACAATATTGAAAAAAACATATCTAAAATTATGATCTTGAAGAAGATTTTCGGGCTGTAGGCCGTGGTTTTGAGGCTTGAAGTTTCCCGATGTTTCGCCAGAGACCACGGCCTACAGTCCGACAACCCTTGAGGATGCCAGACGCAGTCTCTGGCGAAACATCGGGGAACTTCAAGCCTCAAGACCACGGCCTACAGCCCAAAAATCATATTTAAGATCACCATAGCAAATCCGGCCGTGAAAGTCTACGTCAATACATATCCAAAATGTTTTCAATCTCGCATTTTTGGATTATTCGAATAATTTCACAATTTTACAGCTTTACTGGTCATAGAGAAAAACTTAATTTTACTTACAATTTTAATGAGAAAGTGATAAATAAGTTTCCTCCAAACAAAGACCGCCGGATGGACTTTTTACATAAGTGAATTTCAATTTTGGAACTTTCAGTTTGTTTAAAATAATAATGATGATATTGATTATCGTTGACTATGGAAAATATTTTATTACGGACATTAATATTTTAATATAAAATAATACCACGATGAAGTTTATACGTAGGTCAATGAGCGAGTTTGGGATTAATTGTACATTCTTGATCTAATTATATGTATTTTCAAAATATTCAACATTTCGTTTTTCTCTTAATTAACATATTTAATGCTGTATCATCTGCTTTCATTTTGGGACTGATTGTTGTTGATAGTTGTTTTGTACAAAGAGTTTACGCTGGGTATGTTCTCATTCAGCAGGTGTTTATTTGTGGTTTCCTTGATGATTTCTAATTCTTGGAGAATTATTGAGGACGACTGAGATATCAGTGCTCTATATCAATTAATATATTTGATAATAAACAGATATTGGTAAAAGTAAAGTTCTCTAAGAAAAAAACGTAAAACCATAAAAAGCACCCCACGCTTTTGATAGTAAAATTATTATTTTCTTGTAGATAACTCTAGTTTTATCCTAGATGTGTTGGAGATGATTTGTTTGTTGACCACTTTAATTTTATCCCAAGCGTGTTGGAAATTAAAATTACTTACTTACTTACTCACTGGCACTATCGAACCCGTAGGTTCATGGCCGCGCGGACATAAGCTCTCCATACATCCCTATCCTGAGCCAATGCCTTCCAATCATTTCCTGTATAATCCACCTCCCTCAAATCATAGTTAATGTTGTTCTCCCACCTCATTCTTGGTCTACCAACTGGGCGTTTTCCTTCTGGCTTTCCTACAAGAAGTTTCCATGCACGTCTTTCATTCCCCATACGCGCAACATGTCCTGCCCATCGCAGTCTACGGGACTTAACTGTTCTTATTATATCTGGCTTCCTATAAAGACCATGTAGTTCATTGTTATGTAGTCTTCTCCATTCACCTGTCTGTTCATCTCTCTTTCGTCCAAAAATTTTCCTAAGAACTTTATTCTCAAATACCCGTAATCTCCTTTCCTCCCTTAAAGTAAGAGTCCATGTTTCGCACCCACATAATATAACTGGTAGAATAATAGTTTTATATATTTTCAGCTTAACGTTTTTTGAAAGGAGTTGGGACATCAAAAGTCTCTGCAATGCATAATAGCATGCATTTCCAGAATTGAGCCTATGTTTAATTTCTTTGTGCATCTCATTCCTATTTGTGATTATTGTTCCTAGGTATTTGAATTCAGCCAATTCCTCAAAATTTCCCTCATTTGTCGTTAGCTGTCCATTTCCATTATATAATGTATTTCTACGTGTGACCATATATTTAGTTTTACTGATATTTACTTCCAGTCCTAATTTCTTAGTGTTACTCAATAGTGTGTGCGTGTTGGCCTTCAGTATCTCCTCGCTATCAGCCAGTAGTACTACATCATCAGCATAAACTAACAGCTTATTAATACCATTCAGTTGTAAGCCTTCCTCATTCTCTAAAGATTTAATGGCATGCTCTAGTACAAAATTAAATAGAAGAGGAGATAGTGCATCTCCTTGCTTCAACCCATTCTGGATTTCAAAAGTGTCTGAAAACTGTTTGCCTACACGCACCCTACTCGTTGAGCCATTTAGACACATTCGTATAAGTCTAACTAACTTTTTAGGAATTCCGAACTCCAGCAGGATACTATATAACTTCTCCCTCTTAATTGAATCATATGCTTTTTTGAAGTCTACATATAGTTGATGTACAGTACCATTATATTCCCATTTTCTTTTCTAAAATCTGTCTTATACTAAAAATCTGATCTGTTGTAGACCTGTTTCTTCTAAATGCGCATTGATGATCTCCTAGAATGTCATCAATATAGGGAGTAAGTCTGCTTACTAATATATTTGTTAGAATTTTGTACGAAGTTGAAAGTAATGAGATGCCCCTATAGTTGTTGCAATCAGTTTTATCTCCTTTCTTATAAATTGGTACGATAATTGATTCCTTCCATTCATCTGGAAGAGCTTTTTTTTCCCAAATCATACTAAGCAACCAGCGTATCTTGTCCATCAATTTTTTCTCCCCCTGATTTTATCAGTTCTGCTGGGATCTCATCTGAACCTGATGCTTTATACATCTTCAATTTTTCAATTGCCATTTCAACCTCTAATGCACTTGGCTCTGTGACTAGCATTTCTGCTGTCTGTAACTTATCCTCCCCAATGTCCTGTTCTGTATGTACATTTAATAGCTGATTAAAATAACTTTTCCATCTATTTAATATACTATTGGAATCTGCAATCATATCCCCATTTTCATTCCGAATTATGTTTGTTCTAGCCTGAAACCCTTTCTTCTCTATACTAATTCCCTGATATAATTCTCTAATATTCCTATTTTTTGCATTCATTTCAAGATCATTAATCTTCTCTCTCAAATATTCCCTCTTCTTACTCTTTAGTAACTTGGTGGTTTCCCGTCTAACACTACCCAATTGCTCTAAAATTTACCTCATTTGGCTCGTGTAACCATTTCAATTTTGCTAGCTTTCTCTTCTTTACAATGTCGGCACATTCCTCATCAAACCATTTCTTGTTTTGCCTCTTTTTTAAACAACCAATGCTTTCTGATGCTGACAATTTAATATTATCTCTTATAGCCTCCCATTCTTTATTTATATCAGTGTCTTCTTCGTTTGCCACATTGTCATCTGAAGATTCCAGTACTTCAAATCTATTAGCAATTTTGATTTGGTATACTTGCCGCATTTCATCATTTTTCAAGTTTTTTTAATTCATATTTTACAGAATCATCTTTAGCGTTTGTTCCTCTCATAAGCGATAGCCGTTGTCTGATTTTCACCTTGACCAGATGATGATCTGAATTGCAGTCTGTCCCTCTAACTGATCTAACATCAATGATGCTACTGTGCCAGCGTTTATCCACTAATACATGATCTATCTGGTTCCGAGTTTCTCCATCTGGGGACGTCCAAGTGTATTTATGAATATCCTTATGCTGAAATGTTGTGCTCTTAACAATGAGATTCTTTGATGTGGCAAATGTGACTAATCTAACCCCGTTGTCGTTACTCTCTTCATGAAGACTGAATTTGCCTATTGTTGGTTTGAATATATCTTCCCGCCCCACTTTTGTTGCATTTAAAATCTCCTAAGACAATTTTCATATGATATCGTGAAAGGCTATCAAATAAGCATTCTAATTCGTCATAGAACTCATCCTTGATTTTGTCATCTTTATCTTCTGTGGGGGCATGTACATTTACAATTATAAAATCATGTCGTTTACCCTTTAGAATTATGTATGATATCCTATCACTAACAAACTTAATATCTCGGATAGCGGATAGGATCCTCCTTCTGACTAAAAAACCTGTTCCAAATGCAGGGTCTTTCTGCACCCCCATAGTATAATGCAAAGCTTCCTGATTCCTGACTACCTTCTCCTGGCCACCTAACTTCCTGTAAAGCGACTATATCCAAGGGCGATTTATCCAATTCCCGCGTTAATATCTCTAGTGCCCCGCTATTGTATAAAGTCCTAACATTCCATGTTCCTAGGAACATGTCCCTGTGTTTGAGCCTTTGGCATGGGTTCCCTGAAGTAGTCCCCGCCCGGAGAACCGAATGGGGGACTATTTGACCTCCGGAAAATTTTACCCCAGTAGAACCCATGTCCGCATTTCTTGACGGTTGTATTTTTACGGTGAAAGATCGTCACTCTTTCGACCAAGGTACTTATTTCGTCTGGCTTATCACCTTCGACCAGTCCGGCATGGGTAACCCTATCGGCAGCAATGCTACCGCCGGCATAGCTCTCAGGATCATTTAAGCACACAAGCCACTCCACCACGACAAGGTAAAGATACCATGGAGGGGGAAATTAAAATTACTTTCATTTTTTAGTTCGGTTTTCTAATAAATCGTGTTGTTTTAGTTTTTTTAACTATAATTTATTTTATATGGAAAGAAGGTTCTTCTACATAAATAATGTATAATAATTATTTGTTTACCGATACTGGACTTAAGAATATAATTTTAAGCACAACCTAACACAATGCAAAAAAACAAAATAAAATGACAGATTATGGAGTCTGAAACATAAATGGATGCCTATAAATTTTTCATAGCAATATTCTCCGAGCCTTCCTTGCACAATCTGCAATAAATTAATGCATATAAAAAACTCGGCCTTCGCTACTGAACGCTACATAATTTATGAGGTCATAAACCACAGTAAAAATACTTTTTACTCTTTCCATTTATAACGAAGCTAATTGGTACGTAATTACGGTGTAATGTAAACAGATTGTTTTGCAGTGACGTGGCCATTACTTAGTAATTGCTCATTACTAGGACTAATTAATTTCAAATTGAACAGTCAAATGTTTTACTACCAGAGATTAACGTTAAATTCACCATTTTCATGGAAAATTATACACCCACATTCTTAAGTAGGCATTTATATAAATTACTTACATATCACGGCAAGTTTGCTTTCTCAATAGGTGACACTAACATAGTTTCACTTCCATATAATATAAATCGTACTTACGGTACCTGAAAAAGAAAGAAAAAAAAATTGAAACATATTTGAGATATATTACACACATTTTGAGGTTTTAATACTGAGCACAAAAGAGGGGCATTTGAATTATTTTATTTTGCTTAATATGTAAGAATTATTTTTATAACTATTCTGTATTTTTTGGGTGCCGATGTAGATTATTTATAATTTTATTTAAATTTAATAGGTATGTATTTGAATATGTGGAACTAATTAACTAACTCACTGACACTATCGAACCCGTAGGTTCATGGCCGCACAGACGTAAGCTCTCCATACATCCCTATCCTGAACAAATGTTTTGCAATCATCCCCTGTATAATCTACTTCCCTCAAATCATAGTTAATGTTATTCTCCCACTTCATTCTTGGTCTACCAACTGGGCGTTTTCCCTCTGGTTTTCCTACAAGAAGCTTTCATACGTGTCTTTTATTCCCCGCTCTTGCTACATGTCCTGCCCATCGCAGTCTACGAGACTTAACTGTTCTCATTATGATCTTGTAGAAGATTTCCAGGCTGTTGGCCGTGGTCTTGAGGCTTGTTGTTCTCCGACGTTTCGCCAGAGACTGCGTCCGGCATCCTCAGGGATTGTCTTGAGAGACTCGAGACAACCCTTGAGGATGCCGGACGCAGTCTCTGGCGAAACGTCGGGGAACTACAAGCCTCAAGACCACGGCCAACAGCCCGAAAATCTTCTACAAGATCATCATAGTAACTCCGGCCGTGAAAGCCTAAGTCAATATGTTCTAATTATATCTGGCTATCTATAAATACTATGTAATTCATTGTTATGCAGTCTTCTCCATTGACCTGTCTGTTCATCTCTCTTTGGTCTAAAAATCTTCCTAAGAACTTTACTCTCAAATACTCGTAATCTCTTTTCCTCCCTTAAAGTAAGAGTCCATGTTCCGCATCCATATAATATAACTGGTAGAATAATAGTTCTATATATTTCAGTTTAACGTTTTTAGAAAGGAGTCGGGAAGTCAAGAGTCTATGTAATGCACAATACCACGCATTTCCAGAATTGAGCCTATGTTTAATTTCCTTGTGCATCTCATTCCTATTTGTGATTATTGTTCCTAGGTATTTGAATTCAGCCACTTTCTCAAAATTTCCTTCATTTGTCATTAGCTGTCCATTTCCATAAATACGTGGAACTTCTGAACATAAATAAATGGATAAACTAATTAAAGAATGAATAACAAACTGCGACAAGAAACATACAAAGACAAACTACTTATATAATTACATAAATATTCCATTCCAATTAGCTCAATTTAACCTCTCAACTTACAGATACTTTTTGTAAGCCATACGCCACCAGGGCTTTACAGTGGCACCACCTATCGGGAGGAATTTTAAACTATGGTTCATATACGTACTTTTTTGACCACAGAGGGACATTAAGGACCTTACCGAATGAGAGATCATGAATGTCAGGACATCCTCCGAGAAAACTCAAGATTAAGACCAAACACACAATTCACACCCATACATTCATACTAAACGGTTTAATATGATTAATTAATTAACTTAGAATTTTTTCCAGAGTTGGTAATTTAGACAAAATTCAAATAAGTATTTGAATTTTGCGATAGTAAACAATTCAATACGGTATAGTTACAAAACGTATTTAATACTTAAATAGTATTATTTGGGCATCCGCGCATCTATGCGTAACCTATTGTATCTTGATATTCAACTTGAAAAAAAAAGTCAGAAGCTTAAATCAAATTTATTTTGAATCTGTCCAAAACGACGTGCATCATTTATAAGATAACTATCTACCTGCTCATCCTAAGTCAATTATCGCCATAAACACTAGAGTACTCATAGTCCAGCATTACCATTATTAGAATAGATTATATATTAGTTAGATAATGTTCTAAAATATTTGTTTTATCTTATTTCACAGAGCACGGCCAACTGCGAAAGAATGTCTGCGCCACAAATGGTTGTCCAAGAAGATTTCACGTACATCCACGCCTCCATCATTGTTACGTCAAGATTCAGGTCTCGTGGTTACCAAGACAACCCCTCGAGACGATGCAGCCAAACATCCAACACGAAACTCAACTCAGCAGCAACAGAGAAATCTACGAAAATATTTATCCAAATCTAGAGAAGCTCTTTTTGAAAGAGTTATTCAACAACAGCAACAACACCAGAAGAACAGCTTGAGAAAAACAACTCTTCTCTCACAGTATCATAAAACTCGTCGTCTATGCGAAAGTCAGATGTCATTAGTGTCAAAATCCAGGGAAAGATTATTTATGATGGATCAACATCAGATGTCACCTTACTTCAGTCGTTCCAGAGAAAAGTTGTATGGTTTGAGAAGTCTTTCCAAATCTCATGAAGTTTTGGATCTTACTAAAATAGCTGCAGCAAACGGTGGACAGACTCAAGAAGGCGTTGGATTAGGTATACTAAAAACACTAACGAGGGCAACTACAGCGGATTTGAGTATGATACCACTATTAAGACAGAAATTATTGGGACATGGATCATCGACAACTTCAATAACATCTTCGCTGACAACTGACCAAGATTTAGATGATCCTGTAATTCCGCCATCACCATCAGAACAACCAAAATTAAACAGAATGCAATCAACATCTAGTAACGTTGTACAATCACCAATAGCAAACACCACCATTGAAGAAATTTTAGAACATTTATCAGATGAAGCAGTTTCTTCTGTCAAACCTGAACCTATTACACCGATACCTGCATTGCTAAGTCCAAAACTATTGAAGGAGACTCTTAAAAACCAAACTAAATTTGGGCTGTTTTCAGAGGATACTGAGAAAGAAACAGTTGTCTCGGATGTGAATGGATCAGAAAAAGATTTAAGTGATGATGCACCTACTCCAACTCCAGAAATGCCCGTTGAAGAGACAATTGAAAGTGAATCATGCGCAGATATACATATGAAAAATGATATTGAGCTTGTTAAAGTCAAAGAATGTACATCAAGTAATGAAACATTGATTGAACAAAGATTAGAAAAAGACAGTACTGATAAAGACGAGAACAGATATGAAATACAAAACGGCAGTAATGAAAATGTTGAAATGGTCGAAAAGATCAATCAAAAAAATACTGAGAATATAGTTTCTCTTCAAAATATATCTACTGATATTCCAGATAGAGTAGAAACAAACTTTGAAGAATCAAAGGACAACGAACTTCCAGAAATAGAAAATGAAGATGGGGATGAAAGTCCTATAGAAGAACCTAGGTATACGGTTGCTCAATTGGTTTCAGCTTTCAATCGCCATCAAGAAGTAATCTCAAAATCGTCATTAGATATAACCATGTCAACAAATGATAAAGAGAATAAAATGACAGATTCCCAGAGAAGCACGTTTCCTATAGGGCCAAATGCCCTAAGATTATTCATTCCTGATATTGACATAACAAGTGAACCCCCAAAAAGAAAACAAAAACGGAAATATAATATAGGTATAAAGTATCCAAATCAAAACAACGGTAATGAGGATGTTCCAAAGGAAACATCAGAAAGTTTAAAAGAAATGTATTTCACAGAAGACGAAGAATCTTTTCAATCTCTGGAAAGCACTAGTTCACTAACTGGAGACTGTGATTCTTTGACCAATTTATCAATTCCAGAAGATACTGGGATCGAAGAAGAAAGCAAGCCAATAATACAAGGTGAAGAAATACAAAACGAATATATAACCACAGATGAAAACATTGATAGTACAAATAATAACAATTATAATAACGATACTAACGCCAGCTGTCCTGTAGTAGTTGAACCAGTTACAACAATAGATTCAAACAATACTGGTAAAGTTCAAGCTAAGGAAAATTCTAACAAATTCCAATTATCTGTTGATGTTATTCCAAATTATTTGAGATCAGGATCTCTTTCAAGCGAGGCAAGTGTTGCTTCGAGTGAAACATCGAGTACAATGTCTTGGGAAGAACTTACCCCACCAAATACTGCAACTCCAACTACAAATAAGGAGGAACCTCAGCAGTGGGTACAGAAAACTACTTCCACTTTATGCCCAATACCTAAGCAAACTTCCAGAAGTCGTTCTCCAAGCACAAACAGGGAACCTTGGGGACGATTGTGTACTGGAACGTACAACAGAGCAATGGAAAAATTCAACTGCAAAGTAAACAAGCAAGAACATAATATTCCCTTGGATCCTAACAGGAGACCCAATAGAAAGTCACTTACACTGCTTAGTCCACCTCAAATTACCAACCCTTCAGAAAAAGTCAGAAGGAAATCCATTCCCGTTATCAAGCAATATTCCTAAATGATTGATAGAGTATTTAACATGAGTATAGCTAGCTCATTATATACAACAGGATCGAGACGATGTTAGGTCTATAGAGAATTATATTTAATAACTTAGGAATAATATTTTAATATTTTTATATAAGAAAAAACTAAGCAAGTCAACTAAATTTATTTTATGTAATAAACTACCCCAATTCTTTAAAAATATCAACCAATTTGATGAAGATGTAAAACATTACTTCAATTTTATCTAAGACTTTTAATTTAACTACATATTCGTTTAATAAATATATACTTGATTAGCAGAGATTTAAAAATAAATTCCCTTCATTTATATAAGTATTTTAATCCATTATATGATTCATCAAGTAAGAGAGGATCTAATATTTATTAAAACTCTCAAAAATGGTGAAGATTACTTCAATATATTCAACATTGCAAGATACTTTAGTGCATGTACCACCATAATATTAATCATATTTTGATGGCCAGATAATTAAATACGAAACGCCTATATTCAAATCAATTTGAAGCACCATTTTAAAATACCCCATTATTTAAAATTATGAAACAATATGACGATGCTACTTTTCATGTATTATTTCAGTATCATCAATATTAGACGATTTGGCCATAGCAACTATTGACATGGTGTAATGTATAATATATTTACGAGAGAATAAAAATAATTAATGTCCTGATTTATTTAAGGTACATTATAAAAATTGTGTTTGTATTTTTTCTAGATAAGATAAACTTAATATGTCAGAATGTGCAGTGTGCGGAAAAAAAAACATGGTTCCTCATTCATTAAATTCGCATCGACATAATCTATTTGTATTTAAATAGCATTATTTACATTAATCAGTTGTTGAGAAACGTGCTTATTACAAAGAGTGAATCCAAACCCTGACGATGATCTTTCACAAATTGTTCAAGGATGTTTTATTGAATGTTTTGATATAAGGAACCCACGGTCTTCGGTGGCTCATTACCGATTAATTTCATTTTTTCGTTTTGTATAATTCATCACTTTTGTATATGTTTAATCGGAAATGATCGTTTTCAAATTACATTTTTACACTGTTTAAAGTAAATCAACATTTATAAGATTCATGATGTATTCCGTCGAGGTATTATTCAAAATTAAAATATAACATTATGGAATATTCATCTGAAAGGTCCGTCTCCTCAACTTAATTAATTATTTAACTGTAGCGCTTTCGGGACTTGTTCCATCATCGGCAGGATTTAAAACTGTAAGCGCTACAGTTAAATAATTGATTAAGTTGAGGAGACGGACTTTCAGGTGAATATTCCATAATTTTATATTTTAATTTTGTTTAAAGTAACTGTACAAAATGTCCACCGTCATGATCACGACAAATTTCACAGCGACGCCTCATGGATTATTCCCACAGGATCCCAGGAGACTGGTGCACATCGTCCCTACTACTACAATCCAGATCCATACACGTTTCGACAAGAGTCACATACACCACACTTTTCAAGTGATTCCATAAGAAAAACTCCTGGTGATCGATCTGGTCATGGAACAGAACAGCGATGTTTTTGTTAAATAGACGAATAAATCTTTGCCCAATTCCTTAAAATAATTCACCAATCTCCTCTACTACAGAGATTTTTTGTTTGAAGAGAATAATTTTCCGAATAGACAGATAAAAAGGTGATTGCATTCAAAACGAAAACAATGAAGTTACTCGGTAGTGAGCTATTGGAGACCATGGCTTCCTTTTGTCAATGCATTCAGAAAACTTTCCAGAACAACGTTTGAATGTTTTTCGGTAGAGTTTGGATTCACACCTCATTAAATTATTCATTAAGGGGGGTGATGGGTGAAATTTCTATTTTCTACATTTTTTGAGCTAGAGACTTGATGTTTTGTACAAACATTCACTGCATGATACATAATGACGCGTTTAAGTTTCATGCTTGGGAGACATTTTTTTACATTTATTAAATATTATATTTTAATAAATTTGAATATATTGTAATTATATTGGTTCCACAATTTTTTAGTAAAATGTCTGACATTTTTACAAGACACCTAAAATATTTACAATAACATCATGCATTAAAATTCTTATACACGTAATACGAATAAAAGAGAGAAAAACATATTGTTGTACCTCATGCGTGAAATTACAAAAAAAAATATAATAATTGCATACCTTTTATTATTTTATTTCTTAAAATACTACTTCAATCATGTAACCCATGTATTACGTAGTTACCCAATGTTTTTAGGAAATGCAGTAAAAATTTGAACCTGTAGGACAAAATTCCTGAATTCCATTCAATTTTGAATGTACAAAAATGCAGTGAAAAGTGTGGAAAAACAAGTTTAAAGATTTGCATGCAGGTGGCATTTAACTAGCGCAGCCTTTTAGCTCTGACGTAATTTAGGGCACTTAGAAGCGCCATAGGCCTCTGAAACTTTGCCAACGTATACATTAGGGTACAGGCTATTTGTTTAGTACAAAAAAACAAAAAATGTAAATTTTGATCTCAAATGGTCAATTTTTCACCCATCGCCCCCCTTAAATCACTTGTTTGTAAACAAAAAAGTCGTATCACTGAAGTTATTCTGATATTTATATCTGAATCGAACAAAAATTAATATTTAAAGATATCATAAAAATAACTGACATTTAACGCTACAGTAATTTGAATATTAGGACCTGTTACTAGTACAAACAGTGGTACAGTATTCTAATATTTTTGTTATCCTATAGAGACACACTGCGCCTTGGTGTATTTGGTTAAGGCAATACGCTAACAAAACGAAGGTCGACAGTTCAAGTCCCGATTGGATTAGGATATTTAAACCATTTAAAGCTCTGGCGGCATCGGGGTCTTGTGATCAACCCAGCCTCTAACGGAATTGAATACTAGACATATGTACAGGGCTGACAATCTGTCTGACATCTCGCGCGGATTGTCTAGAAATATGTGATACTTAATCTGCTATTACCCCGAGATCCTCCTAAGACCGCTTTACATTTAACTTTTTAATAGTATCTTAATCATAGGTAACTTAAGATATTTTATATAGGCTACTGCAAAGTAAGGTTAAATATGAGTAACTATTGTAAGCCAATGACAGTATCCAACCCAGAAGCTCCTGATCGCGTGTACATAAGCTCTCCCTCTTCCCTATCCTGAACTAATGTTTTCCAATAATTTACTGCATAATTCAACTCCCTCATATCATGGTAAATAGTATACTTCTCTCGTTCTTGGCCTACCTACTGAGCGATTTCTTTCTGGTTTTCTTTCAATAAGTTTTCATGCTTCTCTTTCATTCCCATATGTGCCAAATATCCTCCCCATTGTAGTCTAGACTTATTGTTATTACATTTAATTTCCCATAAGTATATCTCACAGTGATACAGTTTTCTCCATTCGCTGTCCTATTTTTCTTTGGTCCATAAATTTTCCTAGGAACTTTATTCTCAAATAATGCAATATTTTCTCCTCCCTTAAACCAAAATACCATGTTTTGCTTCCATATAACTGGTAGAAGTTTATATATTTTTTGTTTATTATTTTTGAGAGAAGTTAATGATCATAATACGAGTATTATAAACATTATGTATTTCCACCGTGTAATACTGTATATCCGTGAAAAAAAGTACATCTTCATTATGGCATATGTTTTAATAGATTATTTTTTTTATAAATTACAGTATACATAATTGTGCCATTCTGAAACAAACTACCATATTGTATATTTTATTACATGTAAATACATTCAATGAAAGTGTATAGAAAGCTTAAAAATTCAACGATATTGTTTTTGTTTTAGATAAATAGGCCTATGACATATTTTCTTACTATGTAATAAAGAAATTACTGATATTAATGGTTAAAAATGCAGTGATATAAAGATGTAAGTTATTGCATCAAAACCAAAACAAAGATGTTCAAAATGTATATTTCTATTTACTGTTGATTAATTAATTACAAATAGTATCATATGTTATGCAAAGTGCAAATTTATATGCTTTTAATTTAAATTTACTTCTGCTTCATTAAAGAGTGTTTACTGTCCATTTTAAAATATTACAAATGTTATAACAGATATTGTTTATTTTGATTGCTTATATATTATATGTATAATGCCATATTGTAATACATACATTTTTTTCTAGCTTTTTAAGTTGATGCTATATTTATATTAGTTCGTTAAAATATAACGGCCTACGTCAATTTCGTAGATGTTAAGTATTTTATCTTAATTATTTTAACTATCTTATTGATTTTAAATAAAAACATATTGTAGAGTTCAATAGAAATGCCATGTTATTGTTTGCTTTTTTATTTAAATATTATGTTGATAAATGTATTGTACAATTTCTTTACATTCATAATAAAAACCTGAAAATAACAAACACATTGTAATTATACTATTTCTTGGTGTGGGTTAAATTAAACAAATTAAGATAATGTGAGTACATATAATATTTAGTTTACACTGAGATCTAAATCCAGACCTTTGCTTTGTTAAGTTTTAAACATAATGGCTGCCCGCTCTTAAAGTGATCCTCGTCAAAACAAAGCCATGTGACCTGCTCGCTTTTCATTGGTTATGGACACCGACATACGTTGTAGAAGCAATAAGTACGCGAAAAAGTAGTTCCCTTCATTAAATTAAAAATATATCCTCTGAATATACTTATTCTTCTTCTTCGTCATGGTTTAGGCTTATTTACTAGCCTGTTCCGGCTCGAAATTGCTGCTGTTTCCATCCTTTCTTTGATCTTCCCAAACTTCGTCTTCCTCGTGATGAATAGTTGTATGCAGCTTTTGGTATTCTATTCTCAGTCATCCTTGCTAAGTGTTATTATTCGTGAATGAAAATAATAATATTAAAAACATAGAAAATATTCTAAAATATATCAAATCAATAATTACAACTTAAAATAGTTTATGACATATGGGTGATGCGTTCGAGTCATGTTTTAGTCGGTTTTCATGAAACAAAATGACTGAAAGTGTCGGGTCCTGTGGGTTGCTGTGTCGTCATCTCCCTGTTAAAAGTGAATGGCGGAAGGATACAATTAGCTTTTGTTGATGTTAGGATCAGTCCAAGAGCGGATAAGGTATAGCTAGACTACTTTGATTGGTCATATTATCACGATGGAAGAAGACAGTCCTATTAAAAATCTCACACTACTGAAACCCGAAGGAAGTGAAGGTTAGGAAGTTGAGATGGTTATATGAAATAGAGGAGGGCCTTAAGAAGCTTATTGTCACATGATGGAGAAGGACGGCTTTGCACAGAGTTGATTGCAGAAAATCTTGTCGACTAATAAGGTCGAAATGGGCTGTCTCGTGTCATCTATGAAGATGATGAGTTCTAAGTCATTGTGTATTATTGCTTTAAAGCAAAAAATAATCTTAGACTACTACAGTAGAACTCTGATTATATTAGAAGGATTTTTACCTTGCAGAGGGAAGGAAATCAGTGCAAGGCAGATTATTGTACTTAGAATTAGCATTAGAATTAACCCATTAACATCGCGGTGCTGGCAAGAGCCTCCTGTTATAGGGTGGATTACAAAAATTGTCTCGGAACAACAATTTCCGTGACACTTAATATTTCTTCACACAGGTCTCTCATTGTTTATAGGTTTCTTCCACTTTTGCCAATCTACTAGACGATACTTGAAAACATACGCCATCGCATCCTTTTCTTCCCCACGCTCCTATTTCCTGACTTAGGTCACTGCGTATGTCCATTTTTCGGGGTCCATTCTCAGCACATGTCCTCCGAAACTCCACTTTGAATATATTACAGTGTTCTTTCAGGTTCGTTGATATGCGGATGTCTTCGTATCTTTTCCAATTTTTTCGTGTGATTTTGAGAAGCTTCCACTCCATTTTCTTCTGGCAGATTTATATCGTGGTATTTCTATTTTGGTTAGTGACCATGACTCCGATCCAAACAGTAGCACCGGCAATATTCACATATCCACGACATCCTTCTTAATCTTCATATTAATGGATTTGTCTAATATCATCTCTTTGGAGCTTGTAAGTATTTTGAAGTGTCCCCTGAGTACGCTACTAACGTTCTGCAGGGTTAGTGCTTTGGAGGGGCTGCCTCCTTAAAGAAACAGATATAAATAACAAACTAAATAAGTTTAATTATATAACAGGAACATTAAAAAGAACTTAGAAAAATAAAGCCAGGAAAGACTCTATAAAGAAATTATACAAGACAATGGCAGTACCTATTATTACTTATAAATCGGAAACATGGACAGTGACAACACAACAATCTGCCAGAATACAAGCTGCTGAAATGAGATTCCTCAGACCAATAGCAGGATATTAAAGAACAGATAAAAAAACGTAACACAGAAATAAGACAACTAAAAGTAGAGGAATTAAACACAACAATAGTGAAATACAGAACCAACTGGAAAGAACACTTGGCAAGGATGACTGAGTATAGAATACAAAAAGCAGCATACAGCTATTCACCACGAGGAAGAAGAAGTTTGAGAAGACCAAAAAATATGGAAACAGCAGCAATTTGGAGCCGGAACAGGCTAGTAAATAAGCCTAAACCGTGATGAAGAAGAAGTATAATATAATACATTTTAGACTCGAACATTTCCTCCATACAAGCATAACTCTTCTTTTTATTTCTTTCTGAATTTGGCTGATGAACGAAATAGACATATGCTTTAATTTCATCATTGTCGCATCTGGAAAAATATTTGTATCACTGATTTGTCGTTATTTTCGTTTTGTCACTTTGATTTGAAGGCCCATTTGTTTTCTCTTTACAAAATTCTTCTAATATTTCCTTGGCTTCTCTGTGTGTTTAAGACTATTGGAATGTTATTGTATTATTTCAGAAACATATTATTAAGATTTGTTTAAGAAACCCCATGACTATCCAACAAAGCTTATTTATTCAGAATTTAATGTCCCTAACAGAGAACAGACTTATAAACTAACTTTAATTAGGCCCTATATATTACTACGAAAATATAAATCATTACAAATTCGAACAACATAATCACAATCCTAGTCAAAAAATGGCCATAAAACTCCATTATGAAATGAAGCCAGAGCTCACTAATCAGTAGGCAAAGGGTTTTGAGGAGCGGCACTTTCCAAAAATATATCTATTTTCATACCAATAATTCAATATATGCATTTGGGGGGATGAAAAGAAGCAAAATGAACACAATTTGTTGCACCCCTTTTTGCATATTTTCGTGAGATTACTACATTTTGCCCGTTTCCCCTCTTTTTTATGCTTCAGCGCCTTTTCCCCATTGTTCTCTGCGTTTTTAAAATATAGGACTGAAAAAGCATATTTTTCGTCTTCAACAGCTTTTTAAAATCTCAATCAGAAGTCTACAATATTAAAATTATATTAAAATTTAATTTACGTAATTTATACCCCAGAAACAATGGCCAATCGGCAGTGTGAAGTCAAGAATAGTAAATAATAAATAAATAAATATTTAAATATATATATTTTTTCAGTGTTCCAGGTTGTCATTTCGACATTTCTAGTGTTCTCTGCTGACATTGGCGTAATTGTAACTCACTTCTGAAGTTCGGGGGTTTGGAAGGCGTTACCCGATGATATGATGGGTGATAAATGATAATAAAGCGCCAGGAGAGTTCTTAACCTAAACTTAACCTAAATTCCAGACCTGGGCAACCACAGGAATAATTCCCTTTAAGGAAAAAATCCTATGGTTTGACCGGGAATCGAACCGGGTCCTCATGAACAGTAGTCAGAAACGCTGACCACTAGCTCATGAAATATTAAAATATGATGTATGTAAACCACCAGTAATTTATATCCCAGCAAAAATCGCCAATCTGGAGCTGGGAAGTCAAATTTAAATTTTAACAGTGTTCCTGTAACAGTTTAAAGTAAGTTCAGTTAGTACTGGCAATAATTTAACAGTTTTCTGTCTGCCGACTTGTTGTTGGCCGTGTTTTACTAGTCTGAACCACAATGTATTTTTATTAGTATTACAACTGGGTTTTCACAACAATAACATGGCGAATGTTAAGAAGGATAAGTTGTATGCACTTTCAGAATAATTCAGAACGCAATTTATCGAAACTGATAACATCAGTCTCGACAACACCACATTAGGACCAGCAGCATCAACCATCATACTGGATGTTGTAGCGAAGAGGGATCTGCTGAAGATGGAACGGATGTTCTGAAAGGCCTACAGGCATAAAGATTACATATTTTATAAGTTGAGGACGACGGATTTTACCTAAGAAGGTATATTTTATTAAAATTCATCGGAGAACATATTGTTTAAACAACTCACCTCATAGGATTCATGCTTCCATGATATCGCGATTTCAAACATAATCATGTTCATCGTCAGCCATAACTCCGACTGATCAGTCTGACGATGGCTGACGATGAACATGATTATGTTTGAAATGGCGATATCATGGAAGCATGAATCCTATGAGGTGAGTTGTTTAAACAATATGTTCTCCGATGAATTTTAATGATTATACCTCATAATGTTTACTTCCCAACATTAATTAGGTATATTTTAACTTATTTTATTTTATGATAACATCCTTCGATTACATCTGTGAAGTAAATAATGCAATAAACTAAATAACTATGAATTACTTCCTATTGACTCCATAAAGAAGAACAAATTGGTGCAAAACGATATGCTTATTATATAAACTGAGTTCGTGTAACTGGTTTAAACCTTAATTCAATTTTTTCAACAGCATCTTTTTTGCACCTTTTTGTATGAATTTTCAGAACCCTTTTTCCCCCTTTTACGACCAAAATTTGCACTTCCTAGTAATCTGAATGTTGATAATTTGAGAACCGAAAATATACGACATATCCAACAAGTAGTACACAAAATTATTAATTCACCAATTTATAAAGTAAGAAAGTAAACTATGATTCAACTATAAAAATATGTCATTTACGAGTAGGTTAACTATTAAAGTCTTACAATGCAGGTATGTTGACCGCCTTATCTAACCGTATTGGGGATGTAGCTGTACTATTGCTTGAATATTAAATTTTGGAAGATGGAATTTTATGTATTATTTAGACTGTAACGTAGTAAATTCAAGTTTCCACTTTTGGTTCTACATTTTCACATCCAATCTTGTTTTAAAATTATATAATTTTCCTTTCCTATTTTTATTTTTCATTTTTCATGCATGTACATCAAACTTGAATATTATAATAAATAAATAAATAACAATTTACATATTTGTATACATTTTTATTATGTTCTTATTAATTAAATAAAAATAAAACGTAGTTTTATAATTATAATTTGTTAACGTGTCTGAAGAAGGTACAGTGTACCGAAACAGCTGTCACTGAATTATATAATAAATATGAAAATCAAATAAAACTACGTTTTATTTTTATTTAGTTAATAAATATGGATTTTCATCAAGTAAACACCAACTCAATTGATTATGTTCTTATTGTCTATGAACTGATTCAGAGCACGAGCAACTTCTCATTCATGTATATTGGAAATTAATGTATGTATGTATTTAAAGTATGAGTAATTATAAGCGAAAGAAAAACAAGTATGATTAATGTATTTTATGTCCTTCGGGCTAAATGGCCGTGGTCTGCTTTTAGTAACACTCAACGTTTCGACTACTACTGCGGTAGACATCCTCAAGAGATTCTGTGTGCTTTTTGACCTCTTAACTCTTCAAATGTCGGCTGCAGACTTGCTGTGTGTTGGAAATCGTGTCCTTATTTATAGTTGAGTATTGTGTGGTGATGTTTTCTACACGGTCCGTTACTTTGGAGTTATTTTTCTGATTAGTTGTCACTGGCATCACCACACAATACTCAACTATAAATAAGGACACGATTTCCAACACACAGCCAGTCTGCAGCCCACATTTGAAGAGTTAAGAAGTCAAAGAGCACGCAGAATCTCCTGAGGATGTCTACCGCAGTAGTAGACGAAACGTTGAGTGTTAATAAAATCAGACCACGGCCATTTAGTCCGAAATGCATAAAATACATGAATCAAAAATACCTGCCGTGAAAGTCTACAATTTTACAAAAATAAGTATTCTTAGAGTGATCAAATATGTTAGAGAAGCAAATGCCGCAAAGTATTGCGTAACAAAACTGTCAATTCTTAAAGATACAGTATTGGCTGCAGTAGTTTTTCTGCGATAGTTTTAGAATAATAGGACAGTGTATGTCAAGATTGTCTTATAGGACACGACCTGTCGGTACAGCATTTATAACACTGGATTCTATACATACATTTCTGGCAACACATGGACTAGGAGGGTCTCTTCCAATGAGTGATCAGTAGAGAATTCTTTTTGTACTAAAAGTTAAGATTGAAATAGAGATTAGTATAATATTCAGTAAATATAATAGGCCTACGATTTATTTCATTATTCAAAAGTCTTCTTCTTTCTTCTTCTTCCTTTCATTTGATAGACCTAGTGGTCTGTTACGGTCTCAATCCAACGTTTGAAGGGTCTGCCCAAAGATCTCTTGTCTGGTGGCTGGTAATTTAAGATCTGACGTGGTATTCTTGTTCTGCTCATTCTTCTCACGTGAGATTTCCAGTTGTTTCTGTATTTTTGTACACATTCCATGACTGATTCTGTTTGTAATTATTTGAGAATCTCATAATTCCTTTTATAGTCTCTTCTTGAGTAACCTGCAGTACGTCTCAAATTTCATTTCTGTCGCAGTTAGTCTCTTATTCAAAAGTAGCCTTTATGTATTTAAATAATATTGTTATGTCCAATAGTAGTTAATAATAAATGTTTTTAGTAACATTTATATTGGGTGCACGCCGTAGCGTGGTGGTTAAGGCACTGAGTTGCAAGCCGGAGGGCCTCCTGAAGCCTGTTGTTTACTTTACTTAACATTTATATTACTCTACACGAGAGATGAGCCTCTTATGTGGAGCCACCTCCGAGACAATATCATCATCATCATCTGCATTCATGGATTAGGTCTGTTGACCAGTTCCGACTTCAGCCCATCTCTTTCTAGGTCTGCCCACATCTCGGGTGCCTTTAGGTTTGTATTTTGTTATTTGTTTTGGATATCTATCTTCATTCATTCTGTCTATGTGTTGCTTCCATTTTTGTCTACATGTATCCATTTTATCAGTTATTGCAAATATTTCAAGTTCCTGTCTTATTTCTGTGTTCTTGATTCTGTCTTCCTTAGTGCA
This sequence comes from Diploptera punctata, assembly GCA_030220185.1. Classification (NCBI taxonomy): domain Eukaryota; kingdom Metazoa; phylum Arthropoda; class Insecta; order Blattodea; family Blaberidae; genus Diploptera; species Diploptera punctata. The sequence continues at coordinate 602,960 of JASPKZ010009358.1, forward strand.
CCCTTTAACAGATCTCAAAAATTTCATTTCTGCCGCCGTTATCCTACTTAGGTCTTGTTTTTTATGTATCCAGGCTTCTGAACCATAGAGCAGTACCGGTACTGCCAACATTTTATAAAATTTCAGTTGGGTCTCTCTTGCTGTTTTGTTATTTAGTGTTCGTTTAATCGTACCACATATTCCCTGGAATTTTGCTATTTTATTATTTATATCATTATCATAATTAAATGAAATGTCACATCCTAGATAATTGAGATGGTTCACCTGTTCTATGATTTTGTGTCCTATTACTATTTTCGAGACAATATAATATAATATAGATAATTAAAATGCCAGTATTACATATGTTCGGGGACAATCAGATATTTACATTTTCTCACACAAAAATTTTCCCAACTGCGTATCAAACCCGATCCCTTCTGCGTCTGAGGAAACGATACTATTCTAATTCGCAAGGATGGTCTTATATTATCTCTTTCAACAAAGATTAAATAGACAAGAAGAGTAGAATGGACAACAAACATGGAAGAAACATGCTGGGAGGATGTAGATATCCAGGGGAGACTTATTCCATATGGAAAATAATAAAATAAGAAATGCGCACAACGTGCAAAGAAGATTGTTTTTAGTCACTTCAGAGTTTCAACAACGATTCTGATCTCATCCTACAGTTTAATACATGATATTTCTCGGACTGTTCGCCACATCTTGAACACACGCAGTCTGGGCCGGGCTCGTGGAAACTCTGGTTCCTTCACAGCTTGTGGTGAAATCCATGCACAGCGAGTCTGGTCACTGTGTGGCGCAATTCATATCATCCCTGAGTCCATACACGGTTTGTCATGGCGTCAGTAACATACAGGGTGATTCAGAAATATGGCTATACGTTTGATCGCATTTTGTGACGAAAGTATTATTATTAAAGGAAATATGATATAATTGGAAAGGGAATCTTTCAAATTACACGACACACACTCGATTGACTGATATGAAGCTCACGTGCAACTTGCCGGTTGATTTTTATGGGCTTGTGTCGAAGGCCTCCACAATTCTCTTCGTTGTTTCTGCATCCGTGCTAATGCGAGGCCTTCCAAGAGGTTTGATTTTCTTCATCCTTCCCGTTTCCAGCAGTCGTTTTCTCCACTTCCCCACAGTCGACGGTTGCAATACTACGTTAAACTCACGTCTTGCGGCCTCACGATCATTAGCATACGTTATTGCTCATGCAGCAATTGTAATTTGCTGTTGTATATTCAACGCCATTTTGACTAATGACGTAAGTTCTACACTGTTTTGTTTTATTCCATTGTTGTAATTTGAACAATTGCCTTTCCAACGGTAATTTTATATTTCATGTAATGGTAATATTTTCACAATTCTGTAATTCGTGACTTTATCCAATAAAGGCTGTACTTTCAATTCTTCTCTTATATCCTCATTTCTTATTCTGTCAAGTCTTGTACATCCTTTTACTTGTCTTAGGAACCGCATCTCTGCCGACTGTATTCTATCCTTCTGTCTTTTCCTGGAGAGGAAGGCGTGATGTTGAAAGACCTAGAAGACGTTGGGCTGATGCAATATGAAGTCGGAACGGGCAATTGCCTAATTCCTGGAGTGATGATGATGATGATAATATTTTCATCACACAACGCGATGAAACGTATAGATAGCCATATGATTCACTCCGTAGTATTCTTCCCATATTTTGCGTTTCTTTTCGTGGAGTTCTTGCAGGAGGTCCTGGTAAGCTGTTGTCGCTGGTAGTAGGAACTTTAGCCTCAGCTCTTCTATGTAGAATGGTTCTCTGGAGAGTTCATAAACAAGTAGTGAGGGTAATATCATATGTGGAAAATACGAACACCCCATAGAATAAGTAGAAGAAAAGAAGAAGTATAATACAAAGTAATGTATGATTTTTTGAAGTTTAATGGCAACAAGTCCACATCTTATTATAATCATCATTACAATCTTCGAGTTAAAAATTTTTGTACGGCTTAAGAATGTGATTAGGGTCATGGAACTGAATCGTCGCAATACCTTAAAAGACGTTAGTAGCACCGGCACAAGTATGTTAATCAGAAAATACTTTCAGTCTCATAAAGTGTAACGAAATTAAATACTTTTGATTCTAGAAACTCCTTATTAAGCATTATTAATATAATGACCATTTTTTACTTTGACTCTCAGTTATACGACCTAGAAAAAATACAACAGTATTCAAATTTTATATCATTGACTTCTTAATATGGTAGCAGACGTTATACGCAGATTCTTTGTTATATAAACCTTAATTAATGATAACAGAATAACATGACGTTTAGCTAGTGATTATTCTAATGTATCTGTGGACATATAACTAATAAAGTAAGTAAAGTAAAGTGATCCCACAACAGGCCCGCAGGCCCTTCGGGTAGTAGGAGGTTAAGGCTCCCACTTTTCTAGACAATCGGCACTTTACGTCAGCTGGGTTGTCAGCCCTGCGTGACGGCCTCCTTTACCCCCAGAACAAGCGTCTGGTACTCATTTCAGTTAGAGGCTGACTTGACCCCAGGGCCATAGTGCCGCCAGAGGGTTTGGGTCAGTTTAAAAATCCTGACCCCAACGGGACTTGAACCCTCGACTCTCCGGCTTGTAGCTCAGTGCCTTAACCACTACACTACGGCGTGCCCCATATTGAAAAAGTGACACAAGTGCAAAATTTAATTACGTGACTGAAGATCTCCTGCGATGGGCAGGACATGTAGCACGAATGGGGAATGAAAGACATTCATGGAAGCTTCTTGTAGGAAATCGCCCAGTTGGTAGACTAAAATGAGGTGGGAAAATAACATTAAATATGATTTGAGGGAAGTAGATTATATAGGGGATTATTGGAAAACATTAGCTCAAGATATGGATGTATAGAGAGCTTATGTCCGCGCGGCCATGAACCTCCCGGTTCGATAGTGTCAGTGAGTTAGTTAGACTGAAGATCTCTGTTCTACAAGAATGTGCATAACTATTAATCATACTTTTAATAGAAAGATGGAGATATAGTTAAACAGACATAAAGGAAGATAAGTAGATGGTAATCAATATTTTATTTTAACTACGCTCTTAAAGAACCCAAGTCATTAGGGTAGCAATTCAAATCTAGCCGTGAAAAGGGCGATAAATGTTGTTCAAAGGCCCCTTATTTCAAGCTTGGTTTTCTTCTCAACAGTATATCTACGACACGAAGCACAAAACTGTGTGCTTTCGAAGGAAGTCATACTCGGGATTTTTAAGGGCATAAATGTTCAACAATAAACAAGAAAATATTTAATTGCGAAGAAAACACTTTTCTATAAACTTTTATATTATATTACGATGAGAGGTGGGGAAGTGGTTTTTACAGAATCTCAAATTAAAAACCTCGCTGTCGCTAGGTTTTTAAACATTTCCTCGATTCTGTAAAACACTTCAGAAACGTGCGTAGTAGCCTACATTATTTTTTTTTGCGAGACGGTGTTTTCAAAATAACAGATAATAGTAAAATAATAACATTTGTTGGAAATATTTGCGTTCATTATAAACAACTGACTAATGTTATAACAGTGTGGGCAAAGTTTATTAGTTGAGACTAGAGTAGGCCGTGACACCAATCAGTCATAAAATGGCGGCAAGTACGTATTTATTGTATTCACGTAGACTTTCACGGCCGGAGTTGCTATGATGATCTTGAAGAAGATTTTCGGGCTGTAGGCCGTGGTCGTGAGGTTGTAGTTCCCCGACGTTTCGCCAGAGACTGCGTCTGGCATCCTCAAGGGTTGTCTTGAGACTGGCAATAAGACAGACAGCGGACAGAATTGCCAGTCTCAAGACAACCCTTGAGGATGCCAGACGCAGTCTCTGGCGAAACGTCGGGGAACTACAAGCCTCACGACCACGGCCTACAGCCCGAAAATCTTCTTCAAGATCATCATACGTATTTATTGTTTTATATTGTTTCAAATAAAGTTCAGTTAATTTAAAATGCAGTGATTTGTTTCGTATAAAATATATTAACACTACCTTTTGGTAGTATACGTAAAGGGCAGTGGTTTTACTTCCCGCACGAGGTTTGTAATATGTAATATAACAGTACAATTATTTAGGTTGGCAACCCCGAAATGTAGAAGTTCAACTTTCAATCACGGTGGTGATTGCTGAAAGTACGATAAAACGCACTATCGCGCAAAAAAATAACATTATAAACCTGCTAGCCTATAGTAAATAAAGTTTAAAGAATGAGTCTGATCAAACGGAAATAAGTCTCCCAGACTTAGTAAGCAGAAAACGAGAATTCTGTTAACGTATAAAAGACCTCGAGGAACAGTTAAATAAGGAAATTACAAAATTAAATATCTTTGATAATGTATTTTAGAGCACTTTACTGCATTCTCTAAATTATACAGGAGACAGACAGATCACCACGCCCGCCATTTCTGTCGCCACTTTTAACACGGTGTTTCATCACATCCATGCAGCAAGTGTAACCAGATGAATCTAAAACGCATTAACTCAATCTGTGAAACAAAGCTGTAATTGGAGAAAAGCAAATACCGTAGTTACTCCATTCGACAAAAAATAGGTGCCAAATTTAATATGGAAATATCAATTAACAAAACTAAAATTATGGCATTTCATGGGAAGGACCCCATACAAAGTAAAATCTGTCTCCAGAATAAAATATTAGAGAGATCTAATTAATTTAAATATCTTGGATATTATCTCTCTATCTGGGATGAAAAGGATATCCCTGAAAAAATTACTAGTTATAATAAAAGTTTGGGAATTATTAATCAAGTTATGAAACCATCCCTTGTACAAAAAAAAAAAAACACCAGATTGCGTTTATATAACACTTTGGCTAGACGAGTGTTGACCTATGGTAGTGAAGCATGGACACTAAAAATGTTAAAATTATACCCGAGATCTCTGTCGATCTCAACTAAAAGTCTGTTAAAATATTTAGTTGTGGGTTCACGTTCCGAAAGATTTACAACAATATTTTTTAAACCGAAGGTACAATTGAGGATGACTGTACAATCACATGTTGACTTGCATTTTTTAAATTTACTATTATTATTACTATTATTATTACTATTATTATTACTATTATTATTACTATTATTATTACTATTATTATTACTATTATTATTACTATTATTATTACTATTATTATTACTATTATTATTACTATTATTATTACTATTATTATTACTATTATTATTACTATTATTATTACTATTATTATTATTGTTATTATTATTATTATTAGCTTGAAAATTTCAGCAAATTACTCCATTCGTGCAAATTGCCCGTGCATGTGGAATCATCAATATAGTGAATGTGCATTAGTTAATTTAATGATGAGCGGGTCGTTATCGAACCATAAAAATTATGATTGTGAAACTCTGCACTGTTCGATAATAAATTCGATTTTAATAGACTAAACTATGACAATTCTACTGCCACGTGATTGTTTTGCGGAATTTTCTTTTCTCGTTTGTCTGTTGGAAGTAATTGAATTTGAAAGTATGGAACATGCTCGCAAACGTATAAGAAATGATAAATGCGACTGTTATCATCAAATATTTTTTGTTGATAAAGATTTTAATATTTAGAGGAAACATTAGTGATGAGTTAGAACATTATATTTAAGGTGAGACGGTAGGCCCTATCCCAACAACGTTAAAATATGTGAATTTGAGACTCATTTTATCAGGAACTACTAGATGAATTGTAATATAATTTTTAAGCATATTAAATGAGGCTTGTAAAGACTAGTGAACAACAATCACACTTGTATCTAAATATTAATGTCCTATATATATATATATATATATATATATATATATATATATATATGTTATAATTAAATGTTTAACATTGAACAATGCAAGCTTAATATGGTATGATAAGAAAAATAAATGCCTGGACGGGATTCGAACCCGGATCTGAGTTTGTACCTGTAAATTTTTCTTATCATACCATATTAAGCTTGCATTGCTCAATGTTAAACATTTAATTATAACATCTATAAAAAGCGTCACTGCTATAAGGTAAAAATATTCTCTTTAATTTGATTACTTGTTATAGTCGGCTACTAGATGGCAGTGAAGACCGAGTTCTCGCGACATCTAGTGATAATGGAGAATATAATACATATATAAGAAAAATAAGTGTTTGAATTGGATTCGCCTGGTAGTGTAATGGATATCACGCTGAGGTACAGACTCAGAGATCCGGGTTCGAATCCCGTCCAGGCATTTATTTTTCTTATCATACCATATATATATATATATATATATATATATATTGCCACTAGTCTGTATTTAAAAAATAATTTTAAAAATCATAAGTGAGGATCAATACCAGAAATTATCATGGTTATGGTTCCACAGCTTTAGTATAACTTGCTTTACTGCCTGTAAACATTTCCTGTAAATGTCTCTAATAGTTCCTGAGATAATGAGGCAAATGTTTGAAAATTTTCACTTTCGAAAAAACAAGGTTTAAATTATGATATTGATAGCTGTCAATTTTTTTAAAAATTAATTGACGTTCTTACAATTACGTTAATTAAAAAAAAACTTAGGCACATACAGACATGTTCAGAAAATAACAGACTCTTTAAATTATGATTTTTTTTTCAAATTTTAACCTACCGTCTTACCTTAAAAAAATCACGATTGTTCAGTTACAGTGGAGAAATGTGTTTCTGGTAGGTCATATCATTTATAATGTGTATTGAAACAATTTTTTTAATAACTTTATTGCTAATTTACAATCTATCTTGAAAAGACAATAAGTAAATTTGTTAAAAGACATAACTTGTTAGGAGAATACAGCCCATTGACTGCACTCCATTAGATGACATTTTATGTGAAAATGAAAGCAAGTTCTAATATTTTATTTCTTTTTAGTCTTCTTATTTCTTGACTGTTGTCTAGAAGATTGATTGCAAGATGATTAGGATGAACTTCTAGTCGCCTTAGATATTGAGTGCTGTACTTTTCTATTTCTTCTTTTACAGTAGCTATTTTTAAATCATGATGAATGGTGGCGTTGTTTACATACCATGGAGCAGCAACAATAAAACGAAGGGTCTTAGACTGAAATCTCTGTAAAATTTCAATATTGGAATTGCTGGCAGTTCCCCATAATTGAATACCGTAAGTCCAAATAGGCTTGAGTATAGTTAAATTCGAGCAGGAACTTTAGCAGTCCGACTTGCAGCCAATGATATTTAATATTGACCCTTCTAGGCAATACTGGACCTTCTCTCTCAGCCTCTCTTCTGTCCCTGCTCTTAATTATCCACAAGTATCAACCTTTGTAACTGTAATGTATTTTTACAATATTGTTTTACACTTATAAAACGTAATTTATTTATTTTTAAGGCTTATAATACACAATTATTGTTTATAATTAACATTTAATGTACGTGGCCGATGTATTACATGTTTGCTTGTGAACCGAAAGACCCGGACTTAGTTCCCGGTTGTGACAAATTCTTTGTTGAGTACCTATTTCAGATGTTTTTGACCTCTGTAAACGAATGTAGACAAATTTGTGCCACATGAATTGTTAGCCATTATTTGGATATCGTTTTAATGTTATTTTTGTTATATTTTTCCATGTCGGACTCATTATAATTATTTAAGGGGTGATAGAAGACGGGTGAAGTGAAATAAATGATTATGATGACTGACAGAGAGGTCTCGAAATTCATCTTGGAGTTAAGTAAAATCTCGGAAAAAATTCAAATATGAAACTGACACGACCTGCAGCCCTCTATGTAGAGTGCACAGACGAAGTGTATGAAAGCAGTAGGTATTTCATACTCAGCACATTATATCATGAAATATTGTACTATAACTTACTTTCATTTAGACGCTGAGCGGGCGTGTTAGTTCCGAGTCTGGCGAACACACTTCAACATTTTAATCACCACCCTTACCTCATAGTGAACTACGAAACATTGAAATATAAAATAACTAAACTGAATAAGAAGAGCAGATTTAATTACCGTAAAACATAAAATATAAAACATAAAACTGAATACGCCTGAAATAATCTACACTTGTGAGTGATATCATGGACTGTTCCTAAATTCTCAGGTAGTAAGCCATTGTATCGCTTGTAATTCCCCGTGCCCCCCTTTGTCACTTGCTTTCGTTCTCGTCTGTGCACTATAGTTATATAGTACTGGAAACTCGAGTCTATACTCAACCTAGGATTTAAAGAGAGATCAGGGCTTGCTTGGTTTAGGCTAGGGGCATGGAAATTTCAAAAAATTAGCGACGATCACGATATGCGAATGTGTCAAATGTGCGGGAGCTTTGAAGATGAGATACATATATTAGGACAATGTAATGATTTAGAATATTGGAGACGTCAGTTATTACCGGAAAGATTTCTAAATTCAAATCGGGAAAGATTGGCATGCTACGAGTTATTGGTAAATCCAGATAAACTTGGGTAGATTTCTGGACAAAACGCGGAAAATAAGAACAACACTCATTCATGAATAAATATATGTTATCAAAATGCAATAACATTAATTCTTAATAATTATACATAAATTAATTAATGTATAATGCTATTGTGTTGTTATTTAATTGTAATATTACTGTGTTTTCTTTATGTAATTGTAATGTTATGGTTTTTTTAGTGTATAATGCTATTGTGTTATTATTTAATTGTAATATTATTGCGTTTTCTTTATGTAATTGTAATGTTATTGCTTTTTTTTGTTGTTTATTCTTCTTCACACTAGTAGCAATTATTACTTAATTGTAACGGACTGTCAACAGCACGTACGGCTTACTGCCCGTGCGACCCATATTTGTAAATAATATTGTAAATATCTTACTTTTTGTCTAATAAAGTCCTACTACTACTATTACTAGTACTGGAATCATCTGTTTAAGGTAGATCAACGTATAAATACAAAAAATAATGTGTTATTTCATTAGGCATCAATACACTAATTGTTTTATTGTTCTACCAACAGAATCTGACTTGTAATATCTTGAAACTCTTTCTGATATTTATTCTGATACAGATAGCATCATGTGTCCACCTGATAACCAGGGAAAGATATTCAAGACACGAAGAAAATTTCAATGTAATTTGCGTTACAATGAAATATAACAGTATTGTCTTCTTCTTCCTTCCAAGTATTAGGCCAAGACCTGTTACGATCCTATAGAAAATTTTCCCTCCAGCGTTTCATAGGACGGCCCAGTGATCTTCGTCCTCTTGGTATATAATTATAAACAGCTTTGGGGATCCGATTTGAAGTCATTCTTTCAAGATGGTGTTTCCAATTTAGTTGGTACTGTTTAATATATTCCAAAATTGGCGTAGTCTTCAATTCTTTTATGATGTCGGTGTTCCTTTTCCGATCCCATCTGGTGTAACCCGCTGTTCTGCGCATGAATCTCATTTCACAAGCCGTTATTCTGCTTTCATGTTGTCTTTTTAGTGTCCATGCTTCACTACCATAGGTCAACACTGCTCTAGCCAAAGTGTTATATAAACGTAATCTGGTGTTTTTTTCTACAAGGGATGGTTTCATAACTTGATTAATAATTCCTAAACTTTTATTATAACTAGTAATTTTTTCAAGGATATCTTTTTCATCCCAGATAGAGAGATAATATCCAAGGTATTTAAATTGATTAGATCTCTCTAAAATTTTATTCTGGAGACAGATTTTACTTTGTATGGGGTCCTTCCCATGAAATGCCATAATTTTAGTTTTGTTAATTGATATTTCCATATTAAATTTGGCACCTATTTTTTGTAAATTAATAACAGTATTATAAATGTATTATCTAATGTGTATGGCATCCAACCTTTGCAAGGAGAACGCTACCCTACAACTGAGAAAAAAAGTTTCCATACCACAACCAAACCTATAATAGCAAAATATAATAAGAACATGGCAGGCGTTGGAATTGAAGGATAATTTCGTATCGAATTACGGAATTTGAATGAGAGGAAAAAACGGTATATACATATTGTCTTTGGCTCCTTCATGTTGCAATATGTAATGCCTGACTACGGGTTCGATAAAAAAAAAAAAGGTTCACACATGGTCATTTGTATGACTTGTGTCGTTAGAGACCCGCAATTTATTCTAAGAGTGTAAATTCAAAGTTCAGTTTGTCTTAATTTTCATGTTTCATGAACCAAACTCATCCATTCTCCGTAAAAAAAATATTTAAAACATCTAACCATAAATGAGTAAGGTGGGGTCAGGATTTTTAAACTGACCCAAACTTTCTGGTGGTACTATGGCCCTGGGGTCGAGTCAGCCTCTTATGGAAATAAATATCAAACCCTTATTCTGGGGGTAAAGGAGGCTGCCACACACGGCTGACAACCCGGCTGACATAAATTGCCGATTTACTAGAAAAAGTGGGAGCCTTAACCTCCTACTACCCCCAGGCCTCAGGAGACTAGAGTAGGATCATTTTACCTTTACCTTCTCTTCCTTATTTTTAACATTACTACTTGTAAATTACGGTAAGTAGGTCAATGTCTCTCGTAACATGGCCCCTGTCTTCGATTCCCGGCTACACCATAGTAGAAGATTTAGGACAATGTAAAAAAATATTAAACTGAAATATTTTATTTTGATAAAGTAATTAATGTAAATTCATGTTTATTAAAGAATCTAAAATATTTCTTATATACAGAGTGTGGCATGAACACCTGATGGGTTTAAAAATAGCATTAAAGCCATGAGGTTGGTACAAGATATATTTGAATCATGTTCAAATATATAACATTTTATGGAGTTTGAAATGGCATGGTTCAGTAATGGCTTCTTAACATACCCACGTTAAACGGGAAAAAAAAAAACATTACGATACCGATTGACCAAGATCAGGAGAATGAAATCTAGCTACTTTATTTCACGAACAAGCTGAATGTTTAGAATTATCATGTAGGCTTTGAGAAGTGCCTCAAATTTGCAGTTCCATATCTTGTGCAGAACCCACAGTGACACACTGTTCCTACAGTCAGATTCAACCCAGGAAGTTACTGTGTGTTTGGAATAGGGAACTGGGTTGCCACTTTAACAGTATTTCCTTGAGAGAAATTCCTAAATAAAACTGAAGTATGCAACACAGCAGGCACAGAGTTGTAAGTTGTATCCGTCCAAGCCACCAAAGAAAAACACAGTTACCACTTGTCACTGAGCTCGTGCGGACCTGTACTATCCTGTGTAAAAGTGTCGACTCTCATATTTACTATAAAACTAGTCTGCATGCCGTCAAAAAAACAAAATGTTTTTTAAATGTATACTATATAGATTTGGAAAAAACGTACAGCTAACCTTCCCCCTCCTCCCCTCCCTAAAGAAACAAATACCGTTATTATGAGTTTGGCAACATCTGCCGCCTGTACGTAGGGGGACACTGACGTAGCCCGTAAGGTCTGTAGTAACTTCCTGGGTAGAATTAGAGTGCGAGAGCATTGCAACTCTGAAAATCCTGCTGAATACATGTACCGGAGATTGTTATTACTGCCTGAATTCGTTCCAATATAGACTAATGCCCCATCGCACTGCATTGTCATAACTAGAGCGAGGAATTATATGAAGAAAATTATACTAAAATATGAAATCATAATAACAAAATATGAAAATTAGGACAAAAAATATTATGAAGCTACTATTTTTTCAACTTTTTACACATATTTATATACACAAGCCCTGTATAATTTATGGGTATACATACAAGCACACAAATGAGACAAGAAGACCTTTTTGTAGCTCAAGAAATCAAGAGTTTCACTGTATTTCCATTTTAATTAATTTTTCATTACTTCTGACTCAATATAAAATATCATTTAATATAATAAATTTTGGAATTTTTAACATGATGAGGTTTTATTGATTCTTATCAATAAAATATCATGTTCGTGATTTGAAGCAATTTTAATGGCTCACATTGAAGTATATTGGATGAGGAATCATGCAAACAAGCCGGAAGGTCGTGGGTTTGAGTCTCATTGGGGTCAGATTTTTAGCTGGACCAAACCTTCTGGCGGCATCATAGCCCTAGAGCCTACTCAGCTCTTAATTTAAATGAGTACCAGACGCATGTTCTGGGGCAAAGGGGCCGTCACGCAGGACTGAAAACCCAGTGGACATCCCTTGGAGATTGTCTAGAAATGTGGAATTCTCAACATCCATCTACCCCAAGGGCCTCCCAAGCCTGTAGTTTGACACTTTATTTCAATAAATGAATACTGGGTTTATATAAAACTTGATCAATTAATTTATCTAATGATATTTAATTACGAAATCCAAACATAAACAAAAAACAAAACATAGTAACCGTAGTAACATGCTTCCATCGAATATACCACTGACAAATGTAGAGTAGGTACAGTTTGGATGACTTCTATTTACCTTGCATAAAGATAATGAATTCCAGTATATATGAATGTCACAATAACATTAAATTGGATGAATCAGAACACACGTAGACCAAGTCCTAACTAACTAACTCACTCGAACCCGTAGGTTCATGACCGCACGGACATAAGCTCTCCATACATCCCTATCCTGAGCCAATGTTTTCCAATCATCCCCTCTATTATCTTTCCCTCAAATCATGGTTAATGTTATTCTCCCACTTCATTCTTGGTCTACCAACTGGGCATTTTCTCTCTGGTTTTCCTACAAGAAGCTTCCATGCACATCTTTCATTCCCCCATTCGTGCCACATGTCCTGCCCATCGCAGTAGACCAAGTACTATATGTCATTTGAAGAAACAAGATGTTAAAATAAATTAATCCACAAATAATTCTAGGGAGCATTTCAAAACTCTCTTTGCAATTACAATTATTTTTAATCCTATACATTACACGTATGAACATAGTGAAATGTAGTTAGAATTATTTTAACATTCTTTTTTCCTTGAAATTTGCCCCAGCACAGTAAGTATGCAAATTATCAATTCTGTTCATAATAAACGGTTAGGTGCTTTTTATATATTTTTTAACGCCTGTCTGCCAGAATTATTTTGTACGATCAAAAAGTATGCTCCACATTATATGATGTTATGGGAGCAATCATGTACTGCACTACATATATGATAGTTTGATGTAAGTGAGAATAATATTGGCCTTACCTACGAGAACTTTACAAATTTCATAAACTGTTGAGCAAGACCTTATTTCACAGCACAGCTTCAAGTTTAGCAGCAGCAGTCTTACCTACATTTAAATACTGTAATCCATTCATAAAATAAGGACTGTCCTTAGGTAGCAACGAAATGCTTCACAAAACATATCACAGAAAAGACAACCCAGGCAATAATGGCAATGCATGAAATAAGAAACATTAGATCCCTCACCTTAGAGACGGCAATGCTGTTATTTAGAGCAAAAATTCTACCAATACTGACATACGGCATAGAACTCATATGGACACATTTAACAATGAAGAATCTTTCCTCTCTAGAAAGGGTGAAAGCGAGATATATAAAGGCAGTATTAGGAGTGTCAAAAGTAACACATTCAAGACTCGCATACCTACTGGCGAAGGAAACTTTCCTCATCGACGACCTCAGAACAAGCATACTCTTACCCAGCACCAGCGCATCTGAGCAGCTGCTAGCAACATTGAACAGAAAAAGAGAAGAAATACATCCAGAATTCTACAGCACCGGGGCAATGGTGGACCGTGCGTGGACAAAAGAAAATTTCGAAATGAGACACGTCATCACTAGGTTGGCAGTCCATGGATTCCACCACCTGATATGCAACAACACAAAATTTCATGAAGCAAATAAAGACTGTCAATGTACGCTATGCGAAAAATCGTGTGACCGATATCACATTGAGCTATGCACAATAAGAACAAAAACAATGTGTGAATATGCAAATATGTAAATTTAAAATGTATTCTATTTTCATCCTGGCTATTTGGCTGCAATAAAATTATTATTAGGTAGCAAAAAGGAATAGGTTTCTACCTGAGAAAAAAGATTGGGTGGTTATTATTCCAACATTGTTATTCTACTTATTCATGTTCTTGTCACAGATTAGGAAATCCCTGTTCTTTTTCTGTACTTTCGGACAAAAGCCTCCACTTGGTCTTTCCATCTCTCCTTTTTCAATTGTTTTCTTTTATCAAATCTATTTATCTTGTTCCAGATGGGATACTTAGGAATTTTCGCTGTCTACCATATTGCATTGTCAAAACATTTCAAAACTACAGTCACTCCAAAAATGTTTCTAACGAATTAGTAGAAATTTTATTTTAAAAAATTGAAAGTTGAAAAATATGAAGGAATATTAAATTTTTACAGAAATATGAACATTTCACCAAAATATTATGAAATATGAAAAAATACGAAGGTCTTATTTGATTCTACATATCATAAAATGTAAAGATACTTTCTCTCAGCGCTCTCTGACCAATAGTTTAAAACATGAAATTTCATAAAAATCCTCGCTCTAGTCATAACTGTCAACTATGTTACTAACTTTTAAAACAGTACTAAAAAAAATATCAGCGAACAATGTCATCTAAAATTTCATTAAATTGTGTATAAGCCTGTTTCAAGATTACTCAAATATATATTTGACCAAGAAAACAGTGTTAAATTATTTTAAAAAGCAGCAGGTATTTATGCCACAAGCTATATAAAATAGTCATAATAATTAAAATATAATACATTGACTATTTAACCCATGCCCCAAATGGGAGTCAATGACCAATCACGTTTCAATGATTTCTGTTTTACAACCAATCAGAGTCGTGTTTCACGAAATATTTATCAGTGTTATAATTACCATATTAAAGAAAGCTCCTCCTTTTTAATATTCTGAAATAGTATGATCTAGTTGCAGTGATAAACAAAAGAAGCAGATGAAGCGTACTTATCGTTTCTCATTTGTTTTCAAACATCGCCGTTTACATTAGATATATAAATATTTTAAAATAACTACAGTTAAATAATGATTTGTGAGTAAACAGCTTAATTTTATTCGTTAAATAGTCCTAACAAATGCCACTCTTGATTTCCAAATTCTCTAGATAAATTCACTCCTCACTTCGTGAGTCCTGAATTTATCGATAATTTGGAAATCACTCGTGGCATTACTTATGATAATTACGCATGTGCATTATTGAAGAGATTTAGAAAAAATCTAAAATTTAGAAAAACTCATAACTTTTCAAACTCTCAATTGCGCGTATTTCATTAACACATCTTTAATCACATTGTTTAAATATATATTTTTTAGAATATTAAATGGCTAGTTGAAATGTAGGCCTACATATTTAAATATTTAAGCCTTGACCAATAGTAAGACTAATTAAGTCACATCATACTGTGAATGTTGTTTTCGTGAATTTAAAATATGGCAGTTCACCAGCTCTTCACAAATGTTCAAAGAGGATGGATGCATCTCTGTACGCTAAAAAAGTTATATAGGAATCCCCAATATCGGGTACAGACCTATATACATTGTGCGAGCAAATAATATGATAGAGTCAGTGAAAAATTAGAATTTTAATATATTAATAAGCAGATCGTAGACCATAGAAGCAGCTGAAATTATATTTCTGAGAAGTGTAGCCAGTCCCGCGCCGTAGCCGAGCGGTTAAGGTAGGAAGCCTTGGCGCAGAGTTACGGGACTTGCGCTGGTTTGAGTCTCCATGGGGGAAGAAATTTTCTCATGACATTTCGGCCAGTATGGGACCGGTGCCCACCCAGCATCGTGAGGCAATTGGGTAGCTACAATAAGTAGCGGCTCCAGGTTGAGGAACCAGCTATAACGGCTGGGGGACTCGACATGCTAACCACATGTCACCCCTACACTGGCTGTTGATCATCTACCTCTGTGATTGACACATGTGGATGTGAAGGGCCAGCAGCCGGCTGGTAAAAGGGCAACCGCTGAAAAAAGTGGAAAGACCCTCAATCGGAAAGAAGTGTAGCTGGCTGCAAACTTCTAGATAAAGGAAGAAGTGAAGATATTAGAAACGAGCTAAATATTTTTAAACTTTTAGATAAAATAAAATAATCTGGAAAAAACTGGAAATAACGTGTTCAAAGAAAGAATGATGAACGCATGCCATAATTTATACTTAATTAGAAACCAAAAGGAGACAGGAATGTGGGTTTTTATCGGGATTTTTCCTCACCTGTAAGACAAATGTCAGGAAATTTTAAGGTCCAAACAATCCCCGAACATCATATGGCCATTGCAATCATCATCATTCATATTCATCTTAGATTAAGCTTAGGATTAAGGACTCTCCTGGCGCAGCACTATCATCAGCACCCATCATATCATCGGGGCAACGTAACCCTGCCTTCCAGGAGCCCCAACCTCAGAAATGGGTTACAACTGCGTGAATGCTGGGAGAGAACACCAGAAATGTTAAAAAAGGGCAAAACTGGGGCATTAAAAACATACATTTTTTAAAACTTTTAATATATAACCCCAAAGGTGATACACAACGAATTTGAAGTACTGAATATAAAAAAGTGCCTAAAAGGTGAAAAGTTGAACTAATTTAACGAAATTGAATGATAATGCATTCTATTAATTATGAAACACACTATATCTAGGAGTAAGTTCATTTTACAAGACATTAATCGAACATGTATTAGGTGGCGCTAAAAGGCCTTCAATAAAAAAACAAGACACTGATAATAATTCTAAGTAAGAAATGAAAACAAGCGACTAACAGTTTATGTTACTTTGCCGACAAAGTGATAATAGCCAGAGCACTTTAACTCTATTTGGAAAATGGACTGAAGCCTTTTAAAACATATAAAGAGTTTATTGAAAATGTGCCAACTTCCCGAATTTAGCTTTTTAAACAGATGCCACGCCCCTTTTAAATGTTCATCGTAAATAAAATTCTGATATACTAGAAGACGGTTATCATTTGTCGCTTTTTTTAGTTCCAAGTTGTAGCTCTAACTTAAAATAATTGACGGTTTCAACACTTAACTCCGCGTCAGGAAAATTGAAGTCAATTACTTAACTATTAAATATGTTGAAACAAATTTAATATAAAGTTTTTAGTAATCTTTACTTTTAAGGTTAAATTTAATTTGCAAACAACTCTGATATAGCATTTACTGACTCGAGATCTCTTAAGGTTATATCTTCAATCTACATCTTCTTCTTCCTTCCAAGTATTAAGCCAAGGCCTGTTACGATCCTATAGAAAATTTTCCCTCCAGCGTTTCATAGGACGACCCAGTGATCTTCGTCCTCTTGGTACAGTGGAGGAAATTGGTATAAAGGCACTGAATTTTAGTAGTAAAACATCCTAAAATATTTATGCAAATACTGTATGTGTGTCATATATTACATATCTTGAACATAATTTCATACAGGTCTCCACATTTTGTATTTAATATATACGTAAATATTACGTAAAAACTAAGAAAACGCTGTCCTAGGGGTGGAAATCGGTATAAAGGCAGGTCAACTTCTGGATCTTACAGCCAGACGAGTAAGACAAATTATGTCAGAAGACAAGAACCTAAAATTCAAAAAAAGTCTTAGTAAACCAACTCAGAACAGTGCACATAAGACAGCTAGAATGACTTTTGCTGAAGAACACATGCCATGGACCTCAGAATGGAATAAAGTAATATTGAGTGACAAGAAGAAGTTTAATCTGGACGGGCATGATGGCTTTAAGTATTACTGGTATGACCTCCGTACTGAAGAGCAAGTTAGAATGAGTAGAAACTTCGGTGGTGGAGGTGTTATGATTTGGGCAGCATTCTGATTTAAAGAAACATCGAAACTGGCATGGATACGCACCAAGATGAATTCTGAGTCCTGCACTGAGGAGCTTCTGGAGTCCGAATTGATACGAATGTATGAGGAATTTGGCGAAGATCTAATTTTTCAGCAAGATAATGCTTCCATTCACGTGTCTGCCAAATCAAAGGAATGATTCAGGAAGAAAGAAATACCTCTTTTGACGTGGCCAGCCAGAAGTCCTGATTTAAACCTGATTGAGAACTTATGGAGGATCCTGGCAAGGCCTGTGTATCGCAATGGATGGCAGTTTGGGACAGTGACTGAGCAGAAAAATGTTATTCGGGAAGAGTGGGCTTCAATCTCAGTGGAAGAAATAATCACCCTTATCAAGTCAATGCCAAAGAGAATCTTCCAAGTAATTAACAACAATGGAGGTTCAACTACATTTTAGAACTTAGTTGTAAACTTTGTGCTCAGTCTTTTTGGTTTAATCTGTGAAATACACAAAGTGCCTTTATACTAAACCCATATGTGAGAGTGGTTTCAGTTTTCATGTACTTTTTTGGACGGAAATGGATAATTAATTTTGACATTATTTGTGTGTGTTTTATACTCAATCACCTCCTAAATTATGATAGAAAAATGCCAAAGAAAGAGTAAATAAAAACTCGTGTTCACACTTCTAACAAGTGCCTTTATACCAATTTCCACCACTGTATATACTTAGAAACAGCTTTGGGGATCCGATTTGAACTCATTCTTTCTAGATGGTGTTTTCAATTTAGTTGGTACTGTTTAATATATTTCAAAATTGGCATAGTCTTCAATTCTTTTAAGATATCGGTGTTCCTTTTCCGATCCCATCTGGTGTAACCCGCTGTTCTGCGCATGAATCTCATTTCACAAGCCGTTATTCTGCTTTCATGTTGTCTTCTTAGTGTCCATGCTTCACTACCATAGGTCAACACTGGTCTAGCCAAAGCGTTATATAAAGGTAATCTGGATGGTTTCATAACTTGATTAATAATTCCTAAACTTTTAATATATCCTTTTCAACCCAGGTAGAGAGATAATATCCAAGATATTTCAATTGATTAGATCTCTCTAAAATTTTATTCTGGAGACAGATTTTACTTTGTATGGGGTCATTCCCATGAAATGCCATAATTTTAGTTTTGTTAATTGATATTTCCATATTAAATTTGGCAGCTATTTTTTGTAAATTATAAATTGATCGTTACAAATCATTTTCGAAAAGTGCCAGAAGAGCTAAATCGTCTGCAAAAAGAATAGAATCGAGTTTGAGGTTCCTATTGATGGGTATATATCCTCGTTGTGTTTTCCTCCATTCGTTTATTAATTTATATATATATATATATATATATATATATATATATATATATATATATAAAAATAATGAAAAGCACCGGTGAAAATCCGCATACCTGTCATACTCCAATCTCTTCAATCTACATAAGGACTACCATTAAAAAAATATATAAAACTTATGAAAAAAATATCTGGATAAACATGAATAAATAACATAAACCTCCGATATAAAATAATGCTGGAACCTGGAAGTTGCGTATAGATGGCAGTCATTTTATATTTGATTTATCTATCTCTACCGCTCCTCAAGCAATTTTCCAATTTCAATCTTCACTCTGTTTTAAAGCATATATATACTAAGTAAGACAAAAAATATGTTTAAATCGTGATGCCTAATAGCTTAAATCGTTAAAGCACTGGTGTACAGAATCAGAGATATTGGGTTCAAATCCCGATTTAGGCATATTTATATTTTTCTCTTCAAATTTAATTTGTCATGGAGTGAGAAGTGCTACATTTAATATCAAATATCGAATACTATGTACAATAAGTCCACCGCTGTGGTCTCGAGGTAGCGTGCTGCCTTGTCATGCAGCGGGCCCGGGTTCGATCCCCGGTCGGGGCAGTTTTTCTGGGTGAGGTTTTTCTCGGGGTTTTTCCTCACCTGTAACACAAATGTCAGGAAAACTTTAAGGCCCAAACGGTCCCCGAAATCATATGGCCACCATCATCATCATCGTCATTATCATCCTTCACCGGTGTGGAGAGCAACGGGAAGCTACCACACCTACAATTCCCTAGTAAAGCTGCAAGCATAGCATGAAAATGCTATGATTGCAGTGAAGGACCTGCCTTCGGGCAGAATTACTATGGATGGATGTACAATAAAAGCTCCTTAATCGCGGTTCCCTTATTCGCGTTTTCGTTACTCGCGGGTTAAAAAAATTTGCGACTCAGTTCCTGTGTTCGCGGCTAAAAACTTCTTTATTCGCATATCTAGTCGGTACATTAGAAGGATTAGTAAGTTATCCTTTATTAATACATCGGCAACTTTTTTTACTGCAGGCACGTGCCAAGGCGGCTTTTACAAAGAGTGATTCAAACCAAATGGACAAATTAATACCAAAATAAAACAAATCTTACTGTCACTAAGCCTAAAGTACCTTGTTAAAAGTCACTGCCGCAGTATTTCACGTGTCGCAATGTCCATGATAAATGCTGCCGTCGCAACAATCGATGTTTGATTGTTTCAACTTGTCATTCGTTGCAATAATTTTAATCGAATAGCACGTGTCTCTTTTGCTTTTTTGCCAATTTATAATGTCGAGTAAAAAAGGAAGAAAATTAGTTCCGAAGCGGAAGGAAGTAGTGTTGCCGCTGGAAGTAAAAATAGAAATGGTTGACAGTTTATACGCGTTGGCGAGTCGTTCGTGCCTATATATCGCTGTTTCAATGTTAATGAATCAAGATGTCCGAAGACAAAATAAGGAATTCTATCGCTAAGTTCACAGCCGAATATCAAACTGAATTGAAACACCTTTTAAAAGCGGCAAAATAGGAAAAAAAAAATTAAGTTCTTTAAGTCCTTACCTAAACCTGACAGTAACAATTAATATAAATTGTTCAAAATCTCTCATTCATTGATTTTATTTTGACTATTTAACTTATACCCCAAATGGCAGTCAATGACCAATCACATTTCAATGAATTTTGATTTACAATCAATCACAGTCGTTTTTCACTTCGATTTTATCACTTCATTTTATCGCTTTCATTTTATCAAGTGGCTCCCAGATTGTATATATAGTGCACGAATGTAACCAGATTCTGCTTGCGAGATATAATAGGAAAACATTCGTAGCAATTGATTATACCACCATAAAAAGAAACCTGTTTGCACTTTCTTAAACTATTATTTCCCAGTAATTAACGTTGCAGAAAAATTATAATTGACATATTTACATCATAGGACATCAGAAATTAATTAATAACTTGTAATGATGTGTTTCATTTTTTCTCCACTAGGGTGCATTCTTACAATATTGCGATTCTATTTGGCAATAAATATGATCTGGTTGCAATGATGAACAAATGAAACATGACATTCCTCATTTGTTTTCAAAGATCGCCGTTTACATTAAATATACAAATATTTGAAAATAACTATATTGAAATAATTATTTTTGAGTAAACAGTTTAATTTTATCCGTTAAATAGTCCTAACAAATGCCACTCTTAATTTTCAAATTCTCTAGATAAATTCACTCCTCACTTCGTGAGTCGTAAATTTATCGGTAATTTGGAAATCACTCGTGGCATTACTTGTGATAATTTTTATCTTATTTTGTAACCTTGGAACGTATCCTCTATATACCCACACAAATTACCATTCCATATTCACGGTTTCTGTATTCGGGGCTTATTTCCGAAACATATCCCACGCGAATAAGAAGCTTTCACTGTATATCCAAAGGAGATTTTTCCAAACTGTTATTAGAATTTAGAATAACTTGAGATTCTGATGGCTGAAGATATAATCACTATTTCTTTAGAAATTGATAAATCTGTAACACAGATCATGATACATTTTGGATTTTAGGATAAGACTGCCCACTTATCTGAGAAAAAATATGCGACCTTTTTTAAATTTCAAAATTCTTTTAAATTCTGCACTTAAAAAAGTTGGATTTCATCATTGCCCTGTGTATGGTATATATATTAATTGGTGTGTGTCGTATAATTTATCATATTTATATTATTATTATTATTATCGTAAGTATTATTATTGTTATTATCGGTTAAAATGATGTTTGCATATGAAATTTACATTGCAACATTTATTATATATTTAACTCTTTATAATTGGTATATTGTATATCTATATTGTCAAATATTTTTTTTATTTGTGCTGGTTGAGTGGAAGAGAAGGCCTTATGGCCGTAACTCTGCCAGAATAAATAAAACATTATTATTATTATTATTATTATTATTATTATTATTATTATTATTACTAAGTGCAGATAAAATAATGTTGGATATTTTGAAGTGGCCGATATGTCATTGTATCAAGTGTCCAATTGCAGTCACTAGAATGCTGCATACAAATTCAATGCAATTCGAACCTATACAAATATTTTAAACAATTCCACACAATTGGTTCAGTATTGCCTGGGTTACTACAATCCACATACACCAAGCGATACTGCGAAGCAAGAAGATTGATGATAGCTAACTCACCGACACTATCGTACCCGTAGATTCATGGCCGCGCGAACATAAGCTCTCCATACATCCCTATCGAGAGCTAATGCTTTCCAATCATACCCTGTATAATCTACTTCCTCAAATCATAGTTAATATTATTCTCCCACCTCATTCATGGTCTACCAACTGGTCGTTTTCCCTCTGGTCTTCCTACAAGAAGCTTCCATACACGTGTTTCATTCCCCATTTGTGCCACATGCTCTGCCCATCGTAGTCTACGAGACTTAACTGTTATTATATCTGGCTTCCTATAAAGACCATGTAGTTCATTGTTATGTAGTCTTCTCCATTCACCTGTCTGTTCATCTCTCTTTGGTCCAAAAATTTTCCTAAGAACTTTATTCTCAAATACTCACAATCTCCTTTCATTCCTTAAAGTATGAGTCCATGTTTCGCATCCATACAATATAACTGGTAGAATAATAGTTTTATATATTTTCAGTTTAACGTTATTTTAAAGTTTTGGGACGTTAAGAGTCCCTGTAATGCACAATAGCACGCATTTCCAGAATTTGGCCTAAGTTTAATTTCTTTGTGCATCTCATTCCTATTTGTGATTATTGTTCCTAGGTATTTAAATTCAGCCATTTCCTCAAAATTTCCCTCATTTGTCATTAGCTGTCCATTTCCATTATATAATGTATTTCTATGTGTGACCATATATTTAGTTTTATTGATATTTACTTCTAGTCTCAATTTCTTAGTGTTACTCAGTACTGTGTGCGTGTTGTCCTTTAGTATCACTTTGTCAATACTGTGAACTAAAAATTTGCAGGAATGCAGTCATTTTCTGAAAATTTAAGCTAATAATAATAATAATAATAATAATAATAATAATAATAATAATAATAATAATAAATAATAAATAATAACAATAATAAATAATAACAATAATAATAACAATAATAATATAATAATAATAATAATAATAATAATAATATAAAATAATAATAGTAAAATGTTAGAATTAAAAAAACTGAGATCTCAGTCGTTCTCTAATAAAACATTTTAGTTAAGAAATTTCGTTCTAGGCACACGTTTCGAAAGGAATAGACCAAACATAATCATCATCAGCATCAAGGATTAGACCTGCTGGTCTGTTCCGATCTCATGTTAGAATTGGTCTATCTTTACTGGGTCTTCCAACATTTCTGTTTCGGAATTCTAATTGTTATACATTCTATTGATGTGGTTCATCCAAATAGACTAAACATTTATTTTTATTCTAAAAAAATGGAATTGGAATCAGGCTACACTCCTAAAATGATAACAGGACAATATTTTTCCCCCGGTTAATTATATTATTTTTGCGTTATGTTAATTTGTAGAAAGCAAAAAAAAAATAAGATTTGCACCTCAATAATTTAACCCGTCAAAAATGTATTACTGGCGTCATTAGAGTCTACAGTATAATTTATTACCAGTTTATTGTAATGTATAATATTTGTTATTGAATTACTCAATAAAGTACATTGCATTTTAGACCTTGCAACAGGTTTCACGTTTAATTACAGCCTCATTATGCAGGCGGCGTTCATGTTGTCAATTTCACGATGTCATTGGAGTCTGCAGGTCTTATGTTCATGTCTAGATACAAACATGTTCACAAGGATGCGGCTAATGAGATTATCTGTGTGTGAGTTACAATTATTCTAACGTAACGACCTCTTTGAAGGTCGTGTAGCGATTTACAGTGAACGAAACAAGAAATCACATGGGGTATTTTTGCAATGTAGTACTGTTTTGTCCTAATAAAGCCGAATCATTAATTTTATTTCACTGCCAATAAGATTCCCCGATATGTCTATGGTTTGTATTCTGCACTGCAGTGGTTCTTTATGTTTCTTAATCACACCTCCATTTTTGTTGCAGTAATTAGTAAAGGCCTCCTTAAGTGTCTCACTTATTAATTAAAGGAAATTTATTTATAAATGTGTTCTCTTAGTAATTACAATGTTATTTTTCAAATTTCATGATAATACAGGAAGTATATAATAATACCAATAATAATAATAATAATAATAATAATTCATCCATAGTAATTATGCCCGAGGGCAGATCTTTCACTGCAATCATAGCATTTTCATGCTATACTTGCAGCTTTACTAGGGAATTGCAGATGTGGTAGCTTCCCGTTGCTTTCCACACCGGTGAAGGATGATGGTGATAAAGATGATGATGATGATGATGGCCATATGATTTCGGGGACCGTTCGGGTCTTAAAGTTTTCCTGACATTTGTCTTACAGATGAGGAAAAACCCCGATAAAAATCTCACCCAGAAAAAACTGCCCCGACCGGGGATCGAACTCGGGCCCACTGCGTGAGAAGTCAGCACGCTACCTCGAGACCCCAGCGGTGGACTATAATAATAATAATAATAATAATAATAATAATAATAATAATAATAATAATAATAATAATAATAATAATAAAATAATCACCATCGTCATCCCCTTTTAGTATCCCTTCTTAAGAGAGGTAGATTCCTAAAGCATATCCATTTCCATATTACAATGCTATTCTTCTTTCTAATTCTTCTTTTGAATCGTACTTACTATCTTGTAATTTCATCTTCACCTAATCGAACCATCTTTCCCGTGGCCTTCCATGGTACCGCCGTCGCCGCCACCGCCACCACCAACTATTATACCGGTCTTTATTTTATTTTTTTGATTTCCTAACGATCCTGGCCAGGTTCTTAGAAACAAATTATGAAATTATTGTATGGTCATAGGTCCGTCACAAGTATACAAAGTTTCAAGTCGATCCAATGTTTTTAAGTGGGTGAAAATCGTGTTGAAAGATTCCGTTACCTATATACAGGTCGTGTAAAAAAGAAAGTTACTTAGTATGGTGAATTGAAATACCCGCAAATATACATACTTTTAAGTTGGAAGAATAAGAACTGACTACGAAATAATAAATACGAAATCTGGATGAAATATATTTTTATTTTATTTTTACGAATAAATTATCATAAGTAATGCCACGAGTGATTTCCAAATTATCGATAAATTCACGACTCACGAAATGAGGAGTGAATTTATCTAGAGAATTTGAAAATCAAGAGTGGCATTTGTTACGACTATTTAACGAATAAAATTAAGCTGTTTACTCACAAATCATTATTTAACTATAGTTATTTTAAAATATTTATATATTTAATGTAAACGGCGATGTTTGAAAACAAATGAGAAGCGATAGGTACGCTTCATCTGCTTCTTTTGTTTATCACTGCAACCAGATCATACTATTTATTGCCAAAGGAACGAAATATTGTAATAATGCTCTCTAGTAGAGAAAAAAATGAAACACATCAAACTGTATATTAATTCATTTCTGATGTCGTATGATGTAAATATGACAATTATATTTTTTTCTGGATTATTACCTGGGAAAACATACATTTAAGAAAGTTCAAACAGTGGTTTCTTTTTTTGGTGGTATAATCAATTGCTACAAATGTTTTTATATTAACTCCCGCATGCGGCATGTGTTGACATTCATGCACTGTATATACAATCCGGTAGCCGTATTTCTTACGGGCTCAGCCACTGCAAAATAATGGTCAGACCTGTTCAGAATATTAAAAAGGAGGAGCTTTCTTTAATATGGTAAATATAACACTGATAAATATTTCGTGAAACATGACTCTGATTGGTTGTAAAACAGAAATCATTGAAACGTGATTGGTCATTGACTCCCATTTGGGGCATGAGTTAAATAGTCTTTGAAATACCTCTCATTATCCTTGAAGAGAATCTTCATGCAAACTCAAAAGCCAGAATAAACAAAACACAAATCCAACCCTGATGATCCTAGAAATTTACTCACTCGATCCGTGAGTAATCTGTCCTATTAACCTATCATGTAAGCCGAGGCAAATATTTAAGAACATCGAGAAGCAGTCCTTAACTGGTGGTTATTTCAGCCTCCCAACATTTTGGCGCCATACATTTGGTATCAACTCAAAACCACTTCATTTTGGACGCAGAAACACGATACGCCAAACTTTATGCGTCATTGCATGTCTTATATAAAAATGTAGCCTGTATTATGTTTTGATTAAATTTTATTGTGAGATTTTTAACATGTTTGGTCATGTCGGTGATTATGACATAGCTCATGTGATTTCAAATATTTTGCTATCGATGTTCCCCTCTCTACCACCAAAATGTGAACGCGCCTCCCAGTCAAAAGTAAAATCTCATAAAAATACATGTGTTCCTAAAATAATCCAGTACAGATCACTTGATACGAACGTGGCACAAAAAATGGTTTTCGCGGCTCGACTATGTAATAGATCGAAAATAATATATTTTTTTTTGTCTGATTCTTAAAAAAATATATATTTAAAAATCCTTAGTTGAGAGTCCTCAATCGATTCTTTTGTAATATATTACACATTATCTAATATATAAAAATGAATTTTTATTTGTTTGTTTGTTTGTATGTTTGCATTTTTTTGTTCGTTCTTTATGCGCGGCCTTACCGTTGAACCGATTGTGATGGGGTTTTTGCAAAATCTTCAGGAGATTCCCGGGATGAACATAGACTATAAGATAGTTGTGATATTCAACCCGTTCACCCCTAAAAATCACCCTTTGTAGTGAAAAACTGAAATAAAGTCCCTATTTTGACGCTTAAAGACTTACGCTGCCTAAACCATAACAAATACACCAAATTAATGTATATACAATTGAATATCTCGAAAAACTCTACAAAAAAGTCCGCGACAGCATATGTTTATCTTTTACGGATAACTGACAATCATTGATGCCAAGAATATTGGGATAAGTAGATTCCCGGGCAAGCGTGCTCTGCCATTCCGTTCATTCAATTGTGATGGGGCTTTCACAAAAATGTTCAGGAGATTCCGGGGATGGACATAGGAATTAAGAGAGTTGTAATACTGAATCACATCACCCCTAAAACATATTTTGTAGTGAAAAACGTGAAATAAAGTCCCTATTTTTATGCTTAAATGACATACGCTGCCTAAACCATAACAAATACACCAAATTAATGTACACAGAATTTAATATCTCATAAAACTCTACAAAAAAAAGTCCGCGATAGCATTTGTTTATCTTCTATGGATAACTCACAATAACCATTTTTGTATTTCATTGATGCCAAGAAGATCGGGATAAGCAGATTCCCGGGCAAGGATAACAGCGCGCGGCTGGTGGTAAAAACACATTAACATTTATTTAGTAGTAGCAGCGCACGCCGGATATTAGTTAGTATTTTATATATATTTATATAGGCGTATAATATTTTTATATAGTATAATTATATTTACCGGTGTGGTCTCGGGGTTGCGTCGCTACTTCGAAAGCAGCAGGTCCGAGTTTCATCCCTAATGTGGAGAGTTTGTTGGGTAATGTCTTTCTTTTTTTCGGCTTTTCCACGCCTGTAAGAGAAATATCAGGAAACTATAAGGCCTAAACGATCTCCGAACATCATATGGTCATCACAATCATTATCATATTAATCAAGTTTAGTATGAATGTGTGTGTGAATGTTGTGTTGTGTGGGAGGAGGTTCTGACATTGAGCTGATCACTCATTCGGGGAGGCTGTACATGTCCTTGCATGTTAAAAAAAAGTGTTTATGATCCACAGTTAAAATCCCTTCCTCAACAGGTCAAGCTACTATATGGCACGGGCAGCGTGTGGCACGTAAAAGTACCTATATGGTAAGAGATTAAACTGCGTTAATGGAATGCAATATATATATATTGAGGTGCTCAGATCCATAAAGTCACAAAACACAGAAATATATGGTCCATGAAAAAGTGATTATCAGAGAATTAAATGGGATAGCTCTTCGAAAATGTTCATATAGCATTCAATGGAATGCTGGTTCACCAGAAAGTCAACAGATGTCTAGAGCAGGCATACAGGTTAAAATCTGAAAATCAGCGCCGGTGCGCTTTAAGCCCTTAGGGAATTTGGGCGTCAACCAGGTATATATATATATATATATATATATATATATATATATATATATATATATCCGTCCAGGCATTTATTTTTCTTATCATACCATATTAAGCTTGCATTGCTCAATGTTAAAGATTTAATTATAACATCGATAAAGCGTCACTGCTATAAAGTAAAATAAATATTCTCTTTAATTTGCTTACTTGATATAGTCAGCTAGTAGATGGCAGTGAAGACAGTGTTCTCGCGACATCTAGTAATAATGGAGAGTATAATACATATATAAGAAAAAAGTAAGTGTTTGAATTGGATTCGCCTGGTAGTGTAATGGATATCACGCTGAGGTACAGACTCAGAGATCCGGGTTCGAATCCCGTCCAGGCATTTATTTTTCTTATCATACCATATATATATATATTTGCTGTGAACGCATTTAATGTATCGCTATGACATTTAAAATTCGAATTCCTCGGCTTTCAGAATTGTTTTTACTTAATAGTAGTAATTTAATATAAATTTCAATTACATTTTTTATTTCATTCTTAGAATTATGAAACTTATTCAGTTCTATTCACAAAAGCCTTTTTGTGCAGGTTTATAGGTGATACACAATACATATGTTTGTTTATAATAGAGCAATACACCCTAGGCTGCCATATTTTAGGAAACTTTTCGAAGTTATTATGTCCCCCCTGAAATATTTCGGCGCCTCCTGAGGGAGACGCGCCGCACAGTTTGAAAAAAAAAAAAAAAAAAAAAAAAGAATATTTAGATGTTTACCAGAGTCGGCCGCGGTGGACTCGAGTCTGAAGATTTTCAGTCTCGTAAAAGATCCTTAAGCCTGAATAAAATTGCCTCTAAGCAAAATTTACCGACCTCAACATCCTATCATACCTTAGTTGCTTAGGATACTAGATGTCTCATTGAGTCAGTGTGTTGGCCGCAGGTCATTAATGACATCTACGGACAAAAACGGTAACTAAATTAACTTGGTCTAGTAACTCCTAACAAAGGAGAGACTATGGTTGAAATCTGGACTACGGAAATATAGAGTATAGATAGTTATAGACTATGTTTACCTATTGTTTTCTGCATTCGTCTTATGAAAATGCAGATAATGTGATTTCAATTTAATAAAGATGATCAAACATCAGAAAAATAAATTGGATTTAATAATTTTTATTTGTTTTATAGTTTGATTTTTATTTTTTTCTCTTAAGTTAAAATGTGAGAAGAAATACGTAAAATATCTTATCAATTTTCAGTCCATCTTTTACCAAACCCTGAAGAAAACAAAAACAACAGACCATCTTACAACACCTGAAATGGAGCACCTTCGTAATTTACTTGATGTAAAGTACGTATTTGACAAAAAAAATGTGTCCATTCCAGTTTCTTGCGCCCTGTTTAAAAATAAATGTGAACAGAAGACATTGGTATCCAGTTAGTGATGCATCTGAAAACCACAACCAAATTTGTAGTTGTTTGGGGCTCCATTAAATATAAATGGACATAGCTGAGGTGGTTATAACCGAATAAGGTAAAATAAATTAAATATCTTGTTCGGCATTTACTTTTAATAAACTGAAATCTACCAATTAATAGAATGTAAATCTATATAATTTGGTCACGGTTTCTTTTAATGCAGTATTTTATTTTATCCTCTAAGCGATAGATACTTTAATGATAATGGAGTTTGAAGTAATAACTTGTCCGATTTTCATTTGTTTTAACTTATATTGGTCATGAAAAGAAGGAATCCATTAATTTTATAACTTGTAAGTTTTGATTCATTATGCCATGACCTCTTGAGAGGCGGTTTCATTTCTTTTTCTTCATTAAACGGTTATTGAATTAACATTATATGAAGGGAAACATTTTTGAAGTACTGTAGTATAAAATGCAGAGCATAATAGGTAGGTAATAATAATAATAATAATAAATAATAATAATAATAATAATAATAATAATAATAATAATAATAATATATTCATTTTACCTGGCAGAGTTAAGACCTTAAGGTCTTGTCTCCCACTCAACCAGGTTTTAAAAAATACAAAAAAATTGTTTTACATCTAAATTACAATAGGCTATTCATAAACGATTACATGTTATAAATACAATACAATTAATATTTATAATGTATTTTGATTTACTCTAGATTTAACGAATAAAATATATAACATGTACAAGATATATAAAAGAACGAGAAAAAATTATTAATGACATAGTATAAATTTACATAAATAGAAAAAAATTAATTATTAGACAACAGGTAACTGTATAAGCGTGACTTAAAAATGCCAAGTGTGCGGCAACCCCTGATATTTTGAGGAAGGAAATTCCAGGAGCGAGCAAAGGCTACTGTGAAGAAGTAGAATAAGAGGAAGTGCTATGAAGAGGAATTGTTAGCAGACTGCTATCTTGTGACCTGGTGTCAATATTGTGGTAAGAAGATAACTTCTCATATCTAGACGCCAGGTAAGTAGGAATGTAGGAATTCAGAAGCTTGAAAAATAGTGAAAGAGAGTGCAATTTACGTCTGTCAGTAAGACGGAGCCTGGAGAGATTATTAAAGTGTTCGGAAATATGGTCATAATAATAATATAAATAATATGTCCATCTATTATGTACAATGAAAGACATGCATGGAAGCTTCTTTATAGGAAAACCAGAAGGAAAACGCCCAGTTGGTAGACCAAGAATGAGGTGGGAGAATAGCATTAACTATGATTTGAGGGAAGTAGATTATACAAGGAATGATTGGAAAACATTAGCTCAGAAAAGTGATGTATGGAGAACTTACGTTTGCACGGCCATGAACCTAAGGGTTCGATAGTGCCAGTGAGTTAGTTATCTATAGCCTATATGTACATCTGAACGTGGGGCAAGGGTGCTCCTTGCATGAGTTACTTAAACAAGATACTTTAGTAACGCTTATTTTCCTACAAATGTTAACAGTGACAAATGAGTAGCTCACCGCCTCAAAAAGACACCTAGTAAACATCTAAGGTATAACTTGGATGGAAAAGACATCAGATTTTGCTCAGAGGCTCTAATTTAGTTATCAAGGTTCTTTTACGAGCTCGAAAAACTTTATGGACTCAAAGTCCCTCCCGGAGAACTTGTCCCTTGGATTTTTACTTTTTAAACGAAATCCATGGACTCGGACTGTTTTTGAACCCGTAATCTTCGGGACCAGAGGCATTGGACTTAAACTCTAGGCACGGAGTCCGATATATAATAATAATAATAATAATAATAATAGTAATAATAATAAAT
Source organism: Diploptera punctata (assembly GCA_030220185.1). Taxonomy (NCBI): domain Eukaryota; kingdom Metazoa; phylum Arthropoda; class Insecta; order Blattodea; family Blaberidae; genus Diploptera; species Diploptera punctata. The sequence goes on from JASPKZ010009358.1 coordinate 634,564, forward strand.
AATAATAGTAATAACAATAATACCACATAACAAAACCAATGACAATGGGAATAATAATAATAACCTTCTTAACGGATTGAACTACAAAAGCTTCGTTTTGGTCTCGTGTAGAAAACTCTCTTCCCATCGAATCGTGCTCTTGGCCGTCCCACACGTCTATACCCCTCTAGCTTATATGTGAATTATTGTTTTTATTAAAACTTTAGAGGATGAATTGTATTACTAAGCTGTTAGTTTATGCTGATGATGTAGTACTACTACCGATAGCGAGGATAGGCTCAATTCTGGAAATGCGTGTTATTATGCATTGCAGAGATTCTTGACGTCCCAATTCCTTTCAAAAAAACGTTAAACTGAAAATATATAAAACTGTTATTCCACCATTAAATTATATGGATGCGAAAAATAGACTCTTACTTTAAGGCAGGAAAGGAGATTACGAGTAGGTATTTGAGAATAAAGTTCTTAGGAAAATGTTTGGACCAAAGAAAGATGGACAGGTGAAAGGAGAAGACTACATAACAGTGAACTACCTGGTCTTTATAGTGAAGGAAGCTAGATATAATAGAGACAGTTAAGTCTCGTAGATTGCAGTGGGACGACATGTGGAACGAATGGGGAATGGAATATGTGCATGGAAGGTTGTTGTAGGAAAACCAGAGGGAAAACGCCCAGTTGGTTGACCAAGAATGAGGTGGGAGAAAATAATCAAGATTTGAGGGAAGTAGATTATACAGGGAATGATTGGAAAGCATTGGTTCAAGATAGGGATGAATAGATAACTTATGTCCGGGTGGCCATGAACCTATGGGATAGATAGCGCCAGTGAGTTAGTTAGTTATATGTGGTTTACTGTTTTGTTATACGTACTTTTTTTATTCAATGCCCCAGGTTGTCATTTCGACATTTCTGGTGTTCTCTCTTGGTTATGGCATTGGCTTAATTGTAACCCACTTGTAAAGTTGGGCGCCTGGAAGGCGGAGTTACGTTACCCGGATGATATGACGGGTGATAAATGGTAATGGAGCGCCAGGAGAGTTCTTAACCTAAACTTAACCTAAATTCCTGACCATGAGCAACCACAGGAATAATTCCCTTAAAGGAAAAGTTCCTATGGTTTGACCGGGAATCGAATCCAGGACCTCATGAACTGTAGTCCGAAACACTGACTACTAGCCCATGAGGCTGGTCCATCCTTTGAATGTAGTGAAACCAATTTTTATTGTGTCCTTTGATTCTGTCTGTTGAACTGAATATGTTAAGCTGATTCCTAATATATTTGCTAGATATGTTTTATCTTGTAATGTATATGTCTCAGGAAACTCATTTCTGTAGATTGTATTACTTTGAGTTGAATTTTAGTCAAAGTCCAATTTTCGGAGCCATAATCAACAAAGGAGCATGCCCAACCTTAATTTTTTTTAAATTTTGTTTCATTCCTGATGTATTTAAATCAATTTCAAATTAATTATTTATCCATGTATCTGAATTGATTCAATATATCTTCGAGAACCCTTTGTTTATTGTACGTTACATATTCTAGATTATTTAACTCATGCCCCAAATGGGAGTCAATGATCAATCACGTTTCAATGATTTCTGTTTTACAACCAATCACAGTCGTGTTTCACCAAATATTTATCAATATTAAATCTACCATATTAAAAAAAGCTCCTCCTTTTTAATATTCTGAACAGGTCTGACCATTACTTTGCAGTGACTGAATCTATAAGAAATACGGCTACCAGATTGTATATATAGTGCATGGACGTCAACACATAGCGCTTGCAGGAGTTAATATAAAAATATTTGTAGCAATTGATTATACCACCAAAAAAAGGAACCACTATTTGCACTTTCTTAAATGTATTTTTTCCCAGGTAATAATGCAGAAAAATATAATTGTCATATTTACATCATACGACATCAGAAATGAATTAATGTACAGTTTGATGTGTTTCATTTTTTCTCCACTAGAGAGCATTCTTACAATATTGCGTTCTTTTGGCAATAAATAGTATGATCTGGTTGTAGTGATAAACAAAAGAAGCAGATGAAGCGTAACAATCGTTTCTTATTTGTTTTCAAACATCGTTGTTTACATTAAATATATAAATGTTTTAAAATATCTATAGTTAAATAATGATTAGTGAGTAAACAGCTTAATTTGATTCATTAAATAGTCCTAACAAATGCCACTCTTGATTTCCAAATTCTCTAGATAAATTCACTCCTCACGGAATTTATCGGTAATTTGGAAATCACTCGTGGCATTACTTATTATAATTAAAATGGTTTACTTTATCTATTACTCTGTTTCCTATAATATTTTGCACGTAGCGGAGAAGATCGTTCGAATGATACAAATGTTGTTTCATGTACTGATATTTTCAGACCATGCTCTTTTGAAATATATAACTTATGCATAGCATATTGTAATTTATCTTCATCATTAATTCATTAGCAATTACCACTTAATCGTCCGCAAATAATAAAGTATAAACAAAATAGTATTATTTATTTTAAAATGAGTTTTTAAAAACAGTTCTAGTGTTTTACAATGTCGACAATAAATATTTTAAAAAGTGCTGGTGACACAATAGTTCATTTCCTTTGTATCAAATTTGGTGTTATATATTTTTCTATTTCAATTTAATTATTATTTCTATTTCAATTTTATTATCAGTATAGAGGATTTGAATTACTTTTACTAAGTGCTGTGGAAGTCCTTTCTTTAACATTATATTCCATGATTCCTTCTATTTATTTTGACGAATACATTTTTATAGACGCACATATATATTGGTATAGATTAAATTCTCTTCGTTTTCCAATCACTTGATTAACAATAAATATACAATATGCACAGGACCTCCCTTTTCTAAAACCATGTTGGGCCTCAGATAATAATCATTATATATAAGTCTCTGACTTAATATATGAGTATACATTTTATAACAATTATTTAACAAACTAATCCTATGATAATTATAACATTCTTTCCTTTCTCCTCTTGTAAATATTAAGATTACTCGTGCCATTCCTCAATCATCAAGAACATGAATATATTTCTAACATGTTTAAAAAGTTCAAAAACCATTTTTAAAAGATTCAGGTACGCATCTAATTATTTATGTTTATTTTAGCAGGCCGCTATGGTCTACTGGTTATGTTCCTTGCCTCTAGTCCCGTGGGTAGCGGGTTCAAACCCGGCTGGGGTCGATGATTTTTAGGATGGAAAAATCTAAGGGGCAAGTCCTCCGAGAGTGACTTAAAGTTGTGAGTCCCGAGTCTGAATATTTTCAGGCTCGTAAAAGAATCGCAAGCCTGAATAGAAAAGCATCTGTGCAAAATTTAACCGAACTTCGTCCATCCAAGTAATACCTTAGTTACCTACTACATGTCTTATTTAGGCGATGTGCTAACCTCATCTAACTCGTTGGCATCTATAGGTAAATGATGCGTAACTAAATTAGCTTTGTTAAACTCCCGCTAGGGAGCATCCATGTCTCCACACGGACATGTTTGTCCTATCACCAGGGAGCTGGGTTCTAGTAAGTATTCAATGAAGTTAAGAATGCACTGAATATAAGGAGGGATAACGTACCTGTAACTGTTCAGTATAAACAAAATGATGTTCGGTAGAAGGCATTACACCCTGCTTCAAAAACAGTTATACCATGATAAGGACTTATAGAAGGAAGCAAACAATCTTATGTTTAGTTATTTGTAGTGTGCAATAAAACTACTTCATTTTGAAGTTAAGGGAAATGTTTTAGCTGAATCATCAGGCGTTAGGGTACCTACAATAAAATTAGCGACTGACCTATGACCGGCACCTGTTGATTCGCCTATAGACACAAAAATCATTATATCTGCTACTTCATCCCTTATGTAATTTAGGCACTTTTCATAGGCTGTTGGTAGATATGTTTTTGTAATTGTTTCTGAAGGCATTTTTCTGTTAGTATATTTGTTTACGAAAGCTATAAAATAAGGATGTTGTACTTATTTTAAAGGAATGTCGGCTCTTATTAATGTATGACACAAATCTTCGAAAATTTCTGATCTGTAGTTTGGGTCTGCGGAGGTTGAAGCTACACTTTCCTTTTCTTTTTTTTTTTTTTAATAATATAACAATTTCCTTGTGTTTTCTTGAATTGCAGTATTGTTTAACATGGTGAGTTGAATTAAAGTGTAGTCGTCGTATGAAAAATCTTACGAAATATTGCATGAGATATCTGTGTAACAATATAATAATAATAATAATAATAATAATAATAATAATAATAATAATAATAATAATAATAATAATAATAATAATAGTAATAGCTCATCGGTTGATTAATGTCTTTAACATCGTACGATTCCTAGTAGCCAATTTTGTCGCTCCATCCAATCTCCTGGTTGTAGAGGTTTCTCCTTCATACATAAACATATTCCCTGACTCCAGGAGGTTTTAGGTCTTCCTCTGCTTCGTATTCCCTCAGGTTTCCATTCCAAAACAGATTTTGGTAGTTGATCCTCTTCCATTCGTCAGACAACAGATACCATTTTAATTGCTGAGTTTTAATATAATCTAAAATAGTGTGTTCAATCTTCATCTTCTCCCTTATAACTGAGTTCCTAATTTTTTCTCTTCTTGAAATTCATGCGGCCCTTCGTATAAAATCCATTTCCGTTGCCAAATAATAATAAATAGTTGTAATAATAGGCCTAATTACGTTATAAGGTTAATGTGACTGTTTTTATGTATCCTTAATTGCAACCCCCTGGCATTCTTTCTCGCCATCTAGGATTCCCAGATAGCAACTAGTTCAACAACACTCCGGTGTCGATGGATGAAATCGTTACTCTTGATTTTTACGTCCCTTTTAATGAATTCGTATTAGTTATTGTATTTTTTCCAATTTATAAATGGCATATGAATCTATTTCGAAGCCAACTTTTTTCTATAGAGAGTTAAGCAGATTTGCATTGTTCTGAATATGTGATTGCATTCTCTCTGATTCATTTAAGGATACGTTTGTTTCCAATGGATACATGAAGTTTCGAATGTTTGTTTCACATTTATTTCATTAATTCGGTATTGTTAAACTTACCATTGATAGAGAAATGTTAGGACAACATTTTATTAACTAATTTCCATGGCTGCAAATTAAGTCAATTGTATATACCCAAATATCTACATTCCTAAAATACATCCGAATAATATCCTAATACCTACGCCTAGGCCTTCCTAATGGTACTTTACACAAGGGCTTCCCAATAACACTTTTAAAAGTATATTTACTCATTTGAGTTAAGTGCCTACCCATCTCAATCAATACATACTTAATGTTCGCCACAATATTAGGACAACGATATAAATCATGACATTTATAAAAAATAACTCCATAGTTATTCTTTCCTCCCTTATATATTAAATGTATGAATTATGAAATGAGATTCTTCCGTAGAATAAAATGAAGTAGAAAGTTGTATTTGACAAATGATAAAAACGAGAATAATTAAATATATAGGCCTACAGCTTAAATGATAAAATAGCAAAGGGCAAAGACAAGTGGAGAATGGGATGCATGATAAACGAAATAATCCTATATTTAATGAAAATTTACCATGCTAAAGAGAGAAGAGTTCAATTAACTCTTTATATAATCTTTGTTACAATATTTGTAATTGTCTCATTTATAAACTACTGTACCACAACCAATTTCTGAAAAAACTGAAAATGGCAATTCTACTCGTATTTGGAACAGTAAGGATTGTCTATTCCTTGCCAACTTTATGATGACTGGAGTCAATGACTAATGACATTTCAACGATTTTTTATTTACAACCAATCACAGTCTTGTTCCGCCTCGAATTTATCAACCGAAGTTTATCATATTAAAGAAGGCTCCTCCTTTTTACATTCTGAATAAGTAATAGCATTATTTTGCAAGTGACTGACTCCCCAAGAAATACGGCTAACCAGATTTTATATATATTGTATGAATGTCAGCAGAATAGCGCCTTCGGGATATAATATAAAAACATTTGTAGCAATTGATTATACCAACCACAAAAAAAAAAAAAACGGTTTTTTGCACTTCCTTAAACGAATTAGTTTCCAGGAAATGATGTTGCAGAACAAAATATAGGGACTCTTTTACAATCATAGGACAAACAACAAAAACCAGAACTTAATTAAACCTATAATGTTGGTTATAAAATTGTCTCCGCTAGGTTGCATTCTTTCGATAATTGAGATCCTTTTGGCAATAAAATAATATGATCTGTGTTGAGTGTTGAACAAAATAAGCAAAATGAAGAGTACCAATCGTTTCTTCTCATTTGTTTTTCAACATCCCGCCGTTTACATTCAATATATAAATATTTTAAAAATACTATAGTTAAATAATGATTTTGTAAGTAAACAGCGTAATTTTATTCGTTACATCATATGTCCTAACCAATGCCCCTCTTGCTTTCCAAATTCTCTAGATAATTGGAAATCACTCGTGGCATTACTTACGATAAAGGAGGTGATGTTAGTATCTATAAATACGCTATATGTGTCATTATAAACACTTGTTATTAGTGATTATGAGTTATATTATCTTTGAGTATCACTTGAATGAACTTATCTAGAGCTGTCAAAGAGCATCTCAAATGTATGTACCTCGTACCTGACAACTTCTCTGATTTTAACATACACTCTTTATGCACTTAATTTACAGTTATTTATATTTTGTAATACTTTGTTTTATTTTGGTTAATTATCAATTATATATAGACTTTATATGTTGAAGTTATATAGTTAGATGTGCTATCTATACCTACCATAGGAAATAGATAAATTTATCTGACATTAACTTCTTTATCCAACCAATTATATACCACCCGTATTTAAAAGTAACACTTGAGATAATAAACTTGAATTTTAAATATATATAGGCCTATCTATATTTTGCATAGTTTACTCTTAACACCACAGTTCAATAACGATAATGTTCAAGCTTAAATTCATCGTTGTGGCTGCAGTGTTCACCACGTTGTTCATATGTAAGTTAAAAATCATTTCACTCTTAATAATTTTAATTAGGGGTTTTCCCAACGATTTAACATGGAAATATCAACAACAAAATCTAAAGTTATGGCCTTTCAAGGAAAATTCCCAGTAAGAAGTAAAATTTGTATTCAGAATTCAATATTAGAGCAAGTTAATTCATTTAAATACTTAGGATATGATCTAACTTATAATGAGGAATGTGATATATCCTTTAAAATACAAAAATATAATAAAGGTTTAAGAATTATCAACCAAGTTTTTAAACCATCAAAAGTGCAGACAACACACAAGAATGAAATCGATAAAATTCTCGCTAGACGCCATAATCTGTTATGGCAGTGAAGCTTGGACCATCAGAACTCAGGATGATCGTCAGATTACAGCCACGGAGATGAAATTTCTGCGACGAACTGCAGGTTATCGCCTTCTAGACCACCAAAGAAATTTCAACAATAGCCAGAGAGTTAAACATCGTACCTATAATCTGAATACCTCCAAGAATATAGAAACAATTGGCTAGCCCATAGTCAGGCGCATGGATCGTCACAGAATACCAAAACAAATTCTTCACTACATTCCTCGAGGCAGAAGATCTGTGGGTCGACCTTTTCGGAGATGGCGGGAAACCGTAACGGGCCACTGGGCCTAATACTTGAAAGGACGATGATGATGATGATGATGAATTAGGATTTCTTCTCGCAGCGCTATCTCAAGGGATAGCATGGATACACCTGATTAGTGGTTTCGGATTCGATAACATGCGGACTTTAAAATTTTAGTTATAATATTTTCAATCATGATATACAATTTCATACCCGTTGCTCAAGCCGTAGTCGGTAAAGTTCTACCTTCCATTCCGGCGATCCTAGTTCGATTCTCGGCGGGGTAAGTGATTTTAAACCTCTACACTGGGCCTGAGTGTGTGTTAAGACCTTGTGTTTGTAGGCCTATTTGTGACTAAGACAAAATGATAATTGTTCTTATTTTATCTGTTTTCCCATGAAGGCAATGTATCTTACTCTTACGTATATTCTTCTCCATTCGCCTGTCTATTCATCTCTCTTTGGTCTAAAATTTGCCTAAGAACTTTATTTTTAAATATTCGTAATTTTTCTCCTCCCTTTGCGTCCATATACTATATCCTTGGATAGGGTCACGTTTTTTATTTCAGTTTAAGGGGGGTGTTTTTTGAGATACGTTAAAGTTGAAGAGAAAAATATATGTATAAAACGGGATTTTAACCCAATATTTCTGGTTCTGTACACCCGTGCTTTAACGATTTAAGCTATTAGGCATCACGATTTAAACATAGTTCACTGCTACCAGGCGCACGGGAATCGTATTAGTGTAAGAGAGAAATCTATGTTTAAATCGTGATGCCTAATAGCTTAAATCGTTAAAGCACTGGTGTACAGATCCAGAGATATTGGGTTCAAATCTCGATTTAGGCATATATTTTTCTCTTCAATTTTAATTTGTCATTGAGTGAAAAGTGATAAATTTAATATTAAATATTCTGTGATTTCAAAGGATTTTTTTTGAGAAAAAAATAATCCCGGTAATGCATAACAACAAGCATTTCCAGAAGCTGCTCTCAATTTATCCTCCAGGTGCAGACCCACAAAGAAACGGCTATAACTGATCAACCCTGAAATCCAATTTTAAGATTGGTCGTTATTGACAAGCTACATAATCAATAAGAAAATGGTTAAAATTTATCATTGTGCCATTAGAAAAAAAATGTCGGCCTCGGTGGACTAGGGGATAAGTTCCTTGCCTCTAGTTCCGAGGGTAGCGAATTAAAGCCGCACAGAGTCAATTTTTTTTAGCATGGAAAAATCCAAGGAACAAGTTCTCAGAGAGGGTACTTCAAGCCGTGGATTCCGTGTTTGAAGATTTTCGGATAATAAAAAAACCTCAAGCATAAATTTGAGTCACTGAGCATAGCTTTCCTATCCAAGTAATACCTAAATTGCCTACCCGATGTGTCTTTGACGGATTAACTAACCATTAGTCGCTCTCTGACTTCCGTACACAATGTATATATATGTTTTATATATGTCATTAAGAAATTACAAACTAAATTACATTGATTAAGTAACTACCGAAATTGGCCACCCTTAGCCTCATATTGGGAAGTACAACTCGCGCACTTTAAACTTTAGGATCCGTGACGTCTTTGTTGTACTTTGAGAAACAAGAGGTGAATTGATACTACGTAATGACTTAGAAATATCGACTCATCTGTTATTACTAGGGCTAGGATTTGTATGTACTAAAAGTTAAGATTGCAACATAGAATAATGAGAAGTTAGACTTATGATAGTCTTTTGTTTTTGTTTCACACACAAACAGTTGAATAGTATAATGAAAAGTTAGACTTCTGATTGTCTTTTGTTTCACACACACAAACAGTTGAATAATACTTACCGTCTGCATTGCAATCTTATCTTTAATTAAATAGAAATCCTAGCCCTAGTTATTACTGAAGAAGCATTACAAATATAAATTTGTCCTTGGAAGCGATTCTAAGTTAAGCTAAACTTAAAACGACTGCAGAATTATTGCGTGTAGCACACGACAGGAACCTTTTCTAGAAAAGCTGACGATAAAACAGAATTGTTTTGAAACATGTCCAAGAACAAATCAACATTAATATTGAGGTAAGATGATCAGACTGAAAATAATTTAATTAAAATAACCTCAAAATATCACTTTCTAAAATTAAATATTAGAAACAACCTTTCTTTCAGGTCTATACTAGGGGTTGGATTGTAGAAGCGGAAGTATCGCAGAGGCTTTAAGAAGACAAATAATTAACATTCTTCAACCGCCATTTCATAGTGCGCCAAGTAAATTAGTGCGCGAAGTATAAAAAATTTGTCTTCATCTTGGGAAAACAAATTTTAAGGCTCGGTTTGTGCCTCGAACAACACTGAGCTCGATTTCCAAGTCTCCTATTCCATCTCCTTAATCCTTACACAAAAAAAAATAATTGGTCATGTGAATTATTGTTTTTTTTCTTTTTTAATTTTAAGGTGGTGTTTATTGCGACGATGGTGATGATGGGGATGAATACAACCCTTGCGCAGCCACGACATGTCTAGTGGGCAGCAAGTGCTGCGTGGTGAGGTATGCCTGTGAGGAAGAACCGTGTAAAGACCCTACAGCATACTGCACAAGTCCTGACACTATTTGTGACACTTCATGATTTTCATAACAATTATTTGTATTTGTAATATTGTAAGCAATAAAAACCAAGTTTTAAGTTTTTAAAATAACATTTCACATATTAAATTTCTGCAATTCACCATACCTAGCATAATCCAGCAATACTCGACCGAGTTGAACAGATGTGGATGTGAAATTATCAATCATGTAATAAGGCACAAGGGAGACTGATTGAACGTGCATTGAAAACCGTCAAGAGTATGTCCTTTAGTAAAATGTAGTTTTGTAAATTTGTTTTTATTCAATACTCGAATTTTATTTCCTTCATTTCTTCTTTAAATTTTTTAAAATAAGAATATGCATTTATAAGAAACAAAATATGTTTGTACCAATACACTAGAAACTTGTACAATTTGAATGAGGTTAAGTCCATATGTATTTTAAACAAAACAACGTATTTTTTTCTTCGTCATAAGTAATGCCAACGAGTGATTGTCCAAAGAAATCGATAAATTCACGACTCACGAATTGAGGAGTGAAATAATTTAGAGAATTTGGAATCAAGAGTGGCAATTTGTTAGGACTAGTTTAACGAATAAAGTTAAGAGGTGCCGTTTACTCACAAATCGTTATTTAAATATAGTTATTTTAAAATATTTATATATTTAAATGTAAACGGCGATGTTTGAAAACAAATGAGAAACGATTGGTACGCTTCATTTACTTCTTTTGTTCTTCACTGCAACCAGTTATTATTTATTGCCAAAGGAATGCAATATTGTAAGAATGCATTCTAGTGGAGAAAAAATGAAACACATCAAACTGTATATTAATTCATTTCTGATGTCCTATGATGTAAATATGGCAATTATATTTTTCTGGGAAAAATACATTTAAGAGAGTGCAAACAGCGGTTTCTTTTTTTGGTGGTATAATCAATTGCTACAAATGTTTTTGTATTACCGCATGCGGTATATACAATCTGGTAGCCGTATTTCTTAGTGAGTCAGTCACTGCAAAATAATGCTATGACCTATTCAGAATGTTAAAAAAGGAAGTGCTTTTTTTATTATGATAAACTTTAGTTGGTAAATTCTTGATGAAACACGACTGTGATTGGTTGTAAATCAAAAATCATTGTAACGTGATTGGTATTGACTCCCATTTGGGGCATGAGTTAAATTGTCATCGTAATTTCATCTCTCATCTTACAGGTAAACTAGTTTTTACGTGGCCCATGCAACACGGTCTCACAGTGGCAGGACATGCCGGGAGAGGGATACTATTTATTTATTTATTTATTTATTTTACCTGATGGAGTTAAGACCATAAGGTCTTCTCTTCCACTTCAATAGGGTTACTTTATCTATACATATAACAATTATGAATTATCTACATAATTAATTATGCATAATAGACACAGGCAGGCTACACAATATACATTTGACAGTGGAAAGAAATATAATTTGTAATTATAATAATACAACAAGGATTAAGCTCAATGGCCTGTTCCGATCTCATTATACGTCGAATTGGTCCTTCCATCTCTTCAATGGTCTTCCCAATGTTCTTCTCCCTTTTGGTTTGTAATTATACATTCTTCTTGGTAGGGGCGCTGTTCATTCATTCGTAATACTTGGCTACAGATCAGCATTTTGATAAGATTTTTATTCTTTCACAGAAATTAAATATATTAAGTTCTGTTCTTATATCTTCGTTTTTCTTTTTATCGGTTCTTTGGTATCCTGCTATTGCTCTCAACATCTTCATTTCAGCAGCCTATATTTGTTTACTATCTGCCTTTGTTAATGTCCAGGTTTCACGACCAAATCGGGGAAGTTTAGCTTTGCTAACTTGCCGATTGGTTAGAGGTGAGAGGAAACTAAGAATAGTCCGCAACGTGGGAGACGTCTGCCAGAAGGTTGACATCGACCAGGAAGTCTGCAACGTTCTACGAGGCGACGTGATACCAGGCGATCATCACAACGGCTCAAGGGGCGGAAGCAGCAACCCTCTCTAAAGGGGTTAATAGAATAGAATAGAATATGGAATTTATTGCCTTTTTTTCAGAATAAAGAAAATACATATGCATTTACATTGCGCACGGGCCTGCTTGGCCGGACGTGCATTATTGTTCCATGAATAAAAAAATAAAACTAATAATATAAACAAATACCTACACCATACCCCTGTATCAAAAAACAATAACAAGGCTACATATAAGGTAAAATCTATGTCTAACACTACAATCACAATAATACCTATCTACATGCATCCACATTCCGTACATTAATATTAAAAAAAATGCTAGAAAACAAATTAGAAAAAAAACACACACAAATACACCCACACACCCCCACACATATACAACCCCGCACGCTCATACCCCCCTCCCCCCGGACCTGCAGACATTAAGTGCACTATCAACCTATTCACCTTATCAGACCTACTTATTATATAACATTATTAAAGATCGAAAACAAAGACCATATTGAGATTCTTCTTATTGTTAATACATATCATCCTTAACTTACAATTTTTGTTATATCTCAATTTTCTTTTACTGTACCCAAAAATTTGCATTTTTTTTGATTCACTCTCGATCCGTCCTAAAAGATCCCAACACGCCACTCTCCTCGACGACTCCGAACCTGAGAAATCTCTCGCGCAGCATCTGTAATCTAAGTTGTTCTGTCTCTCCTACAGAATGCTATAATATGCTGCCATTTTTCATGGTCATCGCATAGTGGACATAGTTTTAATGCCTTCCTCATTTGTTAAATTAATGGGCCATCCATCCCCCCAACTGAAACCATGCAATAACACTAGATGCCCTGAATCAGCACCAAGCAAAAGAGCCTCTGTCATTATCCCTTACCCTGCACAGCGCTCGTAACGCGGTCAGGGGACATTTATTATTACTGATTCATCTCAAAGCAAAGGCCGGATTGGATTTCAGGGAAATAAGTGTAACTAGATTACCCTTAGTCAAGAAACTCCCGCCCCCACATTTCAACGAGGGATATATTATAACTAATGCATACTTATTGCATAGGGCATATAATATGTCTGTTAAAGCTCTAACGGCAGCAATTTTCTTCTTCTTTTGGAATCAAACTCGGCACATAGGAAATGCATTAAGAAAAATAAGATCGGGTTCATTAAACCAGCAAATTGCATGCACCATGACGAGTGGAGATTAACCTGGAGAAAGAAAAAAATAATAAAATGGCTCTAGTATCCGGATTTTTTTTATTTTTTCTCTACGAAACTCGGTATATGCCATTGAATTAAAACGATAAAGGCATTCTCCATAAAAAATAGCGAAATACGATCTTCGGGATTGCGGATTTATCTGAAAACCGAAATTAAAAAATCATTCTAGTGACTAGTTATGGGCTTGAAACTTAAAGAATTTGGCGGTATCTTAGTCCATTTAGAGGAATATTTTTCTCGCAACGAAAATGTAGCCTATAAATACGATTTAATTAACAAAAGAAAGACATACTCCGTATATCAGCAAAATACGAAAAAAATTGACTGCTGAGGAATTCTTACACAATATCTATGACTAGAGCATGGAACTCACTTCCCAGTCATGTCAGGGACTGTCAATCTCTATCATCATTTAAATCCAAAGTAACTGATATATTAAGTTCGACACAATGAAAAAATTAACTGCATAACTACATTCAGCATTTTGTAAATAATCATCTAGGAAACTTAATTTAATTTAATTTTATATTATTTTCTTCTTATTATTATTCTACTTCTACTTTATGAAATTGGACATTTGACCTTCCATCCATCCATAGTAATTCTGCCCGAGGGCAGGTCTTTCACTGCCAACATAGCATTTTCATGCACTATGCTTGCAGCTTTACTAGGGAATTGTAGGTGTGGTAGCTTCCCGTTGCTTTCCACACCGGTGAAGGATGATCATGATGATGATAAGGATGATGATGATGGTCATATGATTTCGGGGACCGTTTAGGGCTTAACGTTTTCCTGACATTTGTCTTACAGGCGAGGAAAAACCCCGATAAAAACCTCACCCTGAAAAACTGCCCCGACCGGGGATCGAACCCGGACCCGCTGCGCGACAAGGCAGCACGCTACCTCGAGACCACAGCGGTGGACCTTTTGACCTTAATTTTATTATCTTCCATGTTTTTGTTAGTATTAGCTAGTATTAGATCGCATCACCATTCTATTTTGTTTAGTCCATATTTCCGATTGAGGGTCTTTCCACTTTTCAGCGGTTGCCCTTTTACCAGCCGGCTGCTGGCCCTTCACATCCACATGTGTCAATCACAGAGGTAGATGATCAAGCAGCCAGTTTAGGGGTGACGTGGTGGTGTAGCTGGTCGAGATCCCCCAGCCGTTATAGCTGGTTTCCTCAACCTTGAGCCGCTACTTAGTGTAGCTACTCAATTGCCTCACGATGCTGGGTGGGCACCTGTCCCATACTGGCCGAAATACCATGAGTAAATTTCTTCCCCCATGGAGACTCGAACCAGAGCAAGTCCCCGAGCTCTGCGTCAAGGCTTCCTACCTTAACCGCTCGGCTACGGCGCGGGACTTAGTCCATATTTCAATATCTTAAAATTGTAAAAAAAAATGTAATTTTTTGTATAATTTTACTACTCGCTGGTTGACTGAAAGAGGAGGCTTAAAAAAAAATATTGCCTTAACTCTGGCAGCTAAAATAAAAAGCATTATTATTATTATTATTATTATTATTATTATTATTATTATTATATTATTATGATGTATAAAGCATCAGGTTCAGATGAGATCCCAGCAGAACTGATAAAATCAGGGGTAGAAAAATTGATGAACAAGATACGCTGGTTACTTAGTATGAGTTGGGAAAAAGAAGGGTCTTCCAGATGAATGGCAGGAATTTCATTATCGTACAATTTTAATAAAGAAAGGATATAAAACTGCTTGCAAACACTACATGGGCATCTTCATTCAACTTCAACTTCGTACAAAATTCTAACAAATCTATTAGTAAGCAGACTTACTCCCCTATATTGATGACATTCTAGGAGATCATCAATGTGTATTTAGAAGAAACAGGTCTACAACAGATCAGATTTTTTATATAAGACAGATTTTAGAAAAGAATGGGAATATAATGGTACTGTACATCAACTGTATGTAGACTTCAAAAAATCTATGATTCAATTAAGATTGGAGAAGTTATATAGTTCTCTGCTGGAGTTTCGGAATTCCTAAAAAGTTAATTACACTTAGGCCTATACGACTTTGTCTAAATGGCATAAAGAGTAGGGTGCTTGTAGGCAAACAGTATTCGGACACGTTTGAAATCCAAGATGGGTTGAAGCAAGGAGATGCACTATCTCCTCTACTATTTAAAAATTTTGTACTAGAGCATGCCATTAAAATCTTTAGAGAATGAGGACGGCTTACAACTCAATGGTATTACTGAGCTGTTAGTTTATGCTGATGATGTATTATTGTTGGCCGATAGCGAGGAGATACTACAGGACAACTATTGAGTAACACTAAGAAATTAGGACTGGAAGTAAATATCAATAAAACTACATATATGGTCACACGTAGAAATTCATCAACTAATTGAAATGGACAGCTAATGACAAATGAGGAAATTTTTGAAGGAAGTGGCTGAATTCAAATACCTAGGAACAATCATCACAAATAGAAATGAGATGCACACAGAAATTAAACATATTCTCAATTCTGGAAATGTCATGCTATTAATTCATTGCAGAGACTCTTGATGTCCCAACTCCTTTCAAAAAACGTTAAACTGAAAGATATAAAACTATTATTCTACCATTTATATTATATGGGTGCGAAAACGTGGACTCTTACTTTAAGAGAGGAAAGGAGATTACTAGTATTTTGAAAATAAAGTACTTAGGAAAATTTTGGACCAAAGAGAGATGAACAGACAGGTGAATGGAAAAGACTTCATAACAATGAACTACATGGTCTTTTACAGGAAGCCAGATATAATAAGAACAGTTAAGTCTCGTATACTTCGATGGGCAGTACATGTTGTCACGTATGGGGAATGAAAGACTTGCCTGGAAGCTGCTTGTAGGAAAGCCAGAGGGAAAACGCCCAGTTGGTAGACCAAGAATGAGGTGGGAGAATAACATTAACTATGATTTGAGGGAAGTAGATTATACAGGGAATGATTGGAAAGCATTAGCTCAGGATAGGGATGTATGGAGAGCTTATGTCCGTGCGGCCATGAACCTACGGGTTCGATCGTGCCAGTGAGTGAGTAAGTAAGTATTATTATTATTATTATTATTATTATTATTATTATTATTATTATTATTATTTTCTTAGTTTACGCAGAACCTGCATGACTCACTTAAATATTTTTTTAAATACATATTCGTATATTGTCCTAATAGCAAAAATTCAAGGTTAATTTAATGACGTCACTGAGATATCTAATGTTGAAGGGATATCAGTCCAGTGTTTGATAATTATGTCAACAGATGTCACTTAGAGAAAAATAAGATTTATCTCATAATTACGTACTTGCGATTTCACATAGCTAAATTTTTCAGTCATATAACTATAAATTGTTGCGTTCTGCGCACTGTGGCTGTTTTCAAGCGTATTTAGTTAAATTCAGAAAATGGCGACGTACAATATCATTGTTACAGTTACTCTTTTAAGTTTTTATTTCATCAGTAAGTATCCAATGGAATGTATACATTAAGTTTATTCGTAGACAGGGTGCTATGGGATCTCACTGACAATCTTCTAGAGATGATAGCTTATAGAGAGAGAATAATTTTTGTTAAGCAAGTTGTAAGCAAGTAGTTTACGAGTTTTGTGTATTTTTCAAGGTGCTTGCCTATAAGATTTGGACATTGCATATTTTTGAACATAAAATACATTTCATTATAAGACTTATTCTGAAAATTTACAATGTTTATTCAAACATACTGCCTTATACCTCATTATATGCTTAATAACTTAGCAGTAACGACCGTGCAACTATGTCTGACATGACGGTGAAAAGATAATCGATTCATAAAATAATCTAACTCTGGTGGCAACTCGAGTTTCACACACTATATTTTAGATATTGCCCGAGATAAGAAACTATGTGCCGTAGCGCAGATCTTTCCCATGCGCATAACTACTCGTATGTATATGTAGACCTATGATGTGTTTGACAAAAAATCTTAACAAAAAATCAATGCGATAAATTGATTTTATATTTATTCATCACATATCGCAACCATAAATAATTTATTCTAGAATATAGATCGTTTCCATAAAGGATATATTATTTTATCTAAGGATACAGTGCATATTTTAATAGGTTTAATATGCAAACAAAGTTTACAAAATATACAGGGTGTATCAAAAAGAATGGCGCAAAGTACACGATAGTAGAAGCAATAATGTCCCAGTAAACATGGGTCCGCAAACGAGCCGTTTGCGAGGTAATTACGAATGTAAGGTTACAAGCCGCTACTGACTTCATTGAAAACATCGTCCTAGTTAGTACAAATTAATTTGAATTTAGACTTCACTATTAATTTTTCATCTCATTTAGTTCACATTTCACAGTTCACTTCACTTATGGGTTACCTGTTAAAGGAGGTGTTCGAAGTGTCTTCCTTGCATCTGAATGCAATACTGTGCTCATCTCTGCAATGAATATCGAATTATTTCGAAAATCACTGGATCATTTTGTAATTCTTGACAAACATGTACAACTCTCTGCTCCAGTTCTTCAACCGTGTTAACGGGTGTGCTGTACACTTCGCGTTTGAAGTGATCCCAGACACAAAAATCCAAAGGATTTAGATCAGGTGATCTTGGAGGCCAAGGTACAGATCCGCCTCGACCTATCCATCTTTGCGCGTATCTTCTGCGCGTTAGATGCCGTCTCACAGCGAGCAGCAAAATAATGCCGGAGCTCCATCATGCATGTACCCACAAACTCCGACCCCAAACCCCCGGTTTTGTTAACAAAGAATCACAGGACGGCTTCAAGTGCGCACGGAGTAAACCGTACGATGTTACAAACAATGACGTCAGTGGCTGCTTGTAACCATACATTCGTAATTACCTCGCAAACGACTCGTTTGCGGACCCATGTTTACTGGGACATTGTTGCTTCTATTATCGTGTACTTTCAACCATGCAAGTTTGCGCCGTCCTTTTTGATACAACCTGTATATACCCACCTAATTCGATCCTAAATCCAACAAAATAACTTGAAATTACTTTAAAATAACTTTATAAAAATTTAATTTAAATACTTACTTACTTACTCACTGGCACTATCGAACCCGTAGGTTCATGGCCGCACGGACATAAGCTCTCCATACATCCCTATCCTGAGCTAATGCTTTCCAATCATTCCCTGTATAATCTACTTCCCTCAAATCAAAGTTAATGTTGTTCTCCCACCTCCTTCTTGGTCTACCAACTGGGCGTTTTCCCTCTGGCTTTCCTACAAGAAGCTTCCATGCACGTCTTTCATTCCCCATACGTGCAACATGTTCTGCCCATCGCAGTCCTACGAGACTTAACTGTTCTTATTATATCTGGCTTCCTATAAATACCATGTAGTTCATTGTTATGTATTCTTCTCCATTCACCTGTCGTCTGTTCATCTCTCTTTGGTGCAAAAATTTTCCTAAGAACTTTATTCTCAAATACTCGTAATCTCCTTTCCTCCCTTAAAGTAAGAGTCCATGTTTCGCACCCATATAATATAACTGGTAGAATAATAGTTTTATATATTTTCAGCTTAACGTTTTTTGAAAGGAGTTGGGACATCAAAAGTCTCCTGCAATGCATAATAGCATGCATTTCCAGAATTGAGCCTATGTTATTTCTTTGTGCGTCTCATTCCTATTTGTGATTATTGTTCCTAGGTATTTGAATTCAGCCACTTCCTCAAAATTTCCCTCATTTGTCATTAGCTGTCCATTTCCATTATATACTGAATTTCTACCTGTGACCATATATTTATTTTACTGATATTTACTTCCAGTCCTAATTTCTTAGTGTTACTCAATAGTGTGTGCGTGTTGGCCTTTAGTATCTCCTCGCTATCGGCCAATAGTACTACATCATCAGCATAAACTAACAGCTTATTAATACCATTCAGTTGTAAGCCTTCCTCATTCTCTAAAGATTTAATGGCATGCTCTAGTACAAAATTAAATAGTAGAGGAGATAGTGCATCTCCTTGCTTCAACCCATTCTGGATTTCAAAAGTGTCTGAAAACTGTTTGCCTACACGCACCCTACTATTTGAGCCATTTAGACACATTCGTATAAGTCTAACTAACTTTTTAGGAATTCCGAACTCCAGCAGGATACTATATAACTTCTCCCTCTTAATTGAATCATATGCTTTTTTGAAGTCTACATATAGTTGATGTACAGTGCCATTATATTCCCATTTCTTTTCTAAAATCTGTCTTATACTAAAAATCTGATCTGTTGTAGACCTGTTTCTTCTAAATGCACATTGATGATCTCCTAGAATGTCATCAATGTAGGGAGTAAGTCTGCTTACTAATATATTTGTAAGAATTTTGTATGAAGTTGAAAGTAATGAGATGCCCCTGTAGTTGTTGCAATCAGTTTTATCTCCTTTCTTATAAATTGGTACGATAATTGATTCCTTCCATTCATCTGGAAGAGCTTCTTTTTCCCAAATCATACTAAGCAACCAGCGTATTTTGTCTATCAATTTTTCTCCTCCTGATTTTATGAGTTCTGCTGGGATCTCATCTGAACCTGATGCTTTATACATCTTCAATTTTTCAATCGCCATTTCAACCTCTAATGCACTTGGCTCTGCGACTAGCATTTCTGCTGTCTGTAACTTAACCTCCTCAATGTCCTAATTTAATTTAAATAAGTCTCTGAAATTATGGCATGATATTAAAATAACTGTCCACCGCGGAGGTTGCGAGATAGCGTGTTGCCTTATCATGCAGCGGGCCCGGGTTCAGTTCTCGATCGGGACAGCCTCCTGGATGAGGTTTTTTTCTGTTTTTTTTCTCACATGTAAGACAAATGTCAGGAAGTCCAGGGCCCAATGTTCCCCGAAAAGCATCCGGCCATCACATCGCCCTATCATTATCATCATCATCCTTCACCGGTGTGGAAACCAACGGGAAGCTACCACACCTATAATTAAAGCTGCAAAGCATAGCATGAAATTGCTGTGATTGCAGTGAAAGACCTGCCCTCGGGCAGAATTACTATGGATGGATATATATATATATATATATATATATATATATATATATATATAAGACCTGCCCTCGGGCAGAATTACTATGGATGGATATATATATATATATATATATATATATATCTCCATCCATAGTAATTCTGCCCGAGGGCAGGTCTTTCACTGCAATCACAGCATTTCCATGCTATGCTTTGTCTGTACCTCAGCGTGATATCCATTACACCACCAGGCGAATCCAATTCAAACACTTTTTTTTCTTATATATGTATTATATTCTCCATTATACATATATATATATATATATATATATAGGCCTATATATATACACACACACACACCGTTTTATTGACGTTTACTTCCAGCGTCAGTATCTGTGTGTTATGTAATAATAATAATAATAATAATAATAATAATAATAATAATAATAATAACTAAAATCATAATTATTGTTATTATTAATATTATTATTATTATAAAATAATAATCATTATTATCGGCCGCGGTGAACTAGTGGTTATGCTCCTTGCCTCTGGTCCCGAGGATCGCGGGTTCAAACCCGGCCGGGGTCGATGGATTTTTTTAGGATGGAAAAATCCAAGAAGCAAGTCCTCCGGGAGGGACTTTAAGCCGTGGGGTCCCGAGTCTGAAGATTTTTAGGCTCGTAAAAGATCCTTAAGACTGAATGAAAGGCCTCTAAGCAAAATTTGTCGAATTTTCCCGTCCTAGTACTACTTTGGTTTCCTATATGTCAGTATGAGGAAGAACGCTGACCACGGACCACTCAAATGACATCTATACGAAAATTAGTATGGTTCAAATTCTTCCTTGTAGGGGGAGAGCGCCTATATCTCTGTTAAGGGAAACATGGGCTTAGAAGATTACATATTATTATTATTATTATTATTATTATTATTATTATTATTATTATTACATATTATTATTATATCATCATCATCATCATCATCTGCCTTTCAAGTATTAGGCCCAGTAGCCTGTTACGGTCTCCCGCCACCTCCGAAAAGGTCGACCCACAGATCTCCTGCCTCGAGGGATATAGTGAAGAATTTGTTTTGGTATTCTGTGACGATCCATGCGCTGAATATGGGCTAGCCAATTGTTTCTATATTCTTGGAGGTATTCAGATATAGGTACGATGTTTAACTCTCTGGCTAATTATTATTATTATTATTATTATTATTATTATTATTATTATTATTATTATATTATTATATTATTATTATATTATTATATTATATTATTATTTTTATTATTATTATTATTATTATTATTATTATTATTCCAATGTTACTGTATAAGATAATGCAAAAATTAATAAAAATTGCCTTAATATTGTTAAGATTGTTTTTTCTAAAAAAATACAACCCATTTTCTCTGAGATAGCCTAATACATTTATATTTAGTTATTTTGTACATTAACACTAATCATAATTCAAGAGATCTACATACTTTTATTCAATTATGTTACATTAAAAATAAATGAGTGCTAAGAAATTAGAAAATTGAATTTGCTTTATTTAATGTCTGTTTATAGGTAGCTTGCAACAATCAGAAGTGACCAATCCTTGTGCTCTTGTTTTGTGTAAAATTAATACAAAATGCTGTTTGCAAGAAGTTATCTGCAAAAAGGCTCCATGTCCTCCTATAGCTTACTGTGCAGATATAGACAGTAACTGCACTTCATCACTGTCTACAATAAATGACTGAACATCATGTGAAATTTATTAGAAGTTCAAGATAACGTTTTATTTTATATACGTCCATTTTCTAAATTATGGTATTGTAATATTGTTGATTTTAAGCAACAACACGTAATTATTTGTTTATTTAGGACTTTCTACATTGTTATAAATTTTCTCAACCAAACAATAATAAAATAAATATATAAAATGTGCTTTATTTAATCTTCTTTCTCCATTGTTTCCTATCAACTGCATCCTATCTTGTACTCCTTTCAGTTTCCTTTTTTTTTCATCGATCTAGTTTATATTTGGTTTTTCTTTTCGAGTTTTTACCATCTGGTGTCAATCGAATCACTTCCATCTTCCATTATAGCAGTCTGCTCACAATTCCTCTTCATAGCACTTCCTCATGTGGCCTTCTCTTCCACTCACCAAGACAACATATGTTACATATAAATACAATACATTACAATAATAGTCATACTAAACAATTATCTGTCAAATTGAATAATAATGAAAGTAATGTCTAATAATACAATAAAATTAAATACAATTAAAATTAAATTTATGATAGAATGAATACAGAAAGAATAACAGCTCGAATCTACTATACATAAAAAGAAAACAAAGAAAAAATACAAAGAAAATAATAAACTATAATGAATTAATCTATCGCTTATTATACAAGGCATTAGGTAAATATATTAACAGATCTTAAAACTATTTTTATTAAATAATGAAAAAAAAAACAATTTTTATAAGTAATATTAGTGAGTTGTTTCTGTTAATAATATTATTTTCAATTTGTTTCTGAAAGATGGTAAAGTTTGGCAGTCTCTGACATAGAGTGGAAGGGAATTCCATGTTCTAGCAAGAGAAATTGTCAAAGATTTCGAATAATAGGTAGTATTATGAGGAGGGATATAAAGAACACTGCGCTCAAGGGATCGGGTATAATTACCTAAGTAAATATCAAAACTTTACAAAAATTCCAATCGAGTCAGGCGGCATTTAACGTTTACGGAAGAATTCTTTTTAAACAAAAGTGTTTATTTAACACCAAAATGTTATTGAAACTTTTTTTTATTCCGCCCAAGGAATAAGCGCATCTATAATGTAGCACTTCCAATCTGTAGAAGTCAATTATCTAAATTTATTGTAATATTGTTGATTTTAAAATAACAACATGAAAATATTTATAATGTCTCTAAATTATATATATTGATTATTAAACTTCCAAATTATATTCATCCTATTCCTATTTCATCTCATTCCTATTTGTGATTATTGTTCTTAGGTATTTTAATTCAGCCACTTCCACAAAATTTCCCTCATTTGTCATTAGCTGTCCATTTCCATTAGGCCTATATAATGTATTTCGATGTGACCATATATTTAGTTTTATTGATATTTACTTCCAGTCCCAATTTCTTAGTGTTACTCAATAGTGGCTTTTATTCACCTATGAATATTAAATATAAATAAAAAAAACGTATGTACTCTGAAAAAAAATGTAAATAATTTAATATGCAGTAGTTAATTAGAAGGTGTTACCAAATTTTGCAAAAAACCGCGAGCAGATAAATAGATTTATTTCAAAGTATCCATTATAAAGGCAGTAAGATGACGCTTAGGTTAACGTCCGCTGGGTAGCAGTTGTTACCTGTATAATTTTTGTTAAAGTAGTCCTGTAATGACGGTTTGAGATCGTTATCTCTTAAGCCTATCCTATTGGCATTTTGGCTCTTGAACCCATAGCCTACTCCATAGCGCGATAGGGTTTGAAGGCTCTTGGCCTACCAGTCGAGTGCTGGTTACATATCCACATGTTAATCACAGAGATGGGCAATCTTCCCGCCAGTATAGGGGTGACATGTGGTCAAAATGTCCGGTCCCCCAGCTGTTATAGCTCGTTGTCTCAACTTGAAGTCAATACTTATTGCAGCTACCCAAATTTCTTACGTTTATGGATGGGCACCGGTCCCATACTATCGAAATTCTATGAAATAAAAACTTCCCTCATCGGGACTCGAACTACGCAAATCCCATACCTCGGCACCAAGACATGATGCCTTAAACTGCTCCACTACGGGGAACTGTGGTCACTATTGCTAAACTCCGTTCAATTGTGAAACACTAGCCAGTATAGGAAAAACTGAGGATCAATTGCCAACAGAGTGCCGTTGGTCCTGGTCAAGTAGTTGTTGCCGTGCTTGCCTCTGGTTCCAAGATTCGTGGGTTCAATCTCGGCTGAGGTCGAACAGCTTATAATAATAATAATAATAATAATAATAATAATAATAATAATAATAATAATAATAATAATAATACTTTATTTATTCTGGCAGAGTTAAGGCCATAAGGCCCTCTCTTCCACTCAACCAGCACAAATACAAATAAATATTCGACAAATATAGATATACACTATACTAATTATAAACAGTTAAAGATACAATAAATGTAGCAATGTAAATGTCATGTACAAACAACATTTTATAGGGTAATAACAATAATGATACGATAATGATAATAATAATAATAATAATAATAATAATAATAATAATAATAATAATATAAAGCGGTGTAAAATTCTTGAGCATTGCTTCCTTAGGAAGGGAAGTAAAGCCATGAGAATATTATCGTAGATTTCAATCCATAAATCAAACAATCTCCTATTATCCTTATAAGCAGCATAGGGCATCCATAGAGTATTTCCATTACTGCTTCTTGCAAACCTATTTACTTGTTGGACGTTTTTTCCTTCTTTTGCAAGATTTACGGTAAGTACGAGTATAAGAATCTCATGAGGGAGAGTTTATCGGCTCTTTCACGTCCAAATTTGAATTGTCGGTAATGATTTAAGATGTTAAATAGCGGCTTAAAATAAAATACTATCAACATAATGGCTACAAGAATGGCTGAAGTTCCATACTTAACGCTAATGTCACGGTGTTTATATCGTTAGTAACAAATTAAATCAAACAGCCAGAATACTTAAGAGACCTCCATTGATTCGAATTAGGATTTTATTATTTTTAAGTTGTACTAGATTAGGTGTGCCGATAGCAAGGGAATACTAAAGGACAACACGCACACACTATTGAGTAACACCAAGAAATTAGGACTGGAAGTAAATATCAATAAAACTAAATATATGGCCACACATAGAAATAATTATATAATGGAAATGGACAGCTAATGACAAATGAGGGAAATTTTGAGGAAGTGGCTGAATTCAAATACCTAGGAGCAATAATCACAAATAGGAATGAGATGCACAAAGAAATTAAACTTAGGCTCAATTCTGGAAATGCGTGCTATTATGCATTGCAGAGACTTTTGATGTCCCAACTCCTTTCAAAAAAAGTAAAACTGAAAATATATAAAACTATTATTCTACCAGTCATATTATATGGGTGCGACACATAACTCTTACTTTAAGGGCAGAAAGTAGATTACGATTATTTGAGAATAAAGTACTTAGGAAAAAATTTGGACCAAAGAGAGATGAACAAATAGGTGAATGGAGAGGACTACATTACAATGAAGTACATGGTCTTTATAGGAAGCCAGATATAATAAGAACAGTTAAGTCTCGTAGACTGAGATGGGCAGTACATGTTGCGCGTATGGGGAATGAAAGACTTGCATGGAAGCTTCTTGTAGGAAAACCAGAATGAAAACGCCCAGTTGGCAGACCAAGAATGAGGTGGGAGAATAACAATAACTATGATTTGAGGGAAGTAGATTATACAGAGAATAATTGGAAAGCATTAGTTCAGGATAGGGGTGTATGGAGAGCTTATGTCCGCGCGGTCATGAACCTACGGGTTCGATAGTGCCTGTGAGTAAGTAAGTACTAGATTAGGAGTTTATAAGTATACCCAATAATGTAGATAATAGTGGACAAATTTCAAAATTGAACTCCAAGGACTAATGTTAGGCTGAGGGCTATTCAAATAAGAAAAAAGAAAAATGTTCTTTTAAGTTGCCAGGCTTGTGATATGAAAAAAAAGTAATTAATTATAAATACAGAAAATGTTTTGAAGGATTGCATCTGTTTCAGAGTCTTAAGTTTACTACCGATTTAACTTAATTAATTCCTGATTTAAGTAATTCAAAATGTCTCGCATAACATCTGAGCTAAGAAGCTATACCTATAAATTATTAACGTATAAAAGAGAATACGATCCCTCCGCTTACGTAATGACGCAAGAAATTCAGTGATCACGTGACCTTAACATTTGAATAAAACATGAAAAATACGTGGTCAAGCAGCAAGAATTATTACAAGAAAATTAACAGTATTTTATTCGGAAATTGTATACTGTACTGGTAAAGATATAGAACAATTCAAACATATTTCAAATTTACGATTACTATCTAAGTTTTTAAGTTAATTATAGTAACATTTAATTTTGTATACAATATAAAAGTCCACCGTTGAGACCTCGGGATAGCGTCCTGCCTTGTACACAACGGGACCGGGTTCGATATCCAGTCGGAACAAGTTTCCTGGGTGATGTTTTGTTTTTGGGGTTTTTCCTCACCTGTAAAATGTATGTCAGGAAACTCTAAGACCCAAACGGTTTCTGAAAGTTCATCATTATCATATTCGCCATGTTTCGTATGAATTTGGATATGAATGGTGTTTTGTCTTAATATTGTGTTGTCTCGGAGGAAGCCCTGATATTGAACTGATCACTTATTTGGGGAGGCTCTACATGTCCTAGTGTGGTTAAAAAGTATGTGTGTGATCGATAGTTTAAAATCCCTCTCCCAATAGGTTGTGTCATTGTAAGTCCCGGACGACGTGTGACACGTAAAAGTACCTGTAAAGTGAGAGGTTAAACTTCGTTAGTTGAATGGAATACAATTTTAGCCATCATTGTACATCAATCAACAATTACATCCAGTAATAGTATATTTATAATTAATTTTATATAGGGGAAGTTCAGATAATGTGGACCCTTCTCTTTGAGTGGACCCTTTTAATATCTTCTTGGTGCTGCCCTGGAACAGAACATATTTTAATTTCTTCCCCTCATCAACTTTGACGGGTTCAAGGCCAGTTTATTTTATTATTTGTGCGAAGAAGGGTTTATTTGTGATATTTAAGAAAATGACCACTTTAAAAGTTTTTCAAGCTAAGAATTAATTCTTAATTTCTGCTATTGAATATCACAAATGTGAAAAAACTCCTAAATATATTATATTATGTAGATGGTGTTTTAATATACTGATGGGTTTGGTTTGTTATTAAGTGACATAGAGGCCGTATAAAATAATTAAACATAACAAAGAAATTCGGTCAATGTGGACCCTCCACGAGGCGGTTCACGAATACGTATATTTTATCACTGGGGATGTTATCTGTAAAACCCATGCACTTAATTAATTTTATTTAATATCCTTGTAATTTTACCAAATACAAAGACCGTCACTTTCTGCAGATAAATTACGTGAGAATGTTACAATCAACAATCATTTTTCAAAACATTAAATAAATATCAACGCTTTTTAATTACGGCCAATCATAAATATTTTCAGGTTAATCTGTGCCTGACTGTATAAATTAATACAGTAAATAAACTCAAAAATAGACTAAAAGCTTAGGTGGACTCTGGTATCAACTTTATCCGAATATGGAGGTTAAAATGGACCTTTCTTCTAATGTAAAAACAGTTAATAAATTATGAAGATGTTTCCATATTTGAATAAAATAACAATGTTATTTCATAGTTACAGCACTAATGATTATTACTGTAAATAAACAAAATTGAACACCCTTAACTAAAAGAAGAAAAACAAATTCAAAATGGGGGTCCATATTACCCGAAGTTCCTCTATTTCTCATGGGGAATTACAAGTGATTTTATTTCAAAATCATAGTGCATTTAAATAGAATTCCAATTCTGAATATAGACTTAAACATATATTAAATAATACGTATCTGCTATTTTAAAAGCTTAATTACTAAATCACTGAAAAATTAAAATTTGTTGTAGATTAAATTTTAAATTAAGATCTATTTATAAAAAACGCTTTACCCACAATAACATAAAGTGAAACTTCGAAAAGTATAAGAAAACATAAAATACAATTTCGTGAAAAAAGGTAACAAATATAATCTAGAATGTAATAGCCACCTGGAACAATATTGCAACACCTTTAAAAAAAAAGTTGATTTTTACATCAAAAATGGTCCTAGATGCCATTAATAACCTTTTTTGCAAGTAAAAACTCCACTTGGGAAAAAAATTAGATTTACGTACTTGTTCTGGACGGCTATTCAATTGTTAGAACAATACTGTTTATTAATTATATAGAACAATAATAAATACATTGTAAATATAATTTGTAAGATTTGAATATATTTTGTCTATAGACAATAATATATCAATAATTTTCTTGGAGATTTTGAATAATGTTACAAATTAACAAGTGATAGTTCACAATTAATTTCATTTATAATAATATTTATCTAAAATTGAGTAGTTCAGACATTAGGCCCTATATTCCACTCAACTTAAAATAAGATATATTTGGAGACATGTCATACTTTTTAAAGTAGAACATTTACTCCTAGAACCCAAGATTTTTTTAAGTAACTCTGATATAATTCCATCCATCCATAATAATTCTGCCCGAGGGCAGGTCTTTCACTGCAATCATAGCATTTTCATGCTACGCTTTGCAGCTTTACTTGGGAATTGTAGGTGTGGTAGCTTCCCGTTGCTTTCCACACCGGTGAAGGATGATTATGATGATGATAAGGATTATAATGATGATGATGGCCATATGATTTCGGGGACCGTTTGGGCCTTAAAGTTTTCCTGACATTTGTCATACAGGTGAGGAAAAAACCCGATAAAAACCTCACCCAGAAAAACTGTCCCGACCGGGGATCGAACCCGGGCCCACTGCGTGACAAGGCAGCAGGCTACCTCGAGACCACAGCGGTGGACTTGATATAATTAGAAACTAAATATTTAATATTGAATAAAAACATATATTGCCTGTTTTTGAAAACACATAAGACCTTACATTAAGTAACATTACATGCCGTTGGGCACCTCTACCTTAGTGTAACATACCGCGGAAGAGATCTTATTCCTTACTTCTCACTACTAAAACGTAATTCATAGATTTAGTTCTGCCACAATTGTTGGACACAATACCGTAAATCGTACAGATCTTATGTATCTGGTTCTTGCAGTCCTGGCATAGAATTCAGTCTGCTTATATTGTTGTTATTGTTGCACAATTATTCTCCAAAACACTCAATACAACAGTCATTGTCAACTTCAGTTTCGACTTTTTCGTGTGACTGTCCTCAGATTTGTCATTTTAGAAAATAAATATAGAATACCCCGTCCGGAACAAACAGGGACATCTAGAACATAGCTTATCACCTCAGAGAACAAACACTACGTCTGTATGCAATCTGATTACAGCTAAATTAATTTGTATTACTTAAGATTATAATAATGATAGTGGTGACTTCCAAACTTCAAGGAAAGTTGTCACAAAAGAAAAATTGGAATTTTACAAGACCATTAATCATTATAAATAACCCAAGTTTCATTAAGAACTTAATACTTGCGTTAAAATGTAACAATAATTATAAAAGAACAATTTACGTTCAAATATTTAACTGAAAACAGTGAACAGCAAAATTTCAAGGAAGGAACCAAGTATTTATAGATGAAAACTCGCTACAAAATAATTTCTCACAATACCCACTTCACTTACAATTTATGGGACATTGGTTTAAAAACAAACACATGTAGGCCTATAAGATGAATTTCGACTTTATAGGCTACTGAGAGATTTAGGTACTGTAGATGGTGTTGGCATTTGTCCCGGCTTGGCGACACTAACAACAATAATTGTACAAAAAAATGTGTGTTTATCTTGTAAGCCCATTTTTCCCTTAACAGAGATTTAGGCGCTCTTCCCCTACGGGGAAGAATTTGTACCATACTAATTTAGTTACACTTGTTTTCGTGTAGATGTCATTTGAGTGGTCCGTGGTCAGCGTTCCGCCTCATACTGACATCTAGGAAACCTAGGTAATACTAGGATGGGAAAATTCGATAAATTTTGCTTAGAGGCCTTTTCATTCAGGCTTAGGGATCTTTTACGAGCCTGAAAATGTTCAGACTCGGGACCCACGGTTTATGGTCCCTCCCGGAGGACCATCCTAAAAAAATCCATCGACCCCGGCCGGGTTTGAACCCGCGACCTTCGGGACCAGAGGCAAGGAGCATAACCACTAGTCCACCGCGGTTTATACACTATAATTAACTCTAAAATTAATATATATATATATATATATATATATATAATTTTAATGCTATTAGAGAGAAAAATAAGTTAAATGCTAAAATAATACTCGTATCTTTGTTATTAAAATGTTTTATTTATTACTTTCAGCTGGTTTTCTTCGAATTTAATATTTGGTTTGACAATAACGGCTACATACTATTACATGTTTATTTGTTATTAATACGATAGTGAAATATTGGAGATGGTTGACACTAAACAACGTTTCGCCGTGTTCCGCAGGATGTTTTACTTAAGTGGTCTTTCATTTTTTGGAGACGGAAGTTCAATATTCTACAAGGTAACGTTTAATAATCTTATAAATTTAATAAAGATAAGTTACCTATGCAATTATCATCAGAGCTCGGTTTAGGATAGCGAGCCTCATGAAGTTAAAATAATTCCCTGCTTTGCCTAGTGGACGATGTTCAATTTTGTGTAAATACAACCTCTACCTGCTGCAACGTTTTGGCCGATATTGTCTCTGATCTTTCCAGAAAGTTTAGTTTCATGCACACTGCCCATTCTCTCCATATTTTAACCAATAACCTGGTGTTAACCGTGATGATTCCAGGACTTCAAGTTTCGTGTAAAGATAGCTTCATAAAACATTATGTGGATAAGCAGTGGTAATCATCTTTCTTATATCTCACAATAGAAACTCGAAATCAACAAATGGATTGATGTTTTATAATCATGCTGTACAGCGTTTGTTGCGGAGGAGAGATTTATGTATTTTTTAATGATTAATATCTAGCGGGATTCGGTGGGTTTTTTAAATATTCTTGTGTGCTGTGTATGTGTTGCAATTTGGATTAATGTTTTTATACCCGAGCTATCATATCTCCGGCTCTAAAGTTTAGTTTATACGAGGGGTAAAAGGAGAATTCGCCCTCTATTGCCAATAAGGATATGGTTGTAATGGGAGTAGATGTCTGCCATAACCAATCACTGCTCTTGACGCAGCTATAGCGCGCTACTAAGGTTTGAAATTGCTGAGATGTTGTCAGCTGTCTGCTAACCGCATAAATAAAGCGGTCAATCTCACTGAATATCCATATCGGGATATGGGGGAGTAGATGTCTGCCATAACCAATCACTGCTCTTGACGCAGCTATAGCGCGCTACTAAGGTTTGAAATTGATGAGATATTGTCAGCTGTCTGCTAACCGCATACATATAGCGACCAATCTCACTGAATATCCATATCGGCAACACTGTCGTGAAAACGTCAAGGCCGGAGAATCAGTGGCTGCAGTATAATTCAACTATGCAATTGTACAGAACCTTCCTCACCTTTATACCCTGCTGACAAGTTTATTGATGGATCAATCTTCGTTCTTATATTCAATTTGAGGTTACAAAATAGGTTGGGGACTTACGTGAAGTGTAGGCGGTTACAAATGTCTGGGGCACGCCGTAACGTAGTGGTTAAGGCACTACGCTACAAGCCGGAAGGTCGAGGATTCGAGTCCCTGTGGGGACAGGATTTTTAAATTGACCCAAACCTACTGGCGGCACTATGACTCAGCCTCTGACCGGAAATGAGAAACCGACGCTTTGTTTCTGGGGGTAAAAGCGGGGGGTGGGTGGCGGGCTGCACGCAAGGTGGACAAACCAGGCTAACATCAAGTGCCGATTGTCTACAAAAAGTGGGAGACTTTAACGTCTTACTACCCCAAAGGCTCCTGAGACCTGTAGTGGGGTCCCTTTACCTTTTTTGTTACAAATGTTTGAGTGTGTTTTTTGGAGGAGTCGTTTGTCTATAATCCACGAAGTAATTTTAGGAATCGCAGCATTTTGTTATTGGCTTTTGATAGTTATTCAAATATCAGATTTGAATAAACGTTGCAACTCGAACCACTCTGTATTTATTATTAATTTCAGATTTATGGCTTTGTAACTCCTATAATTGTGTATTTACATTGGTTTTCAATGTTGGTGGACTGTCTGCTGAATTTAGAGGACTTGGGCCATGTTATAGAAGATGTATCAGTTATTTTACCTCATCTTCTCAGCGTCTGGATCTATCTTTACTTTGGGTACGTGCCAGTTTATATTTTCCTCTACATAGAATATTTATAATTTCGAATTTTTGTACACACTTCAAGATGAAATATTGCTTTAAACGGCGATAAAACATTGGAACAAACTATTTAAGTAATATAATCAATATTATCACATTATTTATTTACCTGACAAGTGCATTGTCAACCATTGCATGCCTGAACCTACCTTGAATTTTTTTTCCAGAGAAGCGATGTGATGCACAAATACCGTGTCAAAAGAAAAGTCTGCTTTTAACTGGCAAGGCACAAAAATCCAGCATCAAATCTCTCATTTAAACTATAGGTAAGTAATTCAACTCCAGAGTTATCAGATTGGATAACCCTGACTATCTGCCTCCGCACCGCGTCCCGCCTCACTCCATTCCTCTCTTATTCAAGTAGGGTGTTCATCTGCTCCGTACAATCATTTGCAATTGCTGGATTCTGGCTTCGATTTCTGTGCCTTGCAGTTAAAAATGGCAGATAATTGTTTGGACACGGCCTTAGTACATCACAACGATTTTGTGGGTGACATTTCAAGGTTGTGAGATTTCTTTGTCCATTGCCGCCAGGTCTTCTTACGAAAACGTTTATATATAGAATGGCAAAATAATGAAAAATAAATGCATATTCAATCACTTTCTATAGACCACAAACATCCGCATATAATATTACTATAAAAAATAAAATAAGCTATAGGCCTATTTAAAAATAAAATCCATATATTTAAGCATACTTTTGTTAATAAAAAAACAAGTTACAGGTTTATTTTTCTAATGAAAATAAACATCTCTATTGGTTGCACATAATGAAAACATCATCTCCCTTTCCTCTCATCATTCCTACCACAACTCACTTGCCACAACCAAACATTAAACATTCACAAGACAAGTACACAAGCATCTACTTGACGTGGTTTACCAAAGTGCTGCGAAAATTGAAAGTAGATCTCATTACCTCTATATATCCCCCTAAAGTGGAATCCAAAGCATAATAGAAAAATGAAAATGAATGAAAGTGCAAATTAAAAAGTATGAAATATAATAATAATACTAATAATAATAATACTAGTAAAAGTAAAGTGATCCCACAACAGGCCCGGAGGCCCTTGGGGTAGTAGGAGGTTAAGGCTCCCACTTTTTCTAGACAATCGGCACTTTATGTCAGCCGGGTTGTCAGCCCTGCGTGACGGCCGCCTTTACCCCCAGAACAAGCGTCTGGTACTCATTTCAGTTAGAGGCTGAGTCGACCCCAGGGCCATGGTGCCGCCAGAGGGTTTGGGTCAGTTTAAAAATCCTGACCCCAACGGGACTTGAACCCTCGACCCTCCGGCTTGTAGCTCAGTGCCTTAACCACTATGCTACGGCGTGCCCCAATAATAATAATACTAATAATAATAATAATAATAATAATAATAATAATAATAATAATAATAATAATAATAATAATAATAATAATAACACCACCACCACCAGTCAACATGATTTCTGTCTCATGAGTACCAACAGTTGTACTTAATGTAGTTTTTTGTCGTGTTTTCAAATATGTATTCGGAATTTCTCCATCACCCGCAGGTTTTTTTCAACTTCAATTAATGGATTTAAATAATTATTTTTGTTGATAAACGTTTTTTCGTCCATTTGTCCATTGTAAAATAAAACCAAACGAGCTAATTCAAATGATTTCAGCTATGGGAAAGAGATATCAAGGCAAATGGAATCCTAATAGGCTGCTCGATTATTGTTGGACCATCAAGAGGGATGTCCACAGGCGAAATATATCAGAATATCGTCATTTCTTTCTTTCTAGGTGAGTCAGAATGTTCGAATATTGTGTAGTTACGAATGTATAAAATATTAAAGCGTTTGAAATTATAAATTCCTGTCTCTCGGAAGCCTTGCGTGATGGAGAAAAACCGGTAACATATTTGAATTCACTAGAAAAAATGCTATCAGAATCACATATTTTTCTTTGTGAGACAAAAAAAAAGTTTATTTTTTTGTTGATCAGTGTAATAATAATACATTAAAACTTGTTCAAAGCGGAATCGCATGGGACAAATTTTTTTTTCCACACTAGACAAAATTCCGCGTTATAAAAAGCTAAAACTTATTAATAATCTTAGATTATAGGGTACCGTATATGTCGCTTTACGTACATTGGATTAATTTTAGTTCTCCTGCTTTGAAAAATGAAATATACTGTGTATGAGCGACTGCGACTGCGACTGCGAAAAAACAGTCCCGTTTCGTCAGCGTTAAAAATGTCTCTTAGGCGCGTATACTGAAATTAAAGTATGCAGTTTCGGTTTCCGCTCACTAACTACACTTTTGTCCACATCCTTTGATTCCCCGTAAATTTTATTCCACACTACATTGTGTCGCCTTTTAAAACTGCCCAGCCAACCTGAAGATCCCTTGAAATCGTTATTCCCTAGGGATTTAGCAACAGCTAGAGCTTGACTTTGGAGCATCGATCCGGAAATTAGGAGATTTATCTTCAATCACATTCACTTTTTCGTTTAATGACAATGATACATACGTTTTAGCCATCATTATTCCGTAAATTCAGAACGCTACCTGTGGAAGATGGGTCCCAGAACTTAAACTAATTTAAGATTTTGCAGTGCAATGGTTATTTGTAAGACAGGTATCTTATTTTGCTTAACGGGTGTGCAGTGTGGCTCGAAAGAAAATCTGAGGTACAGGTAGAATCTATATTTCACCCGGAGGCAAGAATCATTCCTTATTGTTTTATTGGCCTAACGGGAATTCAATGAGGTGGAAACTAATTTAATTCTCTATCTTTCCGCTTTATATTTTTTTTTTCATGAATTGTGTATAAGTATCCGTCCGTTTCCGCTCGTTGGACAGATTTCAAAATACACGTAAAATTGCTATTATTTCGCTGGGACCAATACATTTGTTCACATTGGACAGATTTCCGCATTATTAACGTTCCGGATTAAACAAGTTTTACTGTAATAATAACAATATTATTAATATTAATACATAAATAAGATGTAAAAGTAAAAAGAATGAAATAAAATAATAATAATAACAACAATAGGAAGCCAGATATAATAAGAACAGTTAAGTCTCATAGACTGCGATGGGCAGGACATGTTACACGTATGGGGAATGAAAGACGCGCATGAGAAAGCTTCTTGTAGGAAAGCCAGAAGGAAAACGCCCAGTTGGTAGACCAAGAATGAGGTGGGAGAATAACATTAACTATGATTTGAGGGAAGTAGATTATACAGGGAATGATTGGAAAGCATTAGTTCAGGATAGGGATATATGGAAAGCTTATGTCCGCGCGGCCATGAACCTGCGGGTTCGATAGTGCCAGTGAGTAAGTAAGTAAGTAAGTAATAATAAACAGCTGCCGCCGTCTTCCGGAAACTAAACGCCATTCCTCTCAGTCCATCTATTGATCTTCCTCCAATCCTCTGATAATCATAGTCGCTTGTACACCTTCTACCCAGGTTTTCTTCGGTCTTCCTTTCTTCCTCATTTCCATTGGGATCCATTCCATAATAATTTTAGACAATCTTTGCTCTGGCATTATTTTGACATGGCAGTACCAATGTAATCTTTATTTTCTATCAGTCTATGATGTCCGGCTCCTCTTGCACACGGATAATTTCGCTGTTTTATTTATTTCGTGTTCTATTCGTTCTAGGTTTTCCAGCTGATCATCTTAAAACATCCATTTGTGTACTTAAAATTCTTTTCATTTTTCTGATAGGAATTTGCCAAACTTCAGTATCATATATTAAAACGCTCTGAACTATGGTTTCATATATTTTAATTATTTATTTATATACAGAATTTTAATGTTTACACATCTTTCTGTGCCTAAAGTTTTATTTTTCTTTTCTACTTGTCTCTCTCCAACCAATCCATGTCCTCGAGTCCTCTTGTTCTCATTCCAGTTCTTATTTCCTGCATCCACGAGTTTCGAGGTCTTCCTCTCCTCCATATTTTAATTAATAATAATAATAATAATAATAATAATAATAATAATAATAATAATAATAATAATAATAATAATAATAATAATAATAAATAAACTCGTATATTGTAGAGGTGAACATTGGAACTCATGTTATAAATTTACTCTTTATTACATTTATTTTTGTTGTAGATACAGTTCAAAGTAAAAATATAACACTATGTTCTTACTTTTTCAGATTTCGGAAGAAGGAAATAGAGAAGTTAATGTACATGACAGATGAGTTTATTTGGGAAGACATGCCGATCCGAGACGAAAAAACAAAAAGCTTAACAATGGCTGGAATAATCAAAAGAATTCCAAGGACAATGATTATAATGATATTTGTGATATGCGGTCCACACAGCATCTACATGATTCTCAGAGGATTAAGTTCAAGAGATCTTCTCGGTTTTAACTCTTGGTTCCCGTTCGATACTCGGCCGACTCCAATACATGAAATTATGATAATACTTCACGTAAATAACATCACCATTTTAAAATCTAAAATTTAGAATTGAAAAGAGATGATAATTGAAAAAAAAAAGATATATATTTTGAACTTAATCTTCAAAATTTAGCTTTTATAGAAACTTCACAATTGTTCGTCCGTATTTGCGGAATTGTCACATTTTCTTTAAAAGCTGAATTAAAAAAAAATATATATATAATTATATATTTGATTTTTAACAT
This sequence comes from Diploptera punctata, assembly GCA_030220185.1. Lineage (NCBI taxonomy): Eukaryota > Metazoa > Arthropoda > Insecta > Blattodea > Blaberidae > Diploptera > Diploptera punctata. Next base: position 671,806 of record JASPKZ010009358.1, read on the forward strand.
TTAACAAACAATTATTATATTACCATATTATATACTTTATTGGTATACTGGATCGTAACAAATACGAAAAAAACAATACATGCTAACTTTGATATTTTTTTTTGTCTGAGACCTTTCTTTAGACTATAAAATTGTTCTTCTGCATCTCCTCTAAAACTGAACACATTTTTCCATTTAATGTTCTTCCTATAGAATTTAGATCTTAAAATAATTAGTTTCGTACATAATTAGTTTTACCTGTAAATATTTTCAATTTAAAGAAAATATACAAATTTCATTAACATAACAAAATTATGAAAGGGTGTTATCTTTAATGAACTTAAGAATCTCGCAGTCTAATATTTTCTTTGATTATATCCAGAAGCCCTGTAATAATACATTCTTCTGCCATCGCGAGCCCTCCATCGTTAAAGAAAGCACTCAGACCATTATATCTTTGATCTCTTCATTGGCATTGCGAATTCCGAAAGAATATGACTATCGAATTTGTACAAATGAATGTATATGATACGAAAAGAAAAATGAATGCTTGAGTAGGTTCTAAACTCTGTACGTTTAGCGTTCTAACCAACTGAACTACTCAAGTATTCCAACACAAACATACATTTTTCTTATACTGTATATACAGTATTCTCAATTCACACAAGAGGTAGCGGGAAGTCGTTCCCCCTGACATCTAGTGGCCACCATAACACGTAAGCAAATTTTTAAAGAGAATATTTACTTTATAGCAGTAACGCTTGTATGTTTATATGTTATAACACTTATAACTATATATATATGACATAAGAAAATAAATGCTCGGACGGGACTTGAACCCGGATCTCTGGATTGATACCCCAGTGCGCTACCGATTACACTACCGAGCAAGTCTAGTAACAAACATTCATTTTTCTTATTTATATATATATATATATATATATATATATATATATATATATATACACACACACACACCACACACACACACACTCTCTTATTATTACGAGATGTAGCGAGAACTCGGTCTCCACTGCCATCTGGTTGCTCCTATCACAAGGAAGCAAATCAAAGAGAATAGTTTTACATTATAGCAGTGACGGTAATAATATATATATATATATATATATATATATATATATACATACATACATACATACATACATACATACATACATACACACACACATATCTTCACGAATCCCAATTTCGAGTTAACTAGGAAAGACAATTTAAAAATAATTCTATCGCCGCAATTTTTTGCAACAAAATTCGATGTCATCTAAATAAAATGAAAAAGGTACTATTCTAATATCAGTGAAATCGGAATTTAGGAGAGTGGATTTAAAAATATCTCTAAGATTTTACTTTTTGCAACGAAACTCGACAGGTTATATTTTAATAAGTGTAAAGTCGTGTTCCTTAATAAGCTGAAATTTTAGTAGAACATTTTCAACGCTATAGAGGACATACTTTTTTCTCAGAATGTAATTTGGTAGGGTTAACTCTGGTGAACCGGGACACAACTGTGCACAGGGTGAATAGGGACACTTTTAAATTTTGTTCTCTCCACTGAAATCTAAGTCTCCCAACGAAAGTGCTGGTATCTGCCGACAAACCTCTTACTCCATGTAGCAAAACCGATTCTTTGACTTTTGTTTCTCGTTTAGTTATGTGATGATTTTACAACAAATTTGTATTCCAGGTAAGTGGAATAATAGATTCGTGCATTCAATATTTTAGTTTTTTTTTTATTCGTGTGACTTATTAATAAATGTTCCAATTACCAATTTATTTTTGGTAAATTATGAAGTATTTATACCCAACGAGATTGGGGTAATTCCCGTCTTTGTCGAAAATGGTTTAAGTGTTGCCAACCTATGAAAATTTAAACACTGTAATTCGGGTGAGTAGGGACACTAATATTCGGCTGAACAGAGACAGCGTATTTCACTAATTTATTTATAATTATTGCACTGAAGGTGGGTAATTATAAACAAAATTGTACAAAAGTTTATTTACATAGAGCTATTAAAGCATTTTGTCTGGGGAGGAGCTCTTATCATCCGGCAGATTTATTTGGGGTACCTCGTTAATGTCTTCATCGTCACCGTAATTGTGGAAGTGACGATCCGCTGAAAAAAACTGTTGATAGCATATAAAGAATTCTTCCATTTATGCACGTGGATTTGAATGATATTTCAACAATGTAAGAAATACAGTTTTTGTTTCGCGGAAGAAAATGCAATAAGCATGATGATGATACTGGAGAGCCAGAAAAGAATAACATTATGTCTGGATCTTTTTACAAAATATAGTGGCATGATAAAGGACGTGAATAGTATAATGAAATGTGTGTTGGAACTGAGGGAAGAAAAAAAAAAGGTAGTTGTAAGCCTATATATAGAAATAAATCGGATTCTATGATATTCTATATAGAATATTATGTTATAAAATTGTGTTAAAAATGTCTGAGAAGCCGAAATAAGTTTTAACTGTCCTGATTCACCAAAAAAGGCTGTTCCTATTCACCCTAACAAATTAGGATTGATATACTGGAATAAAAATATCAATGATTTTTCGTGCACTCGATTGATGACACTATAAGTAGTACAACTATTGATGGAAGATCATGTTAAACCATAAAGTACAAAACATATATCTATTACCGATAATGAAATCGATATTACAGATTTTCCTATTTTGTCCCGATTCACCCGAGCTAACCTTATATATGAATTAATGATTAAAAAATACATATTCCGTAAAACAGAAGTACCTGATCCTGAATTTGACTTGCTGAAGAATTTGATTAGGTTACGGAGCTTTTGCTTGCTGGTACTTTTTATCAATTAATTAAATTGTATATTAATATAGGTTATTTTAAAATTTGAATAAATGATGTATAAACTAACTAGTGTGTGTGTGCAGTTATTCACAGGGTTGGTGATCGTGGAAACGTATGTAGGAAACCTTGGACTCTATGCTATGTTCGTTTCCATAGCATGCACTCAACTTACGAAAGTTCGAAATGGTCTGTTAGTTCTTGAGAGAGAAAAACTGAGTCAACAGAGAGGCATAAAAAATAACGACCTTGGCAGATGCATAGCCCTTCATCAAAACATTCTAAAGTAAGAATTACTTTTAAATTGATAGTTTGAGCGATGCGGAATAAAATATATAAGTTAAATTGAAATTATGATCTTCTTTTTCAGTTTTATGTCAGCTGTTCAAGACATCCTTAATCCACTCTTATTCTCACATTTTGTAACCATAATGATAGGAACTGCTTTTGCAAGTTTTGGAGCTGTTATGGTAAGAATACGTGCATGTAATTTTCGACCATCCTCATGGCCTTGAAGTCAGAGCTGAGTACAGTTCATGAGGGTTGGATTCACGCTCAGATCACAGATATTTATCCTTACAGGGTCACCCAAAGTTTGGAATTTAGGTTAAGTTTAGGTTTCAGTACTCTGCTTGTGCTTCAATATCATATCATCAGGGTTACGTAAGCCGACTTACATGTGCCCCAACTTAAGAGCTGAGTTACTATTTCGCCAATAACAGAATAGAATACCAGAAATGTTGTAACACAACCTGATGACATTGGTAAAACATTCTAAAAGATTTAAGTATATTATAATATCGACTAGTCCACCGCTGTGGTCTCGAGGTAGTGCGCAGCGGGCCCGGGTACGATTCCCGGTCGGGACAGGACCCTGGGTGAGGTTTTTATCGGCGTTTTTCCTCACCTGTAAGACAAATGTCAGGAAGCGTAGGGTCCAACGGTCACCGAAAATCATCCGGCCATCATCATTATCCTTCACCGGTGTGGAAAGGAACGGGAAGCTACCACACCTATAATTCCCTAGTAAAGTTGTAAAGCATAGCATACAAATACTATGATTGCAGTGAAAGACCTGTCCTCGACCAGAATTACTATGGATGTATGGATATAACTACTCTTAAAATTACAAAATTCTAATTTTCTATGACTATTTAACTCATGCCCTAAATGGGAGTCAATGGCCAATTACGTTTCAATGATTTCTGTTTTACAAATCAGAGTCGTGTTTCACGAAATATTTTATCAGTGTTATATTTACCATATTAAAGAAAGCTCCTCCTTTTTAATATTCTGAACAGGTCTGACCATTATTTTGCAGTGACTGAGTCAACAGTAAAGCCGCCATATTTGAATGTTCAAAATGGCAGAAACAAGATTTGGCTGTGCTTCAAATTAAGTTGTAGACGAAATACAAATTTGACAATTGTGTGTTCAATAATTGTGTTTTTAAATAATGCTATTACCGAGTTTTTTGATAATTCTGTGTTTTATAATTGTGTTTTTAAATAATGATTTTACCGAGTTGTTTACTAAAAAATAAATTAATAACCTATAATTTTGGTTATAATATACAGTTTGATGTGTTTAATTTTTTCTCCGCTAGAATGCATTCTTATAATATTGCGATGATATTTCAAGTTTCCCACGCCAGATGGTAATATATAACATTATATGATCTTGTTGCAGTGGATGGAGAAACGAAACATAACGTTTCTCATTTGTTCTCAAACATCGCCGTTTACATTAAATAAATAAATATTTTAAAGTAACTATATTTAAATAATGATATGTGAGTAAATAGCCTAATTTTATTCGTTAAATAGTCCTAACAAATGCCACTCTTGATTTCAAAATTCTCTAGATAAATTCACTCCTCACTTCGTGAGTCGTGAATTTATCGATAATTTGGAAATCACTCGTGGCATTACTTATGATAAATTACATAGTCCACCATTGTGATCTCGACTCGGACGCAGCAGGGCCGAGTTCAATCCCCGATCGGGAGACATTTGCTGGATTTTTCCTTACTTGTAAAGCAAACATCGGGAAATTTTAAGGAACAAACAGCCTCCGAATATTATTTTATAATTTTAAACAAACAATCATATTCGTGTTGTTTAGTATGGATGTATTACTGAATGCTAGGTCTTTGATTAAAATTTACGAAAATTATGTTCATATTGCATCGGAAATAGTCCTGATATTGAGCTGATCCTCATTCGGAGAGGCCTTTCAAGTCCTTGTGAGATTAAAAAAGTATTTATGTGATTCAGAGTTGAACATTATTTTCCGACAGGTGGCGTCCCTTTAAGACCTAGGAAGCGTGAAGCACGTAAGAGTACCAATAGGGTTAAACTACAGAAAAGAAAGAAATAATGTATTTAAGTGGCTTGAATATAATACAAGGAATCCATTTTAAGCGGAAACCTTTTTACATCATTCAAGCGGCTCTCACTTCTCCCGATTTCGTGCTTGCACCGGCGGGGATCGTGTTCCGTTACTACCGGCAAATGAAGACAGAAGCTACAAAATACAAATAACTCTACTAATTTAGTTTATTATAAATAATAGGTCTATACATAGAGGCTTATTACTCACCATTTATTTGAAATACTGTTCAAAATGACCCCGTCCGCAGAAAGACATGCCTCACCCGAATATCTTCAAGTTTCTCTACAGTTGAAACGTGCGTTTCACGCTTCTTCGGAATGTCACAAAATTAACCTATTGTATGCCACTTTTTCATCAACTTCGAAAGGCACGAGTTCGTAGAAATCGTAGAGTCAGCATATTTTAGAGAAAATCTCCGAACGCTCCTTCTATGGTTATTTCTCAATAAGTAACATTCCACCAAACAAATTCGCTGTCCAACCGTACACTTCATTTTCGATTACTTTCTATGTAACACACGACAATAAGCGGCACACTGAAGAAACTAAACGCTGGGATGTTGTGTACAACTTGTCTCCCACGCTGCGATCGTACTGCTCACAGTACTCGGCGGCAGAATGGTGCGAGGTTTTCTCTTAAAATGGATTCCCTGTATTTTGTTATAATAACTTAGTTGTTATTCTGTCGAGCGGCGCTTACGATTCTATGATCTTATTATAAAGGGTCTTTTACTAATTAAAATCGTGGAAATTCTAGTATAAATAATGTGTTTTTGAAACGAACCAACAACATTTCTCGTTTTTCTGCGATAAGCGAATATATGTCTTTGACCTGATCCATTTTATATTTATGCATCACATCGACAGGTTACTAAACATAGATCCACGAAAGTTAGCATGAAAGGTATAAAATAATAAATTACGTGGGCCTATCTGCAATTTAAACCATCCACAACTAAGTAAAATTTCAGTTAAAATATTCTTAGACATTTCAGAACATGGACTACATAGAACCATAATCGAAAAAAAAAAATTGTCCATAGCATTTATTGGAACTGAGCATTAAAGACAAAAATTGTAATTGGAACAAACATAATTGAAGAAATAATTTGTATGATTGGATGCATGATATCGTACCTGCAAAATATTAATATGGAGAAGAAATTTAGGAAATTTCAACAGATATGTGGTTCAATAAGAAGATTTTTGAGAAATAAGATCACAAGCGAAACTCAATTGAAGTTATACAAAAACAGTAGCCGTTCAAACGTTAAGATACGGGTCTGAGACTTGGCCTTTAACGATCTATGAAGAATATAAAATTGAGACAATAGAAATTATATTTCTGAGATACGTTGCAGGAGTATCTTTAAGAGATCGAAAGAGAAGTCAAGATATCACACATGAATTACAAACATATAATATAAACGATAGAATATACAGAAATGAATGTAATTGATTTGAACATATACAATGAATGCCAAATGATCATTTATCAAAACAGATGCTTCATTATAAACCTTAAGGCCGAAGAAATGTAGGAAGACCAAAACGACGTTGGAAGGACGACCTGTAGCTTATTATACATCGGAGAGCGGAACAGGCCAACAGGCCCATATCTTGAAGAAGAAGTAGATGATGATGATGATGATGATGAAATAGTATATTTTTAACTGCAGAAGGTGAAACATGCTCTTAAAGGCCTATGAAGTTCTTTTTAAACTAAATTTTACTTAGTTGAGAACAACTGATATCTCAGGTACTCTTTTCATTTTTTTGTTTTATATCGTAGCCTAACCTCAACGGAGGTTTACATTAACTTTTAAAAGTAGGCTGTATATAATACTTTATTGTGTAGGCCTTCAAAGAGGAGTATAGAATGAATGTATATTTTAATACTTAGAATAATGTGTGTTGTACGAGGGGGGATTGAAGAGAAGGCGGAAGGTGAAATTCAATACCACCACGTACCCAGTCCACTCCTAGAATCGAGATTGAAATTGTTACAACTAAAATTTCCAAACCGGTGGCGATGTAAGGAAGTGAGGCCTGGGTCCTGAAGGAAAAAGAAAAATATAACACAGGCAGCGGAAATGAGCTTCCTACGGGCTGCGAAAGGTTGTACAAGAGAAGAACATATTAGAAATGAGAATATTATTGAGAAACTAAAAGTACAACTACCTCTTCTACAAATAGAAGAACACAGGAACAATTGGATAGAACATCTGCAAAGAATGACAGAGGATAGGATACCAAAGATGACACTGATATATATTCCTGGAAGACGAAGATCGGTAGGAACACCAAGAAAGCGTTGGGCTGAACAGATGTGAGATCGCAACAGGCAAAGACCTAATCCGGGAAGGATTATGATGGTGAAAATTTCCAAACTTTCCGGGTTAGAAATGCATGCATCCCAACCTCTCTCAAAATACTTTAACAAAAATATATATAAAAAGTCTATTCTTCCAGTTATATTATACGGATGAGAACATGGTGTCTTATTTTTAAGGAGGAGAAAATATTACCAGTATTTGATAATACATTTCTTAGAATGTTCTTTTTTATCAAAGAGAGTTGAAAGTTCAGATGAATGGAAAAGACAGTGAGCTACACGATATTTATGGGACGAATGGGGATTAAAAGAGGGGTATGGAAACTTGTAGGAAAAACAGAAGGAAAGCACCCAGTAGGTAGGCCAAGAATGAGATGGAAAATAACTTTAACCATGATTTGAAAGAGGTGACTTTGGTGAATTATACAGAGGATGCTTTGAAAACAGGATAGAGATGTTTGGCGTATGGAGAAGTTATGTCTGCACGGTCATGAACCTACGGGTTCGGTAGTACCAATGAGTTAATCAATTAACCTCACCGAGTATCAAACCCAGAATTGCTGTTCAGGAAATAGGCATGCTACCATCTGAGACAACGTGACGTCATTTTTATGATTGTAACATACTAATGGAATTGTGTAAGGCTACTAGTCTTCATGGTACTAAATAGGTTTACGGGGCCCCTAGGTTCTATGAAACATTCGCTAATGTCCTTCACGGTTTCTATACTCAGTCAACTGAATCTAAATCATATGTTCTATATCGACTTCTCTAAGTTCCATCCGAACATTATCCTGAGCCTACTGTAGACCATCCTAGTAACATTTTCCCCAAAGGTTTATCTGTTATTCGATAAAATATTAAGAATTTCTATTGTTATCTAATAGAGCTATGTGAACATACTAGATTTAATATCCCTGACAATAATAAGAAAAAGTTATAAATTCAGAAGATCCTCATTTTGAAGAATCATCCATTCTCCCTTTCACTCCTATTCGGATTAGGACCTTAATTCTAATACTTTTGCTTGTTGTGTTTCCTTAATATGAAAGATAATGTTACATATCCATATGTATGTAACGCCACTTATGATAATCGAATTTTCATAATATTGATCACTGCCTACTGATTTATCGGGACCATGGTTATACAAAAAAATAAACGATCCACTATGTAAAACCATGATATTTTTCGGTTGAATTATGGGACACCTTTTATATATATATTTAGTTTAAATTGCTACTATAATTTTCATACATACGGAACCCAAGTGGTATGATTAGTGAAGCCATTTTGCAATAGTTAGACATGCTGTGTCTACTAAATCATTGCACCACTACTATCAATTTACTTAATATTTTCAGAGTTGGGGAAATTTTGGAGAAGTTTATCAAGTTTGCGTGGTTTTCAGCGGTCAAATGATGCTACTTGGTACTTACTGCATTTTGGGATCAGAATTATCAACACAGGTACTTTTATTTTTTTATTAATTAATATCTGTAACATATAAAATATTACAAACACGAGTCTCTAAACTCTTATCGTCTGGGCCAACTCGCTGTGTGTTAAGTTGTTAAATTTATTATTTTCAAAATCTTAGGTCAGAGTAGTTGGCATCAGAATTTGAAACTAGGATCTACGCCACTTTGTAAATTCCCTGGCAACGCATGGATACCACCATAAAGTATGTAATCTGAAGACCTACCACGACCCTAACTCAACATGTGTATGTGAACTTTGTGAACTACCGTGTGACCGTTACCACATTACAGCATGTAAAAGACTACCTAAATCAATAATTGCGACCTGCATAGACTAACGACACTGTGAAAAGTAGTGTAGAAGGCATTAACATTAGTTAGATTCATGCACAACTTGTGCGCTTTTCATTTATATATATAAAATATTACAGATTTTGAGGTCCTGGTATAGAGGTTATCAGATTCAAGCCCGGATTTGTTGGCAGATTTTTAGAATATAAAATTCCTGACTGTGAGTTCTTTAAGGAGGAATTTAAAATCATTGGTATCTAGTTGTAGATTTATGGAAAGTAAATCAACGTCGAGGTTGACATAAGAAACCTGATAACATTTTTCTGCCTTTTCACGTCAATATTTATTTGTGTTAAGAATTTAGTTGTCATAGTGCGATGTTAGATCAAATAGAAAACTAATATAATGGCCTAGATTAAGGAGGAATTTAATCCAAATCAAAGGACAGTTTCGGAGCAGATATTTACAAAATATAATTATTTTATTGTGAAACAGAAATTCTTTTGCGAAAATCACTTTGAAATTAACTTTAAAGTAATGATATAATACAGCCTATATTTTTATTGTTAGTAATTGAATTCAGGGTTTACATAAATTGTAGCAATATAAAGTAACATGCTAACTCCATATGAAAATTGAATCATTTTATTGTGTTTAAATCACCAACAATCATTAAATAATACAAATAACATTGGTCAACATGATTTTTGTTTCATATGTACCAATAGTTGTATTTAATGCAGTCTTTTGTCGTGTTTTAAAATATGTATTCGGAATTTTTTCCATCACCCACAGTTTTTTATTTCAATTTCAATTAATTGGATTTAAATAATTTTTTTAATAAACCTTTTTTCGTCCATTTGTCCATTGTAAAATAAAACCAAATGAGCTAACTCAAATGATTTCAGCTATGGAAAAGAGATATCAAGGTAAATGGAATCCTAATATGCTGGTCGATTATTGTTGGACCATCAAGAGGGATGCTCCACAGGCGAAATATAGCAGAAAATCGTCATTTCTTATTTTGTTGGTGAGTCCGAATGTTCGAATATTGTGTAGTTACGAATGTAGAAAATATTAAAGTGTTTTAAATTATAAATGACTGTCTCTCGAAAACCTTGCGTGATGGAGAAAAACCGATATCATATTTGAATTCAGGAGAAAAAATACTATCAGAATCATATATTTTTCTTTCTGAGACAAAAAAAAAAAAAAGTTTCTTTTTTTTTTTGCTCAGTGTAATTAGAACAAATAAATTTATATGAAGTGTTGGAATGATCTTCAGATGTCACACAATTAAAGGAAGTCATTTTAAAATAGTCGCGGACTAGTATTCTGACACATTGTTGGGGTGGCTTTTGAATTTCTTGGACGGCGGCAAGAGTTGGATCTCACTTTATATGGTAGAGAAGGATTCGTGAGCTGACGACAGGTCTGGACACTGGAATGTTCCTGCCCTCGCGAATGTAAGATGGTGCGAGAGTCGGACCAGGCAGTCGTGGTTTTGTACGAATTCGTACTAGTAAAGTGAATCGAAAGCGAAGACAAGATGTTCTAAGTAAAACTGTCAGCGAGTTCAAATAACAAGACGATCAAATAAATTGTGAAGGAAGAAACTTTATTAATAGCAAATTATTTGCGAAGAATCAGCTAATTATTGGTATAAATAAAGTGCATTTTGATATTTTGAGTAAATATCTGTTGTGTCAATTTAAGGATATTCCATTTGAATCCTATGCGAGCAACATCCACTCCAGTATACATATTCTCAAGAATTTAATTTTGCAGGCAAATAATTATATATTATTATTTCTATATTTGTTATAATGTCAGTATATTAGAAAATGTTTTACGATATTATCTTGGCTTGGCAAAACTTTTTAACGTAAAAAATATTTTGGAAATAGGAAACCGTGCAATGCAGTGGTTCTCGACCGTTTGAAGTTAGGGATCCACACTGAAGGACATTAATCTTTGCACAAGCCATAAGTTAAATTGCTACGCTCTATTCACTAATGAAAACGTAAAACCGTATATTATTAATTCAGCATATATTAAATTTAGGAAGAGAAGAAAATAAATTACTCCAATTTAGAAATAAATTTAACTCCCTCAAAATAATGGAAATAAATAAAACATAACATGACAGTCGAAAGTGAAATTGCTATAAACCAATCAGACGTGGCTGACAAAAAAAAAACACACACACAAAAGTTATTAGGAAAATCACCAACAATAAATTAGTATTAATAAATAAGGAAAATAAATGGGACTAATATATCTTAAAAACTTAAAATAAAAACTAACATTATGTACATTAAAGCTGATAACAACGCTATAGTACTGATGTATAAAGAAGAATACATAAACAAAATTTATAGGAGAAAAATTCAAAATAATAACTAAAAACCTCACTAATAAATTTCAAAGGATCTTTTGTAAATCTGCAATACTATCAGACAAGAAGACGGCAACACAAGTATGGTGTGCAATAACAAAACAACTACCGATAGGTTAATGAACTACAAATGGACTGGTTTCCCTTTTTCACCAACAATGCAGGCGCTATGGAAAATACACAAACAAAATATACCAATAAGACTGGTCATTAACGCAGAAGTGCACCGAACTTTAAATAGTCTAAACTAATTGCTATAAAAACAAAGAAGAAATAATGCTGAAAAAAGAACACAATAAATAACACTGAACAACAAAAAATAAGCTTTTTTGCCTCAAAAAGAAAAATGTGATTCTGATAGTAGTTTTTCTCCATCACGCAAGGTTTCCAAGAGATAGGCATTTATATTTCAAACACTTTAATATTTTCTACATTCATAACTACACAATATTCGAACATTCGGACTCACCTAGGAAGTAAGAAATGACATTTGCTGCAATATTTCGCCTGTGGAGCATCCCTCATGATGGTCCATTAATAATAATCGGCCAGCATATTAGGATTGCATTTGCCTTGATATCTCTTTTCCATAGCTGAAATCTCCTGAGTTAGCTCATTTGGTTTTATTTTACAATGGGCAAATGGACGAAAAAACGTTTATTAAAAAATAATTATTTAAATCCATTAATTGAAATTGAAATAAAGACAAACTGTGGGTGATGGAGAAATTCCGAATACATATTTGAAAACACGATAAAAAAACTGCATTAAGTACAACTATTGGTACTCATGAGACAAAAATCATGTTGGTGTTTGCCAGTGTAATTAATACAATCTAGCTAATAAAACTCCAAACATAAAAATCAATTATTACAAGCATTGACATGGCGTCGTTCGACATCAGAAATTTATACACAAACATACCAATAAATGAGACAATGAAAGTAATAGATTAACTATTGAAAGAAAAAAAAATGGATAGTAATTATGTCGGGCAGTAGGACTGTAACGATATGATTTAAGTAATTTTGAAACAAAGCTACCTTAAATTCAGCAATGGATTCTACCCACAATGAGATGGAGTTCCTCTGAACAGGCAGTCTGACATCAAGTATGCTTTCAGAAATATTCCTCCAAAACTCAGAAGACAGCATCTTCCACAAACGAAAAAAACAATTCAGCATCAAATTAATTACAATATACATCGACGATCTTTTAATAATTATACGATAATAAAAACTACACGGAACAACACATTTTAAGAGAGTTAAACAAGATGCACAAAACATATACAACTCACAGAAAAAGCGAAGATTAATATTCCAATCACACTATATATATATCTAGATCTCACTGTTACCAATAAATAGCAATAGTTTTGACATCATTTAAAAAACCCACTAGCAACATAATTGCAGTACACGAAAGATCTAGGCACCATTACCATAATAAAAGTTAGCACATTTATCACCTTGTAAAAACAATGATTAAGTCAAATAAAACAAATTATAATAAAGAACTACATAAAAAACCTGGCACTCAGAAATGAATACAACCAGGAAATTATTAACGAAATACTAAGAAAAACAAAATTAGCAATTGTAACTAAACTTAATAAAGCAGGTAACAGGTAATGACAATAAAACTAATTGGGTAACCCTCACGTATACAGGCAACGAAACCATAAAAATGCCCAAACCAATTAAGAAACACGATAAAAACATAAAAATAACTTAAGAAATTAATCTCAAATTAAATAATTCCATCACTAATGAAATAGAAGACTAATATAAATGAAAATAAAGGAGTTTGTAGGCTGAATTTTAAAGTTATGATAAATTGTATGTTGAAGTAACGATCAGAAATTTTAGTATAAGATTCAATGAGCATTTCAAAGACTCCAAATTTGTCGAGGGAAAATCAAGTTTAGCGAATCACACTGCAACTACAGATAATCGACTCAACACAACTGACAACACACACAATAAACAACTTAGAAAACATTGATATAATAAAATGAGCGAGAAATAACAAGCTGCTAAACGAGAACGCACCTAATAACATCAAACCTCTATACATAATGGTACCTTTTTTTTTCAAATATTTATTGTAACTACCAAACAAACAGATTTATTACAGTCCTACCTATCAATATATATTGGAGAATTAGCATCCATTGAGCCCCCCCTAAGGACCCACCATATGGACGAAACCCAGAGGTTGAGAAATGTTTGCATAAATTGATTCAAGTTTAAAACAATTTTTTATGATTCATAGTATGAGTAAGAAAATATTCTGATTTTGCAGGCAGAAGATGTGAAGTTTGCAGCATACAGCTGTGAATGGATCGGAGCACCTGTGGCAGAACAGAAAGCTCTGATGTTCATAACAGCAGCTGCAAACAAGGAATTCATAATTTCGGCTGGTGGCTTTATTCCTGCTACAAGAGAAACAATGCTAGCAGTAAGTACAATAAATTGTCAAAAATATAACTAGAGAGAAACGTTTGCACCTGCTCCGGGATTTGAACGATGACACTTTACCATTAGCTACTTATGGATATCTGACGGACACGCCAAATTCCATTGTTATGATTCCGAATCCTATTTTAAACAATCTTCACAATATTGAGGACCTTAAACCATGTATGAGATTTTATAATGAAATATTTTCTAATAATAACAAGAATTAATCGTAATCTCAGTCAAAACATTAATTTATTCAAGTGGACGTTTCAATATCCTTTCGTGAGATAATTTTCAAGACATTTGACATGGTTGTTTGTAATAAATATTTAGCATCACCCAGACTTTTTTTTCTGTTAAATCATCTAACTTCAAAATTAATGCTATCAGACTGTTGGTTATAATTAACGTACTTGGCGAGAAAAAATTACTACTTACGGTGACTTCATTTTTAAAGGGAGTGGAATCTGAACTTAACCAGGAAATAAAATAATTGTATAGGGATTCAAATCTTATAGAATAAATCAGAAAAAAAGGACTGGAATGAGCAGGTCATCTATTGCGGATGGAATAAAACATAATGACAAGAAGGATTTGGAAACGAAACTTGAAGGCAGGTTAAAGTTGGAAAACAGACATTAAGATTTGTTGGATGTGGTTGACGAAGCTTAAAGACAACTGATAATTAAAATAATTGTTAGGGTTAGAAGTGAATAAATAGCAAAGCAAACCAGTCATAAATTTTCACCTAAAAGTATGGCTATAATTATTCACCCTAAATGATTAATTGATGAATAGGTCAGGATTTTACGGACTGGGAGATTAAATATGGTAAGAGAAGTCTGTGAATACAAAACATTGGCAGACCAAAGTTCTTAGAAGACTGTAGTGACAAAGGAAGAAAAGGAAGAAGAAGGAATTTTGAGTTAGTTCGAGATGTGTTCTAAGTAACTCAATAATAAACTACCTGCATGTAAAGCTGGAGATCATGGATTCAAACCCCGGCTCAGTTGTAATATGTCTCTCTAGTTATGTTAACTATAGTCAATAGATTGATAGTGTGGAAGTATTAATTTCCATTATATAGGCCTACTAATTTGGTGCTGATAATGCTTAAAATCCATTTGTTACAGGTCATAAATCAAGCTTTCTCTTACATGATGTTCTTACTTAACTTCAAGGAAGAAGAAGATGAGCAAATACCAGCTTAATAATTTTGAATAATGAACATAATATGTCGATTGTTGAAAGTCTGATACTAGAACACGATTTCTCATTTTTATTGTTTCTTTAACAACCATGAAAACCGAAAATCCACGGCTGCCCCCGTTAATAATAATAATAATAATAATAATAATAATAACAATAATAATAATAATAACAACAATAACAATAATAATAACAACAATAACAATAATAATAACAACAATAACAATAATACAACAATAACAATAATAATAACAACAATAATAACAACAATAACAATAATAATAACAACAACAATAATAATAATAACAACAACAACAATAATAATAACAATAACAATAATAATAACAATAATAATAACAATAATAACAACAATAATAACAATAATAATAATAATAATAATAATAGTAATAGTAAAATACGATGCGAGATTGGGAAGTGGTTTTTACAGAAGCGAGGATATGTTTAAGAACCGAGCGATAGCGAGGTTTTTAATTTCCGAGATTCGGGTATAACCCTAGCAATGATTCCTGGCGAATGAAATTTGTAATGAGAGCTTAGATGCGAGTCCTGTACTAACCAGATGTAGGTCTCAGCCAATAGGAAGTATGACTACACGTCATTGCTAGCTCCCTCGCTAGCGAATATCAAATACAGTCACTGCTAAACATTTTTAAAATCTCACTACAAAAATTAAATAATATAGGTAATCTTTATCGTAGACTGCGATGGGCAGGACATGTGGCACGAATGGGAATGAAATACGTGCATGGAAGCTTCTTGTAGGAAAACCAGAGGGAAAACGCCCAGTTGGTAGACCAAGAAATAGGTGGGAGAATAACATTAACTATGATTTGAGGGAAATATTTTATATGGAGAATGATTGGAAAACATTAGCTCAGGATAGGGATGTATGGAGAACTTATGTCCGCGCGGTCATGAACCTACGGGTTCGATAGTGCCAGTGAGTTAGGACATCTTTATCCGTGGAGGAAGTATATATATATATATATATATATACACACACACACACACACACACACACATACATCTAGGCCCTTCCCCCACTGCTTGGGATACCTCGATCGTCATGGTCATACTCCCAAGTCCTAGTTCTAGTCCTCCCTATCCTATGTTCACGTCCACGTTCAAGTTCACAGTCCTTAAATCAACACCCCAGGTAGAGGGTGTTGGAGTTAGCAAGTTCTGGGAATTGCTGAGCTACATAGTACATCAGGTCGCTCATTACTGACGACCCCACAGTTGGTCCACGGTCTCCATGAGCCTAGCCGGGAGGACTGCTGTCGCAGATCCACCGACCATTCCCCTGTTCTGCCTCCAGGGACGTGTCCAGCAGCCGTTGTGAGACCGGCTAGGGCTACAAGCCCAACAGTGTGAGACTTTTAGTACATCCAGGTGCTCATCTCCTGGCGACCCCACAGTTTGTCGACGGGCCCGTAGGCCGAGCCAGGAACTAGTACAGTTGCTCCCCTCTGCACTGGTCCGAGCCGAGCCCTGGTGTGCCCCCAGGGACGCCTTCTGCAGCTGTTGTGGGCCAGCACGGAGCTCGCAAGCTCCAACAGATGAGCAAATAGTACGACAAGGCGCTCAACTCTTGCCTACCCCACTAATGGTTCACGAGTCCATTGGACTTGACCGGGAGGACTCTCTACCAGATCCACCGACCTTTCCCCCAGTGCACCAGCTGGGGACGTGTTTGGTTGCTGAAGTGGGTCCAGCCTGAGCTATAGTACGTCAGGTCGCTCGACTCCTGACGACCTCACAGATTGTCCTTGGGTCACTCGGTCCCAGAGTCGGCGCTAAATCCCACCAACAAAGACCGCGCTTCCTCCTTTCCCGAGCTTATTGACCTGGTGGTAATTCCCAGCATTACGCCAGGTATTGTCCCAACCAGCCCGTTCGCAAGACTAAGCCAAGTCGTGTAGCTGCTGTTAGGCAGCGCACTGAGCGATGTAGGCATCCAGGGAGCTCATCTCCCATGGTGCCCCCACAGATGGTCTCGGGTTCCATCGAACCAAGAGAAAAGGGCTTCTGATTCCCAGTCTCCCACCGCTCCACCAACAGCGGCCCATACTCCCGCTTGTGGGCCGGGACGGTAATGTTTGACAGCAGGGCCCTCATTTTCCCTGCTGACCCCACTCATGGTCCGCGAGTCCATCGGACTTGGAAAGGAGGACTGACTAGCAGATCCACCGACCTTTTCCCCACTACGCCATCGAGGGGACGCGTTTTGCTGCTGGAGTGGGCGCAGCACGAGCTATGTAGTACGTCAGGTCGCTCGAGTCCTGACGACCCCACAAATGGCCCGCGGGTCCGGACTGGACCTAGCCGGGAGGAATGCAAGCAAACCACCGACCGTTCCCCTATCCGCCACCCGGGGACGCGCCCTGTTGTGAGCACAGCTGGGGCCCGACGGACCCCCAGGGACACACACACACACACACTGTTTTTGGATTATATCACACTCTTAATGTTTTAAATAACCATTAAATGTCACTTTAATTTAAACAATTTATAGTCTTCCCAGCGCCGTAGCCATGTGATTAAGGCAAGATGTCTTGGCGCAGAGCTACGGGACTTGCGCTGGTTCGAGTATCCACGGGGAAAGAAATGTTCTCAAGGAATTTCTGCCAGTATGGGACCGATACGCACCCAGCATCGTGAGGCATTTGGGTAGCTACAATAAGTAGCTGCTCCAGGTTGAGAAGACCAGCTATAATGGCTGGGGGACCCGACATTCACATTGCACTATAATTTTAAGACTTCAGGCAGCGAGTGTTCAAAATATTATAATTAAAGTCTACGGTTTAAAATCTAAAATCAACACATCCGCGTCTCACTATTATTCTCTATGGACTGTACATGTTTTTTGTAGAGCAACTGTTTTGTTTGTACACGTGGCAGACAGGGAATTCACAGCTCAGCAGTCTTGATAGGCTCTCCCATTGGATTTACGGCCAAGGACATTCTTCAAAATCCCTTGCGCGACCCATAAAACACTTCACAAACGTGTATTGTACATTGCTTTTTGCGCGATGGTGTTTTCAAAATAATAAATAATAGTAAAATAATAACATATTTGTTTGGAATATTTGCGTTCATTATAAACAACTGACTAATGTTAACAGTGTGGACCAGGTTTATTAGCTGAGACTACATCAAGCGGTGACACCAATCAGTGATAAAATGGCGGTAAGTACGTATTTATTGTTTTATATTGTTTCGATTAAAGCTCAGTTAATTTAAAATGCAGTGATTTGATTCATATAATGTATATTAACACTACCTTTTGGATATTTTTTATATAATTATACATTATATGTAGTATACACAGAGGGCAGTGGTTTTACTTCCCACACGCGTTTTGCAATATGTAATATAACAGTATCTTATTATAGTATATTTAATTTAGTTGGCAACCCCAAAATGTAGGAAGTTGAACTTTCAATCATGGTCACCATTGCTGTAAGTACGACAAAACGCACTATCGCGCAAAAAGTAAACAATGAACGATTGCCGTGGATTTATATCCATTTCAGTATTTTACAGGCTTATTTTTTATGTAAACAAACGATTTAACAAAACGAGTTGCTTCAGGTGGTAGGGTTTTGAATTATTATCCGGGAGGAATCGGGTTCAGAGCGTGGTGCCGACCAACCTGGCTGAATGTTTCCCCAAGTTTTCCTTAACCCTTAAATTAAAAATGTATCATATACGATACATTAATTGGTCTCATTCATTTAATAAATTTAATAAAAACACATGAAAACTAGCGAGAAAAGATTACTTAATTTTGTTAGAACTTCACAATATGCCTTATAATAATAGTTGCACACCATTTCGTTTTCACTGCGGTCCGCCACATTTAAATAACTGACATGAGAAATAAGTGTTTTGCCAATTTAAGGGTTAATAGTAAAGTAAAAATAATTGATTGCAATTGTATTGTCAGGAATCATTTAATCATAATACTATTTGATAATATCAATAAAATTTAAAATTAGTTAGTTCATTTAAAAATAAACACTTAACAAACAACAATCCAAACACGCAGTATTCTTGATCCACAAAACATCATGCACGCGGTATGACCTTAGATGTTAAAGCATCTACAATTAAGAATTAAATATGAATAAATCCACGAAATCTTAGTCACGATTGAGACTTGTGTCCGCAATAAACTGGATATATTGCATTTTTAACTGAAGCACTAGGTCAAATAATTGTAATATTGTATTAATTAAATAAAAATAAAACGTAGTTTTATTTGATTTCCATATTTTTTCATATAAATATGAAAATCAAATAAAACTACGTTTTATTTTTATTTAATTAATAAATATGGATTTTCATCAAGTAAACACCAATTCAATTGATTAGTAATATTGTATATATTATTTCTTTTTAAATCCATTAGAACTCAAGTCTTGAGATGTACAAGTTATATTATTTCTTGTTTTTGTTTCATTATCTAACATTTGTTAATAATATCTCTTATCATTAGCATATATTTCGTTTTAAATGGACAAATTGTATGTTACAAAACAATAATAGCAATAAAATAATAGACTCTGAACAGTGCCATGATGTCTTCTTATATTTTTAAAGAAAAATTACTGGAGTATTTACCATTAATCTTTACCCCTTTTCACGTAGATTTCATTATAGAATAATTGTCAAAATCACTATATCAGAAGTGTTTAAATCGTGCGGCACACTTCCCTGGGGAGAAGTCGACGTTTTTCAGGTGCAACTTAAAAAAAAAAAAGGTTGTGAAATTGTGAGAGTATAGAACGTATAGTATATCGCAAATAAACTTGTTTATACTGCATATATCTCTAACAAAACAGAAAAGAAAAAAACCAAAAAAATAGTACAAATGTTTTATGATCAGGAGTTTTGATTATTCAGAAGAAAAGAGAAAGGGAGAAATGAAGGAGGGGAAATAAGATTTTTTAGATCTGTTGCAGGACATACCTTACTGTATAAAAATTAAGCGAAATATAAAGATCTTTAAATTATTAGGCAGAATAAAGAAAAAAAAATATAATTGGTTGGAAACAACACACAGGTCTATAAAGGATGAAATGCTTCCGCATACCAAAACTGATGATGAATTAAAACCCAAAGGCTAGAAGAAATGTTGGAAGACCTATGACAATATGGGGTAAACAGTGCTAAATAGTGAGACCGGATTAAACCTTATAAGGCTTACTCTATAAAGCTGATGATTATAATGATAACTCTGAAAATATAATTTTTTATTGAAATAACTAAGTTCTCAATTTTTTAGAATTTAAAAAAAAAAAAGAATTTTATGTATTGCGATTAAATTCATACTTACAGCATGAAAATATTTTCTTATGAATTGAACAAACATTGTCTAATAGGCCTATTATCAAAACGACATATATTGTCATTAATGATTAATAAATGAAACATATTTTACCATAGTGTAGTATAGTCTTTATTTTAGGGACGGAGATAGTTTCCATTGACATACTTCACTTTTAAAAGGGGACGAGCGTAAATTTTGGCGGTTGAATGTAGCTCCTACAATAAATCCGATTCGATTGAGGGTCTTTCCACTTTTCAGCGGTTGCCCTTTTACCAGCCGGCTGTTGGCCCTTCACATCCACATGTGTCAATCACAGAGGTAGATGATCAACGCCAGTGTAGGGGTGACATGTAGTTAGCATGTCGAGTCCCCCAGCCGTTATAGCTGGTTCCTCAACCTGGAGCCGCTACTTATTGTAAGCTACCCAAATGCATCACGATGCTGGGTGGACACCGGTCCCATACTGGCCGAAATACCATGAGAAAATTTCTTCCCCCATGGAGACTCGAACCAGCGCAAGTCCCGTAGCTCTGCGCCAAGGCTTCCTACCTTAACCGCTCGGCTACGGCGCGGGACTCCTACAATAAATCAAAATCCAAATTCTACAACTCATAAAATATGTCTAATATATCAAACAGTCTAATTTCAATGTAATATATAAATATATATCAATCCATAGTAATTATGCCCGAGGGCAGTTCTTTTCACTGCAATCACTTTCATGGTATACTTCGCAGATTTACTAGGGAATTATAGGTGTGGTAGCTTCCCGTTGCATTTCATATCGGTGAAGGATGATGCTGATGATGATAATGATAAGGATGATGATGGCCGGATGATTTTCGGGGACCGTTGGGCCCTAAGCTTCTTAACATTTGTCTTACAGATCAGGAAAAACCCCGAAAAAACCTCACCCAGGAGTCGGTCCCGACCGGGAATCGAACCCGGGCCCTCTGCGTGACAAGGCAGCACGCTACCTCGAGATCACATCGGTGGACCTATATATATATATATATATATATATATATATATATATAACAAATTTGACCTATTGTTCTCCAATCATTCAAACTTTGTGCACCTCGCTAGTGAAGTGCTGAGATTCTTTCAAGGGAGACGCAAGAACTGCCGAAAGAAATTTACTAAAAATCTCGAAGTGTAGAGCTTTTACTATATAACAAATAAAAATATGTAACTAATTCTGCACAAATGAACTATCGAAAGAAATATGTACTCTTTTCTTTATTTCTTTATTAATTATAGTTTCATCTCCTCTTCAGATAGGTAGTTTTACATGTCCCGCGGTAATCGCCGCTTACAAGACCACGACTTGATGGGAAAGTGCGTTTTTTTATCTTTTTTATAATTGGAATAAAAAAGTATTATTATATTTATTAGGCTATATTAAATTTTGTGGAAAGCAACGGGAAGCTACCACACCTATAATTCCCTAGGAAAGCGTAGCATGAAAATGCTATGATTGCAGTGAAATACCTACCTTGGGGCAGAATTACTATGGCTGTATCTTAATTATAATTGATTGACATAGGATAATAATATTAAGATATATAGATCACTTGCATTAATACATTTATATTTCCTCCAATCTTCTAATCTAATAAATAACAATTAATGTTTGTTTGTATTTGAAGCGCTGCCACAGCGTTCATCCGATTATGATGCGGCTTTTTGAAAAATGTTCAAGAGATTCCCGGGATGAACATAGGCTATAAGAGAGTTGTGATACTCATCTCCTACATCCTTAAAAATCACCCTTTATAGTTAAAAACGTGAAAGAAGTCTCTCTTTGGACGCTTAAATGGCTTACGCTGCCTAAACCATAACAAATACATAAAATTATTGTACACAGAATTGAATATCTCAAAAAACTTCAACAAAACGTTCGCGACAGCATATATTTATCTTTTTCGGATAACTTCGAATAACTATTTTTGTCTTTCATTGGTGCCAAGAAGATAGGGGAAAGTAAATTCCCGGGCAAGCGTAGCAGCGCACGGGGGGTATTCTTTTAGGATAACTCACAACAACGAATTTTGTCTTTCAGCTCATTTATGCCAAGAAGATCGGGATAAGTAGATTCCTCGGCAACACCGTGTAATCAGCACGAGGTATCTTAAAATAATTACGATATAAATATATAATTATTTTTCCATTTACTTATTCAACTAAACATAAAACACATTAATTTTCGACGGTCGGCCCATTTATGCCAAGAAAATTATGCCATCGCTGCCATTAGAGGATCAATTTCAATTTTAAGAAACCATCTTTACAAAATTTCTACTTTATAGTATGTATACTTCAATAACAATTTGAAATTTTATATTGTATTTACAAAATGTATTTCATTAATTTCGAAAATTAATTGTCTGTATCAGTTTGTCCTTGAAGCAATCCTCTGATGAGGAAAGTTGTATATAATAAAAAAAAATGAAAATATAACATTGTCTGTGTAGGGTATTTTAAAATCTCTGATCCTGTTGGAAACTTGAGCCAAAGTTCCTTTTGGGTAAAGGTCAAACTAAGTTTAAATAGAGAGATTTATTGGCAACATCAATTGCCAAACGATTAGCAATAAACTTACAAATATCATAATACAAATATACAAACCTTGTGCAGAATTCAAGACAATCCTAGGTGCTGCTTCCATTTCACAAACATCAAAACACGCGTAAAACATTAATAAACACTGTACAGACACTTAAACAACTATCACAAACTTTGGTTTTTAAGTTTTGCACACGGCACGCACAGGTTTTATATAACGTACGCCATACTAATGCTCCACTGAGTCACATGTCAGCAAGAGACCGCTTCGCGGAGAAGCTTGTGCAGCGTTCAGAAAAGACAAGCGATCCCTTCATAACAGATACAACGATAATATTGTCTCGCAATATCGTTTAATACAAGCCTAAATACATTATAAAATAACAACTTAACACACTTTTTAAAAATATTGTATATATAAAAAATGAGTGTCTGTGAGGCGGTCTTTCATTTATGGACTCAAAAACTATTAGATCGATTTTAATGGAGTCTTTACCATCATGTAGAGAATTGTTTTTAATTAAGGTATATAACATATTATCGAACGTACTATGGTGTCGTATCCACCGCTGTGATCTCGAGGTAGCGTGTTGCGTTGTAATGCAGTGGGCCCGGGTTCGATTCTCGGTTGGGACAAGTTTACTGGGTGACGTTTTTCCTCACCTATAAAATAAATGTCAGGAGACGTTAAGGCCCAAACGTACCCAGAACACCATCTGATCAACATAATCATCATCATTCATATTCTCCTTAGATTAAGTTTAGGATTAAGGACTCTCTTGGCGCACCACTATCATCATCATCATCCATCATACCATCGGGGCACCTTAACCCCGACTTCCAGTTCCCAAACTTTGAAGCTGGTTACAATTACGCCAGTGCCAGAAGAGATCACCAGAAATGTCGAAATGACAAACTTAGGGCATTGAATAAAAAAGAAACAACAGGACCGGAGCTAAACAAAAAATAAGTTTTATCGATGCATTAAAAATTCGCTTTTTGGATGCTTAAATGGCTTACGCTGCCTAAACCATAACAAATATACCAAATTAATGTATCCAGGACAGAATATCCCAAAAACATTCTACAACAAAGTACTCTATAGCATATGTCTATCTTTTACCGATAACTCATAATAACCATTTTGTCTTTGAGCTCATTGATGCCAAGAAGATCGGGATAAATACATTCCCGGGCAGTAGGGCTACTATTTTTTGTCCAACGGATCTGTGCCCCCAAGATATGCGAACTGAAGCCTAATTCCTTTTCTGCCTGGGCAATACATTTCCCTCTCTGCATTCCTATCTCTCTCTCTCTCTCTCTCTCTCTCTCTCTCTCTCATCTCTCTCGCACTTGCACTCCAGCGATGTCGACTCTACTCCAACGTTACATTTCTCAATATTCAAAAGCCATGACACTGGGGGAAGTTTGGTAACATCCTTACTCGATAAGTTACTGTGGCTGATGTTTGACGTAGTGGGAGGGGAGTGAGGTGAAATGGCGTGAGTATAGACGTGTACTTTTCTTAGAACAATGCTAGTGCTATAGGGACACAGGTCCGTTGTTCCGAGTATATCTAAAAATAATTACAATACATATTGTAATTATTTATCTTTTTTACTTATTCAACTAACATGAAAACGCATTTAATTTATTTCGGCGTAACAGCGCATGCTGGATATTAGCTAGTGATCATTAAATTAAAATTTAACGTAGTGGTAGTGTCCATTTTAGGAACACAATATTTCACTTTTAACACAGAAGATTATTTTAGATTTTGGCGGGCGAGTGGAGACACAACAGCAAACAGACTGAAAACCCCTGAGGTAGTATGATAATAAAAAATAATTTTTAAAGAACTTTTTAATGTTATTAGTTAATAATAATAATAATAATAATAATCATAATCACAATCACAATAATCATAATACTGATAATAATAAAATAATAATGATGGTGATTCCGAATTATTCAAAGTTTTTTCTCTTGAAATTATTATTTCATTATCAACCATTTCTAAATAAAATCTAATAAATTTATAAAGTGATTATTATTATTACTATTATTACTATTATTATTACTATTATTACTATTATTATTACTATTATTATTACTATCATTATTATTATTATTATCATTATCATAACAGTAAAGTACATGGTCTTTATACGAAGCCAGATACGATAAGAACAGTTAAGTCTCGTAGACTTCGATGGGCAGGACATGTGGCCCGAAAGGTGAATAAAATATGTTCATGGAAGTTTATTATAGGAAAACCAGAGGGAAAACGCACAGTTGGTAGACCAAGAATGAGGTGGGAGAATAACATTAACTGTGATTTGAGCGAAGTAGATTATACAGGGAATGATTTTAAAACATTAGCTCAGGATAGGGATGTATCGAGAGCTTACGTCCGCGCGGCCATGAACCTACTGGTTCGATAGTGCCAATGAGTTATTATTATTATTATTATTATTATTATTATTATTATTATTATTACTAATACTACTACTATAAGGTAACAAGGTTATACAAACAACATAAAGAATATAGATTGGAAATTAAAATTAATAAAAATTAAGTAGTAACTAATTCAAATGAAGGGGGCACGCCGTAGCGTAGTGGTTAAGGCACTGAGCTACAAGCCGGAGGGTCGAGGGTTCAAGTCCCGTTGGGGTCAGGATTTTTAAACTGACCCAAACCCTCTGGCGGCACTATGGCCCTGGGGTCGACTCAGCCTCTAACGGAAATGAGTACCAGACGCTTGTTCTGGGGGTAAAGGCGGCCGTCACGCAGGGCTGACAACCCGGCTGACATAAAGTGCCGATTGTCTAGAAAAAGTGGGAGCCCTAACCTCCTACTACCCCAAGGGCCTCCGGGTCTGTTGTGGGATCACTTTAATTCAAATGAAGGAAATGTAATATTAATTCCTGAGAGAGAATAAATTAAACAAATTTAAATATCTGGGAGTAGTGATTATAAGAGAGGGACATCCATAGCAATTCTGCGTGAGGGCAGGTCTTTCACTACAATCATAGCATTCCCATGCTATGCTTTGGAGCTCTACTAGGGAATGATACGTGTGGTAGCTTCCCGTTGCTTTCCACACCAGTGAAGGATGATGATAATGATAAGGATGATGATGATGGCCGGATGATTTTCGGGGACCGTTGGGCCCTAAGCTTCCTGACATTTGTCTTACAGGTGAGGAAAAACCCCGAAAAAACCTCACCCAGGAGCCTGTCCCGACCGGGAATCCAACACGGACCCGCTGCGTACAAGGCAGCACGCTACCTCGAGACCACAGCGATGGACTAGAGAGGGACATAGTATCTACATATATTCAATTACCGAATAGACAAGAAGTGTATTAGTGTAACTGAATTCAATTTGGTGGGTATATATTTCCCAGAGCACAAAAGCACAAGAATACAAAATTACACTTATAGTAAAGACATTAGTTGAAAGTGTTTTATGCTATAACAGTGAAGTGTGGGTTTTGAATTAAATATATAAAAGAAAGCTTTTGTCAGTAAAGTGGATTATTTGACAATAACCGAAGTGGTGTCAAAACTGCAAATAATACGTAATTAAGAAATTCGGAGACGGAAGGGTCCAGGAGAATGTTATAGACAGAATTGAAAAGAGGGAATTAAAATGGTTTGGATACATAACGAGGATGCAACAATAGCGATGCACTAAAAATACTTCAATGGACACCAGCCAGAAGTGGCATTCGGGGAAGACCAAAATGTTCAAGGTACCAAAAAGTTAAAGAAGTTATTTCGTCAAAAATGCTTCAAGAAGAAGATGCCTTTGATCGAGAAGGACGGAGATTGGGGACAGGAAGGCGGCTTCAGCTGCAAAAATCCTGAATAATAATAATCCATCCATAGTAATTCTGCCCGAAGGCATGTCCTTCATTGCAATCATTGCATTTTCATGCTATGCTTGCAGCTTTACTAGGGAATTGTGTAGGTGTAGCTTCCCGTTGCTTTCCACACCTGTGAAGGATGATGATGATGATAATGATAAGGGCGTTGATGATGATGATGGCCATATGATTTCGGGGACCGTTTGGGCCTTAAAGTTTTCCTGACATTTGTCTTACAGGTGAGGAAAAACCCCGATAAAAACCTCACCCAGAAAAACTGCCCCGACCGGGGATCGAACCCGGGCCCGCTGCGTGACAAGGCAGCACGCTACCTCGAGACCACAGCGGTGAACAACAATAATAATAATAACGTAATAATAATAACAATAATAATACTAATTACTATAATACTATCGAATTATATTTTACAATGATATAATGTTATATTAGGCCTACAACTTATTATATTACATCACATATTATATAATAAATTTATCAATAAGTTGTCCACTGCTGTCGTCTCGAGGTAGCGTACTGCTTTGTCACGCAGCGGGCCCGGGTTCGATTCTCGGTCGGGACAGGCTCTAGGTGAGGATTTTTTTGGAGGTTTTTCCTCACCTGCAAGACAAATGCTAGGAAGCTTAGAACCGAACAGTGCCCGAAAATAATCCGGCCATCATCCTTATCATTATCATCATCATCCTTCACCGGTGTGGAAAGGAACGGGAAGCTACCACACCTATAATTCCCTAGTAAAGCTGCAAACCATAGCAAAGCCGTCGGGTAGAATTACTATGGATGGATCAATGAGTTACGAGAAATGGATGATCATGAAATAATAGTTTCAAAAGAGAAGCTTTGGATAATTCAGGATTAATATTATAATAACTCAGGGCTTTTATTATTATTATTATTATTATTAATCCTGAATTATTCCTAGTTTTTTATTTAAAAATATTATTTAATTTTCATTAATTTCTGATATTGATTATGTTATGTAACATTGAAGCAGCTTAGTTATGTAATGATAATACAATATGTATACGATTTGCGTAATATTTTGAACTGATAAAACTATTACAGGATCAAAATCCCAAAATTATATTACGTAAATATTTACAAAATTGTAAACGTAATATGGTACATAAATGTATATTGTAACACTTACGTAAGAATGATTTTAATAATTCATTATTTTATGACCGGCTACTACATATGTAAAAAAGGTATCGATCTTTGTAAGAAAGTATTATATAAATCTCTGTTAATGCAGTTTATAAAGTTTTAATCTTACTTGGATTATTTACTTAGGAAAAATTTCATGTGCTGAAGAAAAAGAAAATCTAGTTATAAAACAAAATGTTTAATTTTCTTCTTTAAGTTTTAAGAGCATTCCATCGTAATGGCCCTCATATTTACTTTATATATATATAACGAAACTTTCAAATGCTTGACAATAATTTCATTTTTAAATTATGTTATTTTACTCCCATCAGGTTTTATCTCATTTATTATATTGATTATTAAATTATTTCATATTAAAAAATATCGTCTACAGTACTATTTTCTTTGGTTGCTATCAGACATAATTACTCATAATTATTATGTGCCTTTTTTTACTCATTTTATATTATTATTCTTATATTTATAACCAGTCCCGCGCCGTAGCCGAGCGGTTAAGGTAGGAAACCTTCGCGCAGAGCTACGGGACTTGCGCTGGTTCGAGTCTCCATGGGGGAAGAAATTTTCTCATGGTATTTCGGCCAGTATGGGACCGGTGCCCACCCAGCATCGTGAGGCAATTGGGTAGCTACAATAAGTAGCGGATCCAGGTTGAGGAACCAACTATAAGGGCTGGGGGACTCGACATGCTAACCACATGTCACCCCTACACTGGCTGTTGATCATCTACCTCTGTGATTGACACATGTGGATGTGAAGGGCCAACAGCCGGCTGGTAAAAGGGCAACCGCTGAAAAGTGGAAAGACCCTCAATCGGAATATTTATAACCAACTATCTCATTGGCACTATCGAACCCGTAGTTTAATGCCGTGCGGCAGTAAGTTCTCCATACATTCCTATCCTGAGCTAATGTTTTCCAATTATCTCCTGTATATACTACTTCCCTCTAATCATGATTATCATTCTCCCACCTCATTATTACATTTGTACTAGCTAATACCCGGCGTTCACTGCTATGCCTAAATAAATGCAAATTAATGTGATTTTATGTTTAATTGAATAAGTCAAGGGAAAAATAATTATAAATAAATTTGTAGTATTTAGATACCCCGTGTTGATTACCCGGCGTTGCCCGGGAATCTACTTATCCCGATATTTTTTATATACATGAGCTGAAATACGAAAATTAATGTGTTTTATGTTTAGTTAAATAAGTAGAAGGAAACATTTAAAATGTAATTATTTTTAAATACTCCGTGCTGTTTACCCGGCGTTGTTCGGGAATCTACTCATTCCAATCTTCTTGGCATAAGTTCGATAAAAGGCAAAAAATTAATGGTCTTCTTATGGTTAGTTGAATAAGTAAAATGAAAAATAATTATAAATGTATATCGTAATTATTTTAAGATTCCCCGTACTGATTATCCGGTGTTGCCCGGGAATCTACCTATCTCGATCTTCTTGACATAAATGAGCTAAAATACAAAATTCGTTATTGTGAGTTATCCGTAAAAGAATAGCCGCCATGTGCTGCTATGCTTGCACAGGAATCTACGTACTTGTCTCGATGTTCTTAGCATCAATGAAAGACAAAAATGGTTATTGTAAATTATCCGTAGGAGATAAACATATCCTGTCGGGGACATTTTTGTACAGCTTTTTGAGATATTCAATTCTGTATACATTAATTTTGTGCATTTGTTATGGTTTAGGCAGCGTAAGCCATTTAAGCGTCCAAAAAGCTACTTTTTTTCACATTTTCCACTACAAAGGGCGATTTTAAGGGTGTAGGAATTGAGTATCACAACTCTCTTATAGCCTATGTTCATCTCAGGAATCTCCTGAACATTTTGCAAAAAGCCCCATCACAATCGGATAAACAGTATGGCCGCGCATAAAGTACGAACATACAAACAAAGCAACAAACACACAAACAAACATTCATTTTTATATATTAGATTACTTTATAATTTATTATTGCCTGTATTTTTCAATGAAGGAAGATACCTTTATTACTGTACAGACGTCTTTGCATACTAATAATAATTGTCCTCAAAATTGTATTGTAAATAATTAATGTTAGTAACATATTTTAGAATATGTATCATAATTAATGTCACGAGTGATTTCCAAATCATCGACAAATTCATGAGTTACGAAGTGACGAGTGAATTTATCTAGAAGATTTAAAAATCAAGAGTGGCATTTGTTAGGACTATTTAACGATAAAAGTAAGCTGTTTACTCAAAAATCATTCTTTAAATATAGTTACCGGTATTTTAAAATATTTATATGTAATGTGAACGGCGATGGTTGAAAACATATCAGAGATGTGTGGTTATGTTTCATTTATTCATTCACTGCAACTTAATATTATTTATTGCCAAATAGGATCGCAATAATGTAAAAATGCTTTATTTTGCAATCCATCCATCCATAGTAATTCTACCCGAGGGCAGGTCTTTCACTGCATTCACAGCAGTTTCATGCTATGCTTTACAGCTTTACTAGAGAATTGTAGGTGTGGTAACTTCCCGTTGCTTTCCACACTGGTGAAGGATGATGATGATGATGATAAGTATGATGATGTTGGCCATATGATTTCGGGGACCGTTTGGGCCTTAAAGTTTTCCTGACATTTGTCTTACAGGTGAGGAAAAAACCCGATAAAAGCTCACCCAGAAAAACTGCCCCGACCGGGGATAGAACCCGGGCCCGCTTCGTGACCTCGAGACCACAGCGGTGGACTATTTTGCAATGATGTGTGCAATATTCTGGAGAAAAAAATGAAAAACATCAAACTGTATAATATAACCAACTTTATAGTTCATTAATTTATTTTTAATAAAAAACTCACTGGAATCATTATTTTAAATACAATTATTGGATACTTAAATATTTTTAATTTAACAAAAAGAATTGACAATATGAGAAACAACTGGAATGAACATGTTAAAAGAATGCCTACAGATAGAATCCCTCAGCTGTTATTTAAGTACAAACCAATAGCACGTAGAAGTGTTGGACGCCCACTTACTGGATGGGAAGATTCTTTAAATCCCACTTAATGTGAAAACAGGTCAAAAGGCCTAATTTAAGGAACTAGAAGAAGGAACTATCATTGGACACACAATTATCAAATGTGTAGTTCGAAGGAATCTGTTCGTTATTTGGTATATTCAATGTATTTGTTGGAGAGTCAGTCACTGCAGAATAGGTAAAGCTCTGACCTGTTCAGAAGAATAATAGATAATAGTTTAAAAAACTAAAACAACACGCGTTATTAGAAAACCGAAATAAAATGAAAAATAATTTTAATTTCCAATACGCTTGGGATAAAATTAAAGTGGTCAACAAAAAAATAATCCCCAACGTATCTAGAATAAAACTAGTGTAATCTAAAAAAATAATTTTACCATCAAAAGCGTGGGGTGCTTTTTATGGATTTTACATTTTCTTCTTAGAGAGTTTACCTCTACCAATATCTGATTATTATCTAATATATTAATTGATATAGAGTACCCACGCTTTTGATGATAAAATTATTTTTTTTTTGTAGATATCTATAATTTTATTCTAAAACTTCTTATCGAAAAGCACAAAGAATTCAATAAAGAACTACATATAGCGTTTATAGATTTTATCAAAGCATTTGATCGAGTTGACAGACAAAAACTTTTAGATATCTTAACTGATGATGGAACACCAAATCAACTGATCCAAACAATTTTTAATCTGTATAAAAATAACATCATAGCAGTACAAATAGGAACAGAATTGTCAGATTGGAAACATGCAAATTGCGGAGTCAGACAAGTCACCACTTCCATTTAATGTATACATTAATGCTATCATCAGACACTGGAGATTGACAGTTCATGGTAATATTCCTCTCTCAAGACACACAATTTTAGACACACTCTTATATGCAGATGATCAGGCTCTTTTCGGCAATAATGAAGATGAATTACAATATTCCACTCATCATCTTAATATAATAGCCCAACGATTTAACATGGAAATATCAACAACAAAATCTAAAGTTATGGCCTTTCAAGGGAAATTCCCAGTAAGAAGTAAACTTTGTATTCAGAATTCAATATTAGAGCAAGTAAATTCATTTAAATACTTAGGATATAATCTAACTTATAATGAGGAATGTGATATATCCTTTAAAATACAAAACTATAATAAAGCTTTAAGAATTATCAACCAAGTTTTTAAAGCACCAAAAGTGCAGAGACACACAAGAATGAAAATCTATAAAATTCTCGCTAGACCCATAATCTGTAATGGCAGTGAAGCTTGGACCATCAGAACTCAGGATGATCGTCATATTACAGCCGATTCCGATTGAGGGTCTTTCCACTTTTCAGCGGTTGCCCTTTTACCAGCCGGCTGCTGGCCCTTCACATCCACATGTGTCAATCACAGAGGTAGATGATCAACAGCCAGTGTAGGGGTGACATGTGGTTAGCATGTCGAGTCCCCCAGCCGTTATAGCTGGTTCCTCAACCTGGAGCCGCTACTTATTGTAGCTACCCAATTGCCTCACGATGCTGGGTGGGCACCGGTCCCATACTGGCCCCATGGAGACTCGAACCAGCGCAAGTCCCGTAGCTCTGCGCCAAGGCTTACTACCTTAACCGCTCAGTCACGGAGATGAAATTTCTGCGACGAACTGCAGGTTATAGCCTTCTAGACCACCAAAGAAATTCAACAATAGCCAGAGAGTTAAACATCGTACCTATATCTATATACCTCCAAGAATATAGAAACAATTGGCTAGCCCATATTCAGCGCATGGATCGTCACAGAATACCACAACAAATTCTTCACTACATTCCTCGAGGCAGAAGATCTGTGGGTCGACTTTTCGGAGATGGCGGGAGACCGTAACGGGCCACTGGGCCTAATACTTGAAAGGACGATGATGATGATGATTTGTTGGATATTATTTTTTTTTGTTGGCCACTTTAATTTTATCCCAAGCGTGTTGGAAATTAAAATTATTTTTCATTTTTTAGTTCGGTTTTCTAATAAAGCGTGTTGTTTTAGTTTTTTAAAACTATTATTTATTTTTTAGTTTTAATGTTTTACAGAATAAGATAAAAATGTAAATATCTTTAAATTCGATACTAATGTAGAATGAGCTAAAAGTAATACTCTACTAAAAAAAGATACTCCGGGCCGGATTTGAACCAGCAACCTATGGATTACTGAAATTAAATACCATTACAGTCCACTGCTCTACCAACTGAGCTCTTACAACGATTGAGTAAGAAGTTGATAAGTCCGCAACTTATTATTACCGGTTTTTATTATTTTGATTTTCTACTGATTCTGGCCACGATTTTAAAAACATTTATGAAATTATTGTATTGTCATTGGTCCTTTACAAGTATACAAAGTTTCAAGTCGATCCAATGATTTTTGAGTGAGTGAAAATCGTGTTGAAAGATTCCGTTACATAATTTCACAAACACTTTTTTATTTTGTGATGATTCTGGCCAGGATTTTGGAAAAAAAAATATGACATTATTGTATTGTCGTTGGTCCTTTACAAGTATACACAGTTTCAAGTCGATCCAATGATTTTAAGTGGGTGAAAATCGCATTGAAATATTCCGTTACAGTGATAGATACAGGTCAAGCTAATATAAAGTGTGTAAAAAGGAGGAGATCTATTTATAACAAAAGTAGGAGATGGTAAAGAGTATTCGATAAAATGCGAGACAAAAAACACGATTGTCATTGGTTGTAAAACAAAATTCATTGAAACGTGATTGGTCATTGACTCCCATTTGGTACACGGGTTAAATAGTCATGAACAATAGTATTATCTTCTTATAATTTTTAATATGCTATTTATTTAAAAGTTTTTCTTGCTGTTGACACTTTCATAATGAGAAATGAGAGTTGTTAGTCATTAACTTATCACTGAAGTTCACAATAACTTTTACATTTGTAAGTTATTGTTCTCTCACACGTGATTAGATACGATTATCAATGTTTAATATAAGAAAAACATCCTTGAACTACAAACGCATGCTTTTTGTAAGTTGCCCGAGGTTATCTTAGTGCATATAATTATTCTGAACTACCTTTATACTTTTGTTTCATTAACACTTAGTATTTCTATTGTTATGTAATTATGTTTTTGCGCGATAGTGCGTTTTGTCGTACTTACAGCAATGGTGACCATGACAGAGTTCAACTTCCTACATTTCGAGGTTGCCAACCTGAATAACTACACTGTAATATTACATATTAAAAAAAACTCGTGCGGGAAGTAAAACCACCGTTCTTTATATATACTACGTACAATGATATACTAGAAAATATATCCAAAAGGTAGTGTTAATATACATTATACGAAACAAATCACTGCATTTTAAATGAACTGAACTTTATTTGAAACAATATGAAACAATAAATACGTATTTTCCATTTCATAACTGATTGGTGTCTCGGCCTCATGTAGTTTCAACTAACAAACATTACCCACACTGATAACGTTAGTCAGTTGTTTATAATGAACACAAATATTTTCAACAAATATGTTATTATTTTACTATTATTTATTATTTTGAAAACATAATCGCGCAAAAAAGTGAACCGAAAGTACGATTTTCGGTTCGCTACTGTAGTGCCGTTATCCTTCCTGGACAGTAAAATTCGTGAACTATGCCAATATCCTTTCTCTATGCATCTACCCCTACTCTCCTTTTTTCCTCTCCTGTTGCGTTGTTTGTGCTGCGCATCTCCCCTTTTGCCTCGGAACGCTCAAATACGCAATGCACATCAAGAACATTATCATTCGATCGGAACTTTCAGTTGAGACAACGTCGTCTGGAGCCGCGAGTGGCGTGGTTTAAGTTTCGATCCTGAGGACCGGGGAAAGACTACCCTGGCTTGGACCGTGGTATGAATGTTGTGTGAGGTAAGATATAGATATGTGATGTTAAAGATTATTATTTATTTTCTTTTTTGTTGAATGATCAAGTATTTACATTTGTTATATTTTTCATCCACTTCAGACGTCTTGTTTATATTAAACATCATTTTTATATTTGTCCTGGTAAATGTTCATGTTATTTATGTGCATGCTGCTGTTTGATATTCCTGTACTGAAACTTACTTATTCAGGAGATCATTCTAGCTTCCTTTATTTTCCGTCTAGCTTTCATGATTAATAACAATAATGATACATTCAGTTTAAACCAGAATCATAAACTACTCTACTGTTTTGAGACCTATTATCGATTCATGTTTAAGTGTTTAGGAAAGAAAGATGAATCAATCTTTGCCTCCTATGGACCCGGGCAAAGAGTTTTGATTAATAACCTCGGATGTTATGGACTCTACGCTAGTATATGCAACGGAAACAAAAGACGATCCGATAGACGATACGTACAAATAGTAGCAGTCAGCGCGGTTATATATATACATAAACTCCGCACAAATGGTAGCAGAAAGCGTGGATATATATAAACGCCGCACAAAAGAATGTACAACGCAGGTTTGTGAGGTGTTTTACAGAATCTCGGAAATTAAAAACCTATATATCACTCTGTTTTTAAACATTTTCCTAGCATCGTATTATACTATTATCCACCAATTCCCTTATTCAAAATAATTTGATAACCAAGATGAATTGAAAATATTACAAACAACTACAATGACAATAATGTAATTTAAAGCCAATTTTGTATCAGGTGATTTGCTTTTACCGATAAAATAAAGTAAAATATTTCCTTTTTATTTTTATTCCACAGCTTTTATAGGTTCGCCACAATAGATTTAAATGTTATTACACGTTTCATTTTCCCGACCTTGTATGTCTTGGAACTTTCATTGCAACTCTTCATTTTCACTTATCATCCCTAAATTTTGAAAAATCATTTTAGAAAAAAATATGTATTTACATGATTATCTGTGAATAGAAACGGAAGGAAAAAGAAAACTTATTTAGAGAACAATACTAAAATTAATAATGATATTATAGAAAACCCTGAATCTTGTACTATAGTGACATAAATAAATTAAAAAATAGCGAACGAAATGGCTTAGGCGATAACTTTGGGACCTATATACGGAAAGTCCCAATTACAAAGCCAGGTACCAACCAACCAGACTGAATTTTCTTCCTGGTTCTGGTTTTTCTCAATCTTGAAGGAAAAGTCAGGATAGGAATTTCATAATTAATTATAATTTCACAAAACACTGTCATATTGAAATCAGTTACTTTTTTTCAGAAAAATGACAAACACAACTATACAAACACATATACTGGTTAAATATAGATTTACTTATGTTAAGACCTTAGATGTTAAATCATTGTATTTATAAATGTTGAATTTATATATATATTTTTTTTCAATGTTTACACATCTTTCTGTGCCTGGAATTTTATTTTCTTTCTCCATTCTTCTCTATCCATCCACGCCACGCCCTCCAGTCCTCTTATTCTCATTCCAGATCTTATTTCTTGCATCCACAAGTTTCGAGGTCTTTCTTTCCTTCTTCTTCCAGGTGGATACCATTCCAATGTTTTTCTGGGTAGATACCCTTTGTTCTTGCATTCGTCGTACATGCCCATACCTATATAATTGCTAGTATCTTATATAATCTACTATTGAATATCTAATATTAATTTTTTCTCGTATGACAGTAATTCTTATTTTTTATATCTTTGAACATTTTTTATTTATAAATAAGAATTAAATTAACATATATTATTTGGGGATGTTAATTATTTAAAACAGCTAAAGACTAATATATGTACTTTAACGCTAAAATGTAGTTAACGTTTATGATATAATGCTTGAGAGGAACGTGAAGGGTAGATAGTAATTAATGTGTCGTCATCAGTAAACAAAAGTCGAGAGAAACGGACTGAAGTTTATTTTGTTACATTATAACTTTCCCTACACAAAGCGCAAGAATAATAATCAGTGCGTAATTTATTGTGCACTTTACGGCAGAAGAAATGAGAGGATTTTTGAAGCGAGATTTTACTTAAGTACAGAACGGTCTTCGACACTCTCTATGGCACTCGGCGGCAAGCGGGAACTGTCACTGCTTGTCGTTCCTTAGGGCGAGCTATTAAAATTAAATTATTCATTATATTTAGTAACCTTGAAGGCAGGGAAGGACGGAGAGACACCAGAGAGAGAAGCATAAATACTGACTGTAGCGGGTCCCATTCACCGGGAACTACACGCATTAACGCCGCGTCCGCTTGTTTCGAAGTGGCGTAACGAGTATGTACCTTCTTCATTATATAATTAGGTATGCCGTTGGTGCACAACATGTTCCACAAACAGTAATTTGAATATAAACTCTTTTAGCGTGAATGCAACTGCATGTGAGCCCTCTACAAATTCTGTCGAAGACACATAGGCTCAGGAATATTCCCATTTTCTTTGTTTTAAGGGTCCACTGCTGTAATCTTGAGGTGGCGAGTTGCCTTGTCATGCAACGGACCGAGTACGTTCCTCGGTCGGAATATGTTTCCTTGGTGATGTTTTTTCAATGTTTTTCTTAAGCTGTAAGTCAAATGTCAGGGAACTTTAACCAATTCGCTACAGGTTTAAATGCTTAATGCATTTCCCCAGAAACCGAATTTAAGTTACCGTAGATAATAATGTATATTTTCAGACATTCAAAACAAACAAAATATAACGGTACTTGAGATCACAGTAAGGGTGAAGGCCAAGACACATTCCTCTACTATTCATAAATGTTAACAAAACATTACTCTCCGAGGGATGTACAAAATATTGCAAGACATATAACAGCAGAGTTAAGCGAGTGTACCTAGTCTTCTGAGTTGAAGGCCATTTAACTGACGGCGAGTCTATCTCGTCTTTTGAGGCGAATGGGTTGAGGCCTAAACGGCCCCCGAGCATAATCTGACCATCATCATCATATTCACCTCATTAGATTAAGTTTAGGATTAAGGCCTCTCCTGGCACATCAATACCATCATCGTCACCCAACATATCATTGGGGCAGCGTAATCCTGCCTTTCAGACGCCCAACATCAGAAGTGGGTTAGAATACGTCATTTCCAAGAGAGAATAGCAGAAATGTCGTAATGACAAACTGGTGGCACTGAATATAAAAACATATTTGTTTTAAGGTGTACATTTAACACAATATTTAATGTATATTTATATTGTATATTTATGAACATTTCGGATACATTACATTTTTCTATTACACATCACAAAATTTTCAAGATTTTGTATCAGTTGTACAGTGTGATTCAGAAATATGGCTATACGTTTGATCGCGTTTTGTGGCGAAAATATTATTATTATTACAGGAAAGATGATGCTATCTTTGGAAAGGGAATCCTTCAAATTACAACAATAGAACAAAACAAAACAAATATGAACCTCACGTACAGCTTGGCGGGTTGATATTTGTGGGCTAGCGTCGAACGCCTCCACAATTATCTTCGATGTTTCAGCATCTGTGTTAATGCGAGGCCTTCCAGGTGGTTTGATTTCTGCATCGTTCCCGTTTCCAGCCAGCAGTCGTTTTCTCCACTTCCCCACAGTCGACGGCTGCAATGCTACGCTAAACTCACGTCTTGCCCGTCTTGCGGCCTCACGATCATTAGTATACGTTATTGCCCATGTAGCAATTGTAATTTGCTGTTGCATATTCAACGCCATTTTGACTTATGACGTAAGTTCTACGCTGTTTTGTTTTATTACATTGTTGTAATTTGAATAATTGCCTTTCCAACGGTAATTTACTATTTCTTGTAATAGTAATATTTTCATCACACAACGAGATCAAACGTATAGGCATATTTATGATTCACCCCGTAGAATATTTAAGTTATCTAACGTTTTGCAGTTATTTGCTCACAGAAAGGTTCAGGTTGAGGGCAAGGTGTTGTGAAACAATTGATAATAGTGAACTGACAGTAGGTGCCAGCAGAACACGTGACATTAGCACAGGGATTGTAGTGAAGTGACGGTTCTCCAGTTTCTGAAATGGTAAAACAAATATATTTATATTGAATTTAAAATAAAACTCAATGTAATAATATTTATAGTTATAATAATATACATAGGTTGTTTCTTTAGTTTTGGCAACTATTTATTTTCGGGATACATAGCATACATACATGGTTGTAAGTTTTAGAGGCCTTCTGTGTAGTCACCAGCATTCCGTACAATGTATTCCCAGCGATGTGGTAGCCGTCGAATGCCGTCGGCACTGCCTACTAATCTCTGGATGGTGCATAGAGACTGATTAACTGCACTCAGACTGTCGTCCACTGTTCTGAATCTCTTCCTTGAGTTTAGGAATGAGGTCGAAGTCACAGGGACGTATGTCTGGAGGGTATGGAGGGTGGTAGAGCACCTCCCAACCCCAGCGATTGAACAAATCAGACAGTGCCCCTAGGCACATGTGACACATTTTCGTGTCCTCTAAAGGCTTGTACCCACCTTGCCACTGTTCGATACTGCAATGTATCTGCACCACAAGCCTCTCGCAATCCTTGATGACACTATAGTGCGTTTCTGCCTCTAAACATTCAATCTTCAACCAGATTCTCTGCTCCTGCTTTGAAAACTTGTACTACGTTATACTGCGCCGCCTAGATCTAAACTGATAACTTTGGGCTCATTGTTACATGAGGAGGAGAGGGGGGAGAGGCGAATCCATATGCTCGGACGGAGGGGAGGCACTGAAATTACATGTGCAATAAACAGAATTGTCAATCCTAGTTTTATTTGAATTCCACACTATTGTTGCCAAAACTAAAGAAACAACCCTTGTAGCTAACACTGGTACTGGAATTACGCATTAATAAAATTAGTGCGTTTGTCCAGTTAATGGACTTCACCCATCAAAATTTTGAATGTTTGCCTTTGAGTAAAATGATGGGTAGAGATCACTAACCGTATAGTTCCGTTACAGGAGGATATACAATTATTTAACCTCTTGCCAAGTTGCAAGCACTCAGTTCCTCTCAACTCTCAGACTCTTTACTGGAATCTATGGTTTCCTTACTATTGTATATCTGGCTTAACTTGGCAAAGAGAGAGATGGAGATATAAGGGTAGATCCTTGACCGCTTTTGCCCTCGTACAAAAGTAAGAACCCATCCTATTCTCAGTTTTCGTCTTCTCCCTTTCCCTATTAACATCTGGTGAAGAAACTCCGACAACACTGGTGCGAGTGAGAGAGGTGAGTACAGTTGTCTCTTTCTACAAATTTCTCGCAAAGTTAAGCCAAACGAATTATACAATGTCAAAAGTATTTAGTTAGTTATTTTATTTCTAATGTTTATTAATAGGGTGTTATATATATATATATATATATATATATATATGTGTGTGTGTGTGTGTGTGTGTGTGTGTGTGTGTGTGTGTGTGTGTGTGTGTGTGTAATGTGTCCACCGCTGTGGTCTCGAGGTAGCGTGCTGCCTTGTCACGTAGCGGGCCCGAGTTCGATCCCCGATCGGTGCAGTTTTTCTGGGTGAGGTTTTTATCGGGGTTTTTCCTCACCTGTATGACAAATGTCAGGAAAACGTTAAGGCCCAAACGGTCCCTGAAATCACATGACCATCATCATCATCCTTATCATTATCATCATCATCCTCCTTCACCGGTGTGGAAAGCAACGGGAAGCTACCACACCTACAATTCCCTAGTAAAGCTGTAAATATAGCATGAAAATGCTTTGATTGCAGTGAAGGACCTGCCTTCGGGCAGAATTACTATGGATGGATGGATATGTAATGTCATGTCGCAGAATTGATATGTTAATCTAAGTGTTGTTTTTGTTTTATTTCATATTCATTATTTGTCTATTTGGAAGTACTGATAAACCGTTAAATGCCGAAATAAAATAATTAGTGTTTCGTACTCATGAGTACTTGGAAAGTGAATGTGAAAAAGTTAAATATAGTAGCCCATCAATTTCCGTTACTAATCTGTGGTATAGACAGCAAAACCTACTCAATTATCTAGGAGTGTAGTTGGAAAGATTTTACGTGAGAAGCGATCATACGCGTCAGTTGTTTTACAACATACATTTTCGATATAATATTTTTTAATTCATAATCCATCCATAGTAATTCTGCCCGAGGGCAGGTCTTTCACTGCAATCATAGAATTTTCATGCTATGCTTGCAGCTTTACCAGGGAATTATAGGTGTGGTAGCTTCCCGTTGCTTTCCCCACCGGTGAATGATGATGATGATGATGATGATAATGATGGCCATATGATTTCGGGGACCGTTTGAGCCTTAAAGTTTTCCTGACATTTGTCTTACAGGTTAGGAAAAACCCCGATAAAAAAATCTCACCCAGAAAAACTGCCCCGACCGGGATCAAACCCGGGCCCGCACCGTGACAAGGCAGCACGCTACCTCGAGACCACAGCGGTAGACAAATTC
Organism: Diploptera punctata; assembly: GCA_030220185.1. Lineage (NCBI taxonomy): Eukaryota > Metazoa > Arthropoda > Insecta > Blattodea > Blaberidae > Diploptera > Diploptera punctata. Next base: position 713,615 of record JASPKZ010009358.1, read on the forward strand.
ATAATAGTTAATTTAATTTAGACAAGTTATATTTTTACAAACACAAAATAAACAGTATGAAGTTAAATTATGTTATACACTTTATAAGATATTATGGCAACTTATTATTTTAGAATAATATTAATATGTAAATGCCCAATGGCCAAAATCGGCCACGGACTAGTGGTTATGCTTCTTGCCACTGATTCTGAGGGTCGCGGGTCAAACTCGGCCTCTGTCAAAGGATTTTTTAGGATGGACGAATCCAAGGAGCAAGTCCTCCGAGAGGGACTTTAGGAAGTAGGCCCCGAGTCCGAAGATTTTCAGGCTCATAAAAGATCCTTAAGCCTGAACAAAGAGGCCTTTAAGCAACATTTACTGATCTCAAAAACTTATAGTAATACCTTAGTTGCCTGCTAGATGTCTCACAGGGTGGGTGTGTTGACCGCATGCCACTTATGATATCTTTGGGCAAATAAGGTAACTAATATGAAACTTGGTCTATTACCTCCTGACGAAGGAGAGGCTATGGATCTAAAATGGGCTACGCCATTATCACCAAATCATCATCGATGGGCAAAATAAAAGTAACTCGTACTGAAACTAGTGTCACATTACATCCAATTGGTCAGATTATACCTGCCTCTAGCTTTAAAAAATTATTAATTTAAAATGCCCTTTGTCCAGTAGCTTGATTTACAGATTATAAAATAAAATAAAATCTGATAAAAGAGGCATCTGGCAAAATTTTTTTGGCTCTTTCACATCCGAATTTTAATTGCAATTTTAATTATAATTTTAATCGCAAATTATTGCTGCTCCTAGTGTTACGTGATTACGGTTCAAAATTTGTGGCGGGCGAAGTCCATTAACTGAGCAAACGCACTATAAGTACATAGTCACACAGAGAAATACATTATTGAATGGGAATGGACATTTAGCAACAATTGAAGATTTTTTAAAGAAATAGCAGAATTCAAATACCTAGAAAAAATAAATAGATACAGGAAAAAGACGCAGAAACGAATTAAACATAAGTTCAACTCTGGAAATTCATGCTATAATGACAACAGATACTCTTGTCATCGCAACATTTCTTCTTCTTATCTTGTAAGCCTATGTTTGCCTTAACAGAGATTTAGGCGCTCTCCCCCTACAGAGAAGAATTTGAACCATACTAATTAAGTTACACTTGTTTTCGTATGGATGTCATTTGAGTGGTCCGTGGTCAGCGTCCCGCCTCATTATGACATCTAGGAAACCATGGTAGTAATTCTAAAAAAAAAAACATTGAACAGAAAATATACAAAACTGATACACTTCCAGTTATACTAAACGGATGCTAAACATAATTTCTTGCTTTAAGAGAGTAGCAATAAAACTAAATATATGGTCACAAGTAGAAATTCATTATATAATGGAAATGGACAGCTAATGACAAATGAGGGAAATTTTGAGGAAGTGGCTGAATTCAAATACCTAGGAACAATGATCACAAATAGGAATGAGATGCACAATGAAATTAAACAGAGGCTCAATTCTGGAAATGCGTGCTATTATGCATTGCAGAGACTCTTGATGTCCCAACTCCTTTCAAAAAACGTTAAACTGAAAATATATAAAACTATTATTCTACCAGTTATATTGTATGGGTGCGAAACATGGACACTTACTTTAAGAGAGGAGAGGAGATTACAAGTATTTGAGAATAAAGTACTTAGGAAAATTTTTGGACCAAAGGGGGATGAACAGACAGGTGAATGGAGAAGACTTCATAACAATGAACTACATGGTCTTTATAGGAAGCCAGATATAATAAGAACAGTTAAGACTCGTAGACTGCGATGGGCAGGACATGTTGCGCGTATGGGGAATGAAAGACGTGCATGGAAGCTTCTTGTAGGAAAGCCAGAGGGAAAACGCCCAGTTGGTAGGCCAAGAATGAGGTGGGAGAACAACATTAACTATGATTTGAGGAAAGTAGATTATACAGGGAATGATTGGAAAGCATTAGCTCAGGATAGAGATGTATGGAGAGCTTATGTCCTTGCGGCCATGAACCTACGGGTTCGATAGTGCCATAGAGTAAGTAAGTAAGAGAGTAGAAAAAATTACGAGTAATTGAACAATTTTGGTCCAAAGAAAGGATAACAAACAGGCGAACAGAACTACAGAAACATGAGCGCCATGATTTGTATGTGAAACCAGATCTAATAAGAATTGTTAAGTCTCGTAGAATGCGAACATGTGGGACGAAGGGAAAATGAAAGAGGGGCATAGAAACTTGTAGGAAAACCAGAGGAAAAGAGTCCGGAAGGTAGGCGAGGAATGAGATGAGAGAATAACAGTAATCATAATTTGAGGTTTAAGTAAATTGTACAGGGACCAGTTTGAAAACATTAGCTTAGTTATGGTTGCTTATGTTCGGGCGGTCAATAACCTAGGGGTTGGAAAGTTCCAGTCGGTAAGTTAGTTATAATAAAGCACGGTCTATAACGAAATACGTGAATAAAAAATGAATAAAAAACTCCTTGGCGCAACAGGATTATAATATCCCTGGCTCATCAGTCTGTTGCTGGCCTTACATTCACAAATGCCAATCATTTAGAGACGGACTAGTTAGGTACATCCAATGGAGTGGATGTACCAAAAAATGTTTGTGACACCTTCACCACACTGTTTTGAGCCGGGGCAAGAACTAAAATAATTGCGAGATTTTACAATAAGTAACCAAAATCGAGACCCCAAACCCTTAAAGAAAGAAAACAGTAAATATAAACATATTGGTCAGTAGGAGAATGTGCGGGTGATAAAAGCAGACAGCGCATGGGGCTGTCCAGGTACTACTACAGAGCTGCCATCCCACAAAATATTCTAGTACTGATTTCAGGATCTTGTAGCCGATTTTTTATACAGATTACATCTTCAACAAAGTTTCAAGGTGCATTTCGATATTATAACACTGATAGTTTCCCTGTTAGACAAAAGATCAAAAGCTAAGAAGACTGAATTTGCTGAAATTAATGGCAACATGAATTTCCTGATTCAAATAGACGTTTAAGTTTTTATAATCTGTAACATGACATGTTTAAATTATATCGAAACCTAGATTTATAGTAATTCATAGCAGTTGTTAATTTTAAATCAGAAGTTGTAATAATAAACTATCTAACATGAAAGTGAAGGTAAAGTGATCGCACTACCGGCCCCAGGAGTCCGTTGGGATAGTAGAATATTAAGGCTCCCACTTTTTCAGGACAATCGGCACTTATTGTCAGCCGGGTTGTCCGCCATACGTGACGGCCGCCTTTACCCCCAGAACAAGTGTCTGGTATTCATTTCAGTTAGAGGCTGAGTCGACCCCAGGACCATAGTGCCGCCAGAAGGTTTGCGTCAGTTTAAAAGTCCTGACCCCACCGGGACTCGAACCCTCGACCTTCCGGCTTATAGCGTACTGTCTTAACTACTACGCTATGGCGTGCTCCCATCTAACATGGAATAAAAATATATAACTCACTAGGGCTATTGAAACCGGAGGTTCATGGCCGCGCGAACAAAAGCTCTCCTTACGGTATATCCCTATCCTGAGCTAAACTTTCCAATAATTCGATGTATTATTCACCTCTCTCAAATCATGGTTAATATTATTCTCTCACCTTATTCTTGGTCTACATACTGGATGCTTTCTCTCTGGTATTCCTACAAGAAATTTCCATACCCTGATTTCTTCACCATTTGTGCCAAATGACCTTCCCATCGTAGTCTACGAGGCTGAAACGTTCTTATTAACATACATTTTCCCTTAAAGATCATATAGCTCACTGGTTGTAGATTTCTCTATTTACCCATATCTTGGTTTCTCTTTGGTCCAAAAATGTTTGCATGCCCTTTATTCTGAAATACTCCTAATTTTTCTCATCCCTTCAATCAAGAGATCATGTTTTGCAATCGTATAATATAAATGGAAGAATCGCCATTTGTATATTTATATTTGGATGAGAAGAGTCACTATTATTCTACCAGTTATATTATATGGGCGCGAAACATGGACTCTTACTTTAAGGGAGGAATGGAGATTATGAGTATTTGAGAAAAAAGTTCTTAGGAAAATTTTTGGACCAAAGAGAGATGAACAGACAGGTGAATGGAGAAGACTACATAACAATGAACTACATGGTCTTTATAGGAAGCCAGATATAATAAGAACAGTTAAGTCTCGTAGACTGCGATGGGCAGGACATATTGCGCGTATGGGGAATGAAAGACGTGCATGGAAGCTTCTTGTAGGAAAGCCAGAGGGAAAACGCCCAGTTGGTAGACCAAGAATGAGGTGGGAGAACAACATTAACTATGATTTGAGGGAAGCAGATTATACAGGGAATGATTGGAAAGCATTGGCTCAGGATAGAGATGTATGGAGAGCTTATGTCCGCGCGGCCATGAACCTTCGGGTTCGATAGTGCCAGTGAGTAAGTAAGAGTCCTGTAAAGCATTCCATCAAAATTCAATAAATATTTATAACAATATTTTTACTCACATGTATCCAAATTTTAAATATTGGTATGAATTATTCGAGCGTAGATATAGACGTAATGAAGATAAAATATAGAATTTGAGTTGCAAATGCAACATTTACATAATTATACAATGCAAAGAAACCTACATTAACTTGTTTGATTTTCATACAGTACACATGAGATGTAAAAAGAATAACCTTAATTAATTTTTATCCCATGGTAAGATCTAGAATAAGTTGAATTAAAAGATGCACCTGTAGGGATGGGCACACATTTTGGACCAGGCTGATAACAAGGAGTAGTAACACAGTATCTACGTTGTGGCTGGCAGTAATACCCATGTCGACACTTCACACTTTCACATTCGTTAATTGGAGGGTCTTTGTTCTCAGGATCTGAAAATATGTAAAATATCCCAAATTTAAAATTATATTAAAATAAATACGAGGGCGGATCGGAAAGTAACGCACAATAATTTTTTTCTGCCTTGGTATTGCAGCTAGAATGTTGAAATTTCACAGAGATATAGTTTGAAGTTTTCACTACAGATGGTATTTTGTTCTCAGGTGCACCTCTTGCGAGAGAAGCTTGAACTATGCAACAAAGATGGCGCGCATGCTACAGTCGTCCACCTGTGAGGAACAGAGAAGTGTTGTTCGATTTTTGTGGGCCAAAGGGCATAAACCCAGTGAAATTCACAGGGACATGCGTGGCGTGTATGGGGATGATTGTATGGGCCGTAGCAATGTCTCCAGGTGGTGCACATTCTTCCAAGAGGGACGCGTGAACCTTAGTGATTCGCCACGCTCCGGCCGGCCGACAACAGCAGCAATCCCGCAACACGATGGGAAAAATGTGTTGAGAAAGTTGGTGACTATGTCGAAAAGTAGGTAAAAGATGTAAGTTCATTTGTGATTTTTTTCCTTTTTTTTATTATTAAACTTTTTTAAAAAAAATTATTGTGCGTTACTTTCCGATCCTCACAGGTGGACGACTGTAGCATGCGCGCCATCTTTGTTGCATAGTTCAAGCTTCTCTCGCAAGAGGTGCACCTGAGAAAAAATACCATCTGTAGTGAAAACTTCAAACTGTATCTCTGTGAAATTTCAACATTCTAGCTGCAATACCAAGGCAGAAAAATATTATTATGCGTTACCTTCCGATCCGCCCTCGTATTAGGAATATTGAATGATAAGGATAGAGGATTTAACTTCTTTATAATACTAGCTTACTGTTAACAATAGGCCTATTAGTTAAATCAAATTCCCGATCCGATTGAGGGTCTTTCCACTTTTCAGCGGTTGCCCTTTTACCAGCCGGCTGCTGGCCCTTCACATCAACATGTGTCAATCACAGAGGTAGATGATCAACAGCCAGTGTAGGGGAGTGACATGTGGTTAGCATGTCGAGTCCCCCAGCCGTTATACCTGGTTCCTCAACCTGGAGCCGCTACTTATTGTAGCTACCCAATTGCCTCACGATGCTGGGTGGGCACCGGTCCCATACAGGCCGAAATACCATGAGAAAATGTCTTCCCCCATGGAGACTCGAACCAGCGCAAGTCCCGTAGCTCTACGCCAAGGCTTCCTACCTTAACCGCTCGGCTACGGCGCGGGACATTAAATCAAATTCCTTATGTTTTAATTATATAATATTAATGATAATAACAAAATAATACTTATTTAATTAAATAAAAATAAAACTTAGAGTTTTATTTGATTTTCATATTATATTATATACTATAATAACACAATTCATTAATTTGTTAACACACTCTTTAAACATGCTTACATCAAAATTATTTTGAATTTAACAACAAATTGTACATAGCTAAAGGTGATTTGATTATGGGTGAACCATTGAGCCCTCTTTTAGCAGAGATTTTTACTGATGACTTAGAACAAACCATACATGATAATGTATTAGCTAGAAATGTTATACTTTGGTATCGTTATGTAGATGATGTCATAGCAGGCTTCACAGGAACCAAAAGACAATTCAATTCCTTTTTAAATTTTATTAGTAACATTCACAAAAGTATTTATTTGACAACGGAATTACAAACAAATAATAGTATAAATTTCTTGGATTTATCAATAAAACACATTGATAATAAGTGAGTTTGGTATCTTTCACAGACCATCTCATAGTGATACCACTACCCATAGTTCTTCTCTTCACCCATATACTCATAAGATAGCAGCCTTTAATAGTTACATTCATAGACTTTTAAATATCCCTCTTTCACCCTTGGAATATGATAATGAACTGAGTATTATTAAACAATTAGCTATTAATAATAACTATGACCCCAAAATTATAGATAATTTAATTAAGAAAATTCATTACAAAAAAGCAATTAAAGTTTTTCCTTTACCCAGGAAAAACATAAAGAAATATGTAATAATGTTATACATAGGCCCACTTTCCAATAAAATATCTAAACACTTTAAAAAGTTGAACATAAATGTGACATTTAAAACTAATACAACTTTACAAAATATAATAAAAAACAATAAAACCAAAATAAAAAAAGGAAATATGACAATCAAATAAAACTGTAAGTTTTATTTTTATTTAATTATATAAGTAATGGATTTTCATCAAGCAAACGCCAACTCAATTGATTACTTAATATAATACTTGTTCAATCTTACCTTCACTTGACTATCATTTAACCAGATTAGGTAAAATTATAATACTTTGTCTTATAATACAGTTAATAAAAGTGTTTACTTACAATGCCTAAACTTTAATTACCATATAGATTATGTTTTAATCTAAATTTAAAGAATTAAAGAGAAAAAGTATATAATAGAATAATATAATCAAAGTAGAAGTGCTAATGACCGTTGTGTAAATAAAATTAGTCTAATAAATCAACCTGGTTATACAGAAATAGTAGATAAGCAATTTGAAATAATAAGATCCGGGTCTCAGAGAGAAATATCCGAGTTAAAAGTTAACATTGCTTCTGTTTGATACAAATAATCCAGTCGATAAAGTAAAGTCATTCCTCTACAGATCTTAGTAGGGCATTTCGGTTGCACAATGTTTAGATTTCCACCTTTGCAGAAAATCTGCATCAGATGCCTGCCGAGTTGTCAGTCGCCTTTAACTTCCGGAACATGAATTTAGTACACATTTTTCCGTTACAAACCGAGGCTACATCAGGGACATTGTGCTGCTAGAAGGTTTAGGTCAGTTTAAAAAGTTCACTTAATCGAGAATTAAACTAGCACCTTCCTGCTTGTACTATATTGTCCTAATTATTTTCGGTTTAGTGTGCCCAACTCATAATCCAGTCTATAGATGTAATAGGAGCAGGTAGATGGCTTCATACCCTAATTAAGGATTGAACGGAAACCTAAATATTTAAACTGCATTTTAAAAACTCTATTTTAAAGATTAATTAATTTCTTTCCCTTCAAATTTATAGATCCAGTAAAAAATAAAATTTGGAATTATAGTTCACTAGATCTTAATAGCTGAGTTCAATCAAATCCTTAACGAAGGTTGAAGACACTTCAGACCATTCTATATTATTATCTAATTTTAATACTGGCTTAAGAGTATCAATACAAACAACTTTAGCAATCAATAACAGTGACTATTTAACTCATGCCCCAAATGGGAGTCAATGACCAATCACGTTTCAATGATTTCTGTTTTACAACCAATCAGAGTCGTGTTTCACGAAATATTTATCAGTGTTATAATTACCATATTAAAGAAAGCTCCTCCTTTTTAATATTCTGAAATAGTATGATCTAGTTGCAGTGATAAACAAAAGAAGCAGATGAAGCGTACCTATCGTTTCTCATTTGTTTTCAAACATCGCCGTTTACATTAGATATATAAATATTTTAAAATAACTACAGTTAAATAATGATTTGTGAGTAAACAGCTTAATTTTATTCGTTAAATAGTCCTAACAAATGCCACTCTTGATTTACAAATTCTCTAGATAAATTCACTCCTCACTTCGTGAGTCGTGAATTTATCGATAATTTGGAAATCGCTCGTGGCATTACTTATGATAATTTACGTAGTTTTCCTCTCACATCAGACGGGTTTGCTGTCTCAAATTGTCTGTATTTAATCCATTTGTAACTGGGAATATTTTATATAATCAGATTAATTGAGAGGAAATAAATTAAAATATCGGGTCTATTTACTCTCTCTATGTATGTATCTAAAATAGTAGGATAAGAAGGCATGACCATGTTAAAATAATGAATACTAGAAGCATACCAAGACAAGTACTGGAATTTTGATTATGAGGGAAGAGTTCAAGAAATCGGTCAAAATATAGACGAGAAGAAAACGTTTTGAAGAATATCGAGAAAATAGGGTATGATTTGATGGAAATTATGGAAGAGAATACATGGAATGACCATGATAAATTGATACTCTTGTGCAAAATTCGACCCCCGGAATGGGGAAGGCAGATCAGATGAAGGAGAAGATATATATACATAGGTATAAATTAATAATTTACATTCTCCATTATATCGTTTATATAAATAGTAAAATTAATATTTGCATTAATTTTCTAGTATTTAATAATTCGCAAAAACAAATGAGAACAAGGAATCCAGATGTACTATAAGTTATACATTCCTTATTAAATAATAATTTATTACTTTATGTACGTTATTGTGTTCCTATTATAACCTGCATATTAATAATACATAATATTTAATGATTATTGCATTTATTCAATGAATATATACCATAAATTTTAAAATTTGAATAAGCTGCAAAACACTTTATGACAAGAAAATGATTTTATTTATTATAATTAAAAAGTACCCTTATATGAATGAACAATATTATTGTTTACCTGTTGGAATTTGAACACATTTTGGAGGGGGCTGAGTACAGGGTCTTGTAACACAATGCCTGTACTGCGGCTGACAATAATACCCACTTTCACAAGTTACAGATGCACAAGGTTCTTGCCTCGGTTTTCCGTAGCAACCACCTAAGAACACAACCATATTTGAGAAAATATCTTTAAAGAAAGATAATTGTCGTAATTCAACTATTTTACATTTTCTGTCTATATACTAAGCCTGTCTTTATGTTTTGCCCTAGAAACTCCCCGACCTGAGTAATATTTCAGTGCTACGACATCCGATTTAATAACCTCGGACACTTAACATCAGAAGGATGAAGTTTTATTTTAAGGAGAAAAAAATTGGATGAGAGATCTGAATTAAACTTTACGAAATTATTGTTATGACGCTCTCTGTCCATACTTCACCCAATTACATTATACTCTTCCTGGATTATTAAATCTGTCGCTAACATTATAAAACTAATTATATGGTCACACATAGAGGTACAATATACATGGAAATGGACGGCTAATGAGAAATAAGAGAAATTTTGTGGAAGTGCTTGAATTCAAATATCCAGGAACAATAATCACAAATAGGAATGAGATGCATAAAGAAGTTAAACATATGCTCAATTCTGAAAATGCGTCCTATTATGCATTACAGAGACTCTTGGACATCGCAACTCCTTTCAAAAAAACGTTAAAACGGAGTTGGGACGTCAAGAGTCTCTGTAATGCATAATAGCATGCATTTCCAGAATTCAGCCAATGTTCAATTTCTTTGTGAATCTCATTCCTATTTGTTATTATTGTTCCTAGGTATTTGAATTCAGTCACTTCCTCATAATAACAATAATATTAATAATACAATATAATTATACAAAACAACAACAATAATGATCATCACCATCATCCGGTATCATGGCAGCTGCCGCCGTCTTCCGGAAACCAAACGCCATTTCTCTCTGTCCATCCATTGATCTTCCTCCATTCCTCTGATATTCATAGCTGCTTGTACCCCTTCTATCCAAGTTTTCTCCGGTCTTCCTCTCTTCCTCCTTTCCATTGGGATCCATTCCATAACAATTTTAGGCAATCTTTGTTCTGGCATTCTTTTGACATGGCCATACCACTGTAATGTTTTCTTTTCTATAATGTCTATGATGTCCGGCTCCTCTTGTACACCCATAATTTCCCTTATTCCTTTATTTCGTATTTTATGATATCAATAAAAATTCTGATTAGTGTCTATGAAAACTTGAGAGTATTTTTATTTTTTTTATATGTCACCCCGTCTCACCCTCTCCTATGGGACCTAGGTGTCTCTTAGCCGTAAAGCACTATGTTACAGATTCCATTTGATATGTGTACCAAATTTGGTTGGAATTGTTCCAGGCGTGCTAGAGTTATGCTGCCACAAACATGTATACATTGTTATTACAAAATATGATCTCATAACTATAAGTAATGTCTGTTTTTATTGTAAATATGTGTGTCTGGTGGAAATTTAAAGGTGTGATTCACTGGAAGTTTGTTCCAAACGGACTTGCAGTCTACATGAATCTTTATTCTCAACAACTGGAATGAAAATGAGTTCATAGAAGTTTGAGGCTCGCGGGTTCAATGCATATATAATCATGACAAATTTCAGGAAATGAGAGGAATTGAACTGCTACCAAACCCAGCATATAGCCCTGATCTTGGGCCTTCAGATTACCATCAGTTTCGATTCATGGCCCATATCTTGCGTGAAATTTTGAAAATATTAAAGTGGATATCAACGAATTCTTTTTATCAGAAACCAGGGACTGGCACAGTCGTAGGATAATGAAACTCGCTGATAGATGGATCAGGACCAAATAATCTGATAGTCTCTTCTTTGAAGAGTAGTTTCATTCCTTGTTAGAGAATACTCTAAATAAATTTCGTTAAAAAATATATCGTAACCTTTGAATCATTAAGCAAGCGTTTTGCCGCCGTTCCACAAGAAGTACGTGGTAATGATTCCTTTTTAAACTCCATAGTTCAGAAACTACTTCTATTGTGAATATACAAGTGCATTCACTGTGAACCAAAGTGGAGCTTAAAATATATTCATTGTTTAAGAGTGTGCGCACGCTGGTAGTTGTACATATAACCTAGATGAGATTCGCGCAAGCTTTTATCACATATGAGCTATTAATATTTTATTATCATAATCTTGGAGATGTCTATGCATTTTATCATATGCCCTCGACAATAAAAACTATTTAACTATCTGTCTGTAAGTAAGGAAAAAATATATTTTCGGTTATGAATTGGGAATCAGCAGCTAATGATTATTAACTAACTCACTGGCACTATCGAACCCGTAGATTCATGGCCGCGCGGACATAAACTCTCCATATATCCCTATCCTGAGCTAATGTTTTCCAATCACTTCTCCTGGCATTCTAACTTCCTGTAAAGCGACTACATCCAAGGGTAATTGATCTAATTTCCGCGTTAATACATCTAGCGCCCCGCTATTATATACGTAAAGTCCTAACATACATGTTCCTAGGATCATGTCCCTGTGTTTGAGCCCTTTGGCATGGATTCCCCTGAAGTAGTCACCGCCCGGGGAACCGAATGGGGGACTATTTTACCTCCACAAAATTTAACCCCAGTGGAATCCATGTTTGCGTTTCTTGACGGTTGTATTTTTATAGTGCAAGATTATCATTCTTTGGACCAAGGTACTTTTTTTCGTCTGGCTTATTACCTTCGACCAGTCCGGCATGGATAACCCTATCGGTAGTAATTCTACCGCTGGCATAGCTCTCGGGATCATTTAAGGACGCAAGCCACTCCACTACGACAAGATAAAGATACCATAGCTGGGGTAATGATTATTGTAATAAGTGGGGCAAGGCATTTAATGACCTATAAATTGGTAAAAACTGCAAAATAAAAAATGCATTTTGACCTAAAAATGCAAAAAATGACCAATAAAATAAAAAATTACGAATAAAAAGCTAATAATTACCAATAAAATACTATTTATTAGATTAAGTACTCACTTGATTACTGAATTACATAAACTTTAACTTAACTTCAAAATATTAAAAAGAAAAGTATTAAAAAATACATATTACAGTACCTTTTATTGCAAAAAAATCAATTTCAATTACACAGTGCACTTTTACAACTATTTTGAATTGCAGTTAACAATAAGAATAAGATTAGAAGCTAGCATAAGCTCTAAGAAATTGAATAACATTCCTAGAAGTGGGCAAGTTCATTATGCACATACCTTGAAAAATAGGGGTAGTAGTTAGCAAAACAACTACTTAATTCCAAGAAATTGTATTGACAAGGAAAAATACTGAATTATAATAAAAATCTTAAATCAAATACAAATAATGTCACAGCCTTCCGGAAAAGTGTAAAAAATGCTCAAAATGACCTAAAAATTGCCAAAAAATTACCTATCCCTGAAAAAGTTAAGAAAATGCAAAAAAAAATACCTTAACGAATTACTTTTATTTAATCCGTTTTTTAATTCCATACATTTTCATATATTCAAGCAATGTTTTAACCTTCATAAAAAAAATGCAAAATCATTAATTGCCTTGCCCTAGTAATAAGTTAATCATTACACAGTTACGAATTATTGAAAATACAATGAAATAAAACATCTAACTTCTACATTTTTTATATAATAAAATTACTAGAAAATCAATCATTCTTCACCATTCATGTTTAACTCTTGAAATCAGATTACCGAACTATGCAATACTTACTTGTCAATAAGAAAGCTCCGAAGATTAAATCCAGCAGCATCTTCAGAAATGTGTGAATAGTTACAAGTAAGTCGAAGAATAAATCTTGCTTTCAATATCAGCCATCTTTTAAGTGCATTTCATTGCACAGAACGGATCAAAAACCGCAAGTAAACTCCGATAAGCCAATAAAATACACACTGCGGATTTCATTTCCTTTAAATTTAAAGTGATAATAATTTAGAAGACGTCATTTGTTAAATTAACTTCCTGTTATGTTGTTACTAAATCAGTTTTAAATAATATAATATTATAAGGCCCAAACGGTCCCCGAAATCATATGGCCATCGCAGTCATCATCATTCATATTCATCTTAGGTTGAGTTTAGGATTAGGGACTCTCCTGGCTCACCATCATCATCATCATCACTCATATCATCGGGAAAACGTAACCCCGCCTTCCAGGCGCCTCAACCTCAGAGAAAGACAAATCTGGGGTATTTGAAATATATATATATATATATATATATAATATAAAAAATGTATTAAAAATAATAAGGAAAAAACAGGGAAAGTGAAAGCAACATTACAGAGACTCTTGACGTCCCAACACCTTCCAAGAAAAAAAAAGTTAAACTGTAAATATATAAACTATTATTCTACCAGTTATATTATATGAATGCGAAACATAGACTCTTACTTTAAGAGGAAATCAGATTACGAGTATTTGAGAGTTCTTAGGAAAATTTTCGGACGAAAGAGACACGTGAATGGAGAAGACTACTTAACCCTTAAATTGGCAAAACACTTATTTCTCATGTCTGTTATTTAAATGTGGCGGACCGCAGTGAAAACAAAATGATGCATAACTGTTATTGTTAGGTATATTGTGAAATTCTAAAAAAAATAAGTAATCTCTTCTCGTTAGTTTTCATCTCTTTTTATTAAAATCATTAAATGAATGAAACCAATTGATGTATCTTATAGGATACATTTTGAATTTAAGGGTTAACAGTGAACTACATGGTCTTTATAAAAAGTCAGATATAATAAGAATGGTCAAGTCTCGTAGACAGCTGTGGGCGGGACATGTGGCACGAATGGGGAATGAAAGATGTGCATGGAAGCTTCTTGTAGGAAAACCAGAGAGAAGACGCCCAGTTTGTGTACCAATAATGAGGTGGGAGAATAACATTACCTATGATTTGAGGTAAGTAGATTAAGTTATTGAGGGAATGATTGAAAAACATTAGCTCAATGTAGGGATGCATGGAGGGCTTCTGTCCGTGTGGCCATGAACCTACGGGTTCAATAGTGCCACTTATTTAATTAGTTAGTGAAAGCAGATAATTTAGGAACTTCCTATCAGATGACTCTAAAATGTCCACCGCTGTGGTCTCGAGGTAGCGTCACGCAGCGGGCCCGGGTTCGATCCCCGGTCGGGGCAGTTTTTCTGGATGAGATTTTATCGGGGTTTTTCCTCACCTGTAAGACAAATGTCAGGAAAACTTTAAGGTCCAAACGGTCCCCGAAATCATATGGCCATCATCTCCATCATCATCCTTATCATTATCATCATAATCATCATCGTCATCCTTCAACGGTGTGAAAAGCAACGGGAAACTACCACACCTACACAATTCCCTAGTAAAGCTGCAAGCATAGCATGAAAAATGCTGTGATTGTAGTGAAGGACCTGCCCTCGGGCAGAATTACTATGGATGGATGGATGGATGGATGGACTCTAAAATCTTACTTTCATTATTGGAGAAATGTAGCTCCTCACAGAAGCAAAGGAATCGCGTTTGCAACAGATTAGCAAAGATACATAGCAATTTCTAAATGAATCTAAGTAAGTTTTAACCATGTTTTAATCCGGCTAAATGAGGTCAAAACAGTTTTTATTGTACTTTTCATTACGTCAACATTCGGCTTGAAAAACATGTGGTCGTTATCGCCCACCGACATCGATGTCATATTTTGATGAAATAATCGAACCTACAATCTCATAGGCCTAAACAGTCAGTTCAATATCTTAACATTAATGGCGGCGTGCGGCAGTGAAATACCTCAAAATGTATACCGATGTTTACATTTTCATAATGTATTTTTATGATGTTAGGATTGCATATATGGAAAAATAATCTGTACATTCAAACAACAGAACAATACTGAAATAGATACAATAAAACAAAACAAAAAACTCTACCTATCAACGTCTTCTGGCATTTGAGTCCTAAAATGTAATAATCGCTTTGCGGGTTTTTTTTGTAATGTTATTCTCCCACTTCATTCTTGGCCTATCTACTGGGCGCTTTCCTTCTGATTTTCTTACTAGTAATTTCCGTGCTCCTATTTTATTCCCCATTGGTGTCATATGTCCTGCCCATCTCAGTCTATGATACTCAAGTTATTATATTAGCCTACATCACTAAAGATTATAAATATTGGATCATCAACTTTGACAACAATTTTAACACAACATTCATGATTACCAGGGAAATTGGTTGAAAGACGGATCCCTAGAGACATCACAGGGTATCAACCATATAGCAAGTGACCACCGTGTCGTCCAAGGAAGGGATGGTTCGGACCATAACAGTTCCTCTAGGACTCACATGAAAGGGGAATGGTTATTAATTTAATTTAATTTAATTTTATTTTACTTTATTTTATTATGCTCATTTTCAGTCAGATCATTAACGTCGCATTTGAATTCTGGGCGTGAAAATGCCCATCAAATGTTGCACAGAGGTCTCTTTTTCATCCCTGAGGTTCTCTTGCGTGCCGTAAACTCGGGATCCACGTCTCTAGTTCCCCTTCAAAGAAATCTTAAAAAAATTATCGAACCCGGCTAGATTTGAACCCGCAAACCTTCGAACCAGTGGCAAGCATAAGGTCCACCTCATGTAAATCTTGACTAATGGCCAAAAAGTATATTTGAAATAAA
Organism: Diploptera punctata; assembly: GCA_030220185.1. Taxonomy (NCBI): domain Eukaryota; kingdom Metazoa; phylum Arthropoda; class Insecta; order Blattodea; family Blaberidae; genus Diploptera; species Diploptera punctata. The sequence continues at coordinate 729,650 of JASPKZ010009358.1, forward strand.
ATTTTATTTTTTGTATTTTATTCACTTACCAGTTATGGTCTTACATTTTTGACGGTCCGTCTGACAGATGACCTAATATATGGCTCATATTGGGGTTCACAGTAACATCCGCTAAGACAAGTTAGGTTATCGTACCATAAGGATGTATTTCCTCTCGTCAAAGAATCTACAATAAAACAAATATATCAAGTAGCTACATTCAAGAAATTTTATATATGTTTGACGTAAATTGTTTATTAACATTTCCCACTCTAAAATAAATGTATGTTCCCCCTGGTTTTATCAAACACAGATTGTAAAATATATAAATCCTCAGATTATAAGTACGAATTATATTGGAACATATAGGCTGTACCAAATCAAAGTTTCTTTTACAATTGGTTGCAAAAGTACGTTTTGCTCGTACAGGTATTTAGTGCATTACTCTATAATGGCGTAAAGTAATAGTCTCATTTTCCTGCAGTATGCCTACATACGAGAAATTGGTTAATTTTTCACATTGTTTTTTTTTTTTTTGGAAAATTGCATATTATGTAATATTACACTGAGCAACAAAAAATAAACTATTTTTTTGTCTCAGAAAGAAAAATATGTGATTCTGATAGTATTTTTTCTCCTGAATTCAAATATGATATCGGGTTTTCTCCATCACGCAAGGTTTCCGAGAGACAGGCATTTATAATTTCAAACACTTTAATATTTTCTACATTCGTAACTACACAATATTCGAACATTCGGACTAACCTAGAAAGTAAGAAATGACAATTTTCTGCTATATTTCGCCTGTGGAGCATCCCTCTTGATGGTCCAACAATAATCGGCTAGCATATTAGGATTCCATTTGCCTTGATATATTTTTTCCATAGCTGAAACCATTTGAGTTAGCTCATTTGATATTATTTTACACTGGACAAATGGACTAAAAAGTTTATTAAATAAATAATTATTTAAATACATTAATTGAAATCGAAATAAAAAACTGTGGGTGATGGAGAAATCCCGAATACACATTTGAAAACACGATAAAATAACTGCATTAAGTGGAACTATTGGTACTCATGAGACAAAAATCAAACCAGTGTTATCAATTACTCTTACATATTATTAAGTGTTTATTTAACTTAGATTATTTTAAATTACAATCCACTAAAGCTGAACTTGAAATTTATAAATATCAAATGGAAAAGTTGTAAATTTCATATTTAGTAGATGCTGAAATGGAAATCAGACGAACACTAACCATTATTATGTAGTAAAGCGCGAATAAATGTAATCGGTAAAGTTATTTTTTACATTGTGGTCAAAAGTACTTAGAATTATCGGCAATTATAGTACAGTATATACGACAGTTCACAGGAGCAATTCAAGGATAAAGAATGTAGTAAGAAACCCGAAACTCATAAATTATTGTAGCATAGTGTGGATAACGACCTGAGTTTTATATATATATACTAGCTGGCCCGACAAACGTCATATCGCCTTTAAATATTTTTACGTTCATTTTTCCGATGTTTTAATAGTTATCTGCTATTCGGGGCGGAAACAAATCCAACAAATCAAAGATCATAAAAATCGGTCCAGCCGTCCTTGAGTTACAAATAGTGTAACTAATCCGACTTTGTTTTATATATATATATATATATATATATATATATATATATATATATATATATAGAAGTCCCGGCCACGCGTTCCTGTGGCTAAGGCATAGGCCTACGTTAAATTATGTTGTAGTAAACTAAGTGAGAAATCTAAATCAGAAAGTTTTTGTTTTACACAATTTTTTTAGTTCTGGTACGTTAACTACACCCGGTATAAATATGGGTGGTGGTTTAAGTGGAAGTGGTTTTGTTGATTGAGATGAATTTATGTTGTCTGCATTCTCAGTATCATCCATAAGTGTATCATAAGGATTATATACATTTATTGATGGAATATTTTGAGGAGGCTTGCTGATTTCATTATACTTTCGTTTTTTTTCTACGAACTTGTTGGCAGTCTGGATTCTCATCATCATCAAGAAGTCTCTGTATAGTAATATCATCTTGTGATATATTATAGTCATCTTGTTTTTCATTTAATTGAGGCATGGAGATTGTTTTTGTAATATTAGGCATATTATTATAACTAACAGACTTACTTACAGTTCTGTTATTCCGTTCCTTAGGACCTTCATATGTTTTTAAATTGACATTCTTCTTAAATGTAACATCTAGTAGCGTAGTGGTTAAGACACTGAGCTACAAGCCGGAGGGTCGAGGGTTCAAGTCCCGTTGGGGTCAGGATTTTTAAACTGACCCAAACCATCTGGCGGCACTATGGCCTTGGGGTCGACTCAGCCTCTAACGGAAATGAGTACCAGACTCTTGTTCTGGGGTAAAGGCGGCCGTCCCGCAGGGCTGACAACCCGACTGGCCTAAAGTGCCGATTGTCTAGAAAAAGTGGGAGCCTTAACCTCCTACTACCCCAAGGACCTCCGGGCCTGTTGTGGGATCACTTTACTTTATGTCACATAGGCCTATACCAATTTGCGGAAATTCACTTGATATCTTATCATTCATGGTCTCTAGAACAGATTCGCCATATCATTCAATGTCCTTTCTCTGTCCAGTTAAATTTAAATTAAGTTGCTGTCTTTCAGCCAGATTACTTAAACCTAATACTTACACATGAAATTAATATTATTATCAATATGTTGAAAATAATATAAACAGAAACACACTTACATTATGAAATAATCAATATTTGTAATTCAATTGAAATTCGCGGTTGCAACAAAAAGCACAGCCACCTGGTTAAATAATAAACCAATTACCTTACACGGCTATGTGTTAGAATCGTATGGAACTCACAGATAATTATAACTCTTTGTTAAATAATATACAAATCATTTGCAACAAAAATAATGTGACTATAAATTTACTTATAAACTTCCCTAAGTCTCAAGTTGGATCAAACTGCACACAGTGTGCAAAATTTTATTAAAATCGGTTCAGTAGTTTAGGATTCCATCGCGGACAAACAACGTGACACGTAATTTTTATATATTAAGATATAAAGAAAATAATTCACAAGCCCCTAGTTTTTTTAAACTTATCCTCGATCCGTAGTTACCACACTGGTATCGCAATATACTATTCATATCTGTCGATGCGCTTTTCTACTATTTTACTAAAAAGTTGATAAAATAAACAAACACATCTTATATTGCCAATTAAATGATTAACACCAAATAATCAGCTGCTTTCAATACGTTTTCTTCACAATGTACAGAAATGAATTTGGTATGTAGTTGGTAATACCAGGCAATTTGACAACTAGTTATTTTCTTATCGTTCAGTGTCAAATACTTAGAAGTACTCTATATTTTTCCTGTTAATTTCCTGCTGTGATAAGAATTTTAATTACGAATGGTGGGAAGAACTTTGATAACATTATAGTATATTAGGCAACCCAAACATAAACACACGGAATTTTAATCAGTATAATATTCTTGAGCTGCATTGCACTATTTCAATATTTGAGATGTTAACCAACAACAAACTCGTTTGTATCTACTTGTTAGGAGTTTTAATCTTTGCAAGTAAGTGCAATTTTTTTTCTCATAATATTAGACAGAGATAAATGTTTTAGTAAATAGTAATGCAAGTTTTATGAAGGGTAAAGTATTCCCACTAAATACCTTATGAGGCTCCATGTTTTCTAGACAATCGTAACGAGATGCCAGTCAGTTTTTCAGCCCTGCGTAACGGCCACCTTTATCCCCGGAATATAATCGCATAATCATTTACGTTAGAGACTGAGATACCCTATGCCATGGTGCCATCAGAAAATTTAGGCTAGTTTAAAATCTTGGTCCCAACGGGAATCAAACCCGCAATATTTAGACTCGTAGCACATTATTATATTATTATTATTATTATATTATTAATATTATTATTATTATTATTATTATTATTATTATTATTATTATTATTTTATACTATTAGGGATGGATTTTTATGTACAAAATGTTAATATTGCAACATAGTACGTATAATGAGAAGTTAGGCTTATGACTGTCTTCTTTTTTGGTTCCACACACAAACAATTGAATAGTATAATGAGACGTAAGACTTCTGACTGTCTGTTATCTTGTTTCACACACAAACAGTTAAATAATATATACTATCTGCATTGCAATCTAATGTTTTATTACATAAAAATCCGCTCCCTATTTATTATAAATGGATCAAATACATGTAAAATGCTTGTAAGTATTTTTGTATTATGTTCATCGAGGTTTACTATAATTATGTTTAACATAATCTCATAACCAGATAGTTATATAATCATAAATGGCACGGAGCACATGGTTTATGTACTTACAAGTTAAGTATATTTTTCAAGTAATACTATAGTAAACACACGTAAAAGTAAAATGAGGCAAATACGTGACAGAATAATTACGATAAATATTCTTATTTTGATGTTAATATGCCAACCATAAATTAAAATACATAGATTTCGATAAATGCGCATACATGTAGAGGAACATCGGGTAATTAGACACCTATTTTGAACTTGTTTTTTCTTCTTTTAATTAAGTGTTTTGAATTTTGTTTACTTAATGATTATCATTAGTGTTATAACTAGGGCAAGTATTTTAATGCAGTAAAAGTTAAGATTGTAATATAGTATATATATAAGTTCGACTTCTGTCTTTTATCTTAGTTTCACACAGAAACAATAGAATAGTAGCCTACATACTATCTGTGTTGCAATCTTAACTTTTAGTGCATTAAAATCCTTGCCCTATTGATTATTATTATTTTATTTTACTCTTAATATTAATATTTTATTATTATCATTATTATTATTATCACTATTATTATACAGTTAGTATTATCTTTCAGCTCATTCATTTAAACTTCATTTAAAATTCTAACAAATGTATAAATGTATTAGTATCCAGGCTTTCTCCCTATTGGCGACATAATAGGAGATCATCAATGTGGATTTAGAAGAAACAAGTCTACAACAGATCAGATTTTTAATTATAAGACAGATTTTAGAAAATAAATGAGATTGTAATGGCATTGTGCATCAACTATATGTGTAGGCTTCAGAAAGGCATACGATTCAATTAAGAGGGAGAAATTACATTGTATCCTGCTGGAGTTTGGAATTCCTAAAAGAGTTAGACATATTCGAATGTGTCTAAATGGCACAAAGAGTAGAGTGTATGTAGCCACACAGTTTTCGGATATTTTTTAAATTCACAGTGAGCTAATAAATGAGATGCATTATCTCCTCTACTATTCAATTTTGTACTAGAACATGCCATCAAATAATTAGAGGATTTGGAAGGCCTAAAACTCGATGGTATTAATAATCTGTTAGTTTATGCTGATTATGTATTATAAGGCAATAGCGAGGAGATTCTAAGAGCCAACATGCACATACTGTGAATAACACTAAGCAATTGGGACTGGAAGTAAACATCAATAAAACTAAATACATGGTCACACACAGAAATAATTATATAAAGGAAATGGACAGTTAATGACAAATGAGGGACATTTTGAAAGCGTGATTGAATTCAAATACCTTGAAACAATAATTACAAATAGGAATGAGATGCATAAAAATAATAAACATGTGCTCAATTGTGGAAATACTTGTTATTATGCATTACAGGGACTCTTGTGCGAATTTCTCTAAAAAAAATACATTGGGCTGGAAATATATAAACCTGTCATTCTCGCAGTTATATTATATAGATGCGAAACATGGACTCTTAATTTAAGGTGGGAAGAAATTTTACTAGTATTTGGGAATAAAGTTCTTAGGAAAACTTTTGGACCAAGAGAGATGAACAGACATACGAATGAAGAAGAAACATAACTCTGACAGTTGAAGTTCAATTTCCTTCAATAATGAGGTGATAATATAGTGTAGTTTTTATTTTATAAAGACATGGATTTATATACATCATTTGTGGACAAGGTGTAAATAAAGATTGAAAAATACTTATAAACCCTAACGTGGAAGAAGATACGATCGAAGACAAAATTGGCTCAAGAAGTGTTAAACCAGCAGCTGATGTTTATCGCGATTATCATTAAATAGAAACATTTTTAGGCTTCAGATAAGCTCTGGAGTTTGTAGGTATCATTTCTTTTATAATTGTAAGTTTTGTAACAATTATTTTTTTTAGATGCACAAACAAGTTCCAAACCTGATATATGCTCTACAGTGACATGTCCTGACAATGAGCACTGTGAAGTATATATATGCGGACCTATCTGCTTTCCATTCATACCGTGTTCACCGCGTCAGAAGCAACTGGATTGTGGGTTATGTATTCCCAATACCAACAGGACTACTTAAGGGTCAGAGCAGCAAATTCTGACTAATATTAACATAATTAATATATCTCAATCACAAATATGAAGTGTATAAATTCTGTAATCTTGGATGGTTTATTAAATAAAAATGTATATTATAAAAAAGTAGTTTATTAATTTAAAATGAAACTGAAATATTTTATAGCTGGATATTAATAAATTTATATCAGCTGTAAATGTCTTATGTTACCTTCAATTATTTTACTTTACCTTGGTGGCTATAGGGACCATATACACTTTTATCTGATCCTCGCCATCAGGTCATTTCCTTGACAAGACGTGTCATGAGAGGGCATTTGGACCTCTGGATCATATACTCACTTTGTGACCACGCAATGACATGGAGGGCATCTCCGAGTGGGTGATCAATTGAATGCCAGGATTACCATCGAGATCCATCTATCCATAGTAATTCTGCCTGAGGGCAGGTCTTTCACTGCAATCATAGCATTTTCATGCCATGCCCTACAGCTTTACTAAGGGATTATAGGTGTGGTGGCTTCTCGTTGCTCTCCACACCGGTGAAGGCTGATGATGACAATGATAAGGATGATGATGATGGCCGGATGATTTTCGGGGACCGTAAGGCCCTAAGCTTCATGATATTTGTCTTAAAGGTGAGGTAAAACCCCGAGTAAACCTCACCCAGGAGCCTGTCCCGACCGGGAATCGATCCCGGTCCTGCTGCGTGACAAGGCAGCACGCTACCTAACCACAGAGATATTAGGACAATAAAAAATAAAAATAAAAATTCTCACATATTATTCATAATATACAAGCAGGATATAATATGGGTGATTTTATTTTGATGCCCATGACGTTTGAGGACTAGGCATCTTTCGTAAATCAGGACATTTGTGGAAATGTATCTTTCCTCTTTAGCCTGAAAAGGAATTTTGACGAATACAAATTCAATCTTTTTTTAATGAAGTTTTAATGAAAAATAACAATTTTGAAATCAAAACAGTTCTTTGGCTCTAAATTCGTGGGTTTCTATGTAACCCTAAAACTGATCTGGAGAATTATAAGTCAAAATCCAAACAATCTATTCGGTGTAGCAATTTACCATATGCTATGAGTCAAGTTTCTAATTCTGCTGTGTATCCTGTTCGTACAGCTCCAGGTAAATACACAGTTGATTCAGAGAAATCTACAATGTCTGAAGTGGTCACGTTCTCGAATTTCAACATTTCATATCTAAGACATATTCACATCAACAAATAAAACAGGGAGTGCTTAAGGATCTTGTACGAGGTTTAACTTTAAAAAAAGCAGAAATATTGGGTTCTAGGTTTCAAGTTTGGAATCCGTGAGATAAAAATGTAAAAATAAGTTCATTTAGAAGAAGACGAAACCAATTTGAGAACTCGTTTGGGAAGAAAGAAGACATTATACATTGCTCTGTGTGGGCTTATTTCAGACGTTGGGAAATGAATGTAATGTAGCAGACTGGAAGGTAATAAGTGCTACACTGACACTTACTGGCAACGCTGCATTCTAATGGCTAAATTAATGGCATCTTGAAAGTCATTGGGATATTAACAGGCACGCAACAAGAATGCTGCTGCTCCTATGTGAATGGGACAGAAAAAATCACTATATCCGTAAACAGTGGCATTCAAGAACAAACTATATTCCTCGCACCAAACACATATCACCCAAACTACTAGTAAATCCGCAATGAGTCTTCCTTTAATCATTGTACACCCTTAGACAAAAAATGTGCAATCTCTTGAACGCATATTTCTTCTAAGTCCTACTCGACACAGCGCTGGGTTCACACTAGTAAACTAGTCATAATTTTGCAGGCCCTGAGCTACTGCGTTATGTGGCATGAACTGAGTGAAGATACTCCTACGTGCCCTGTTAGGTCAGCGGTAGAGCATGCAGTCAGTGTTTCTGTTAATGAAGGTTGCAGGTTCGCGTTCTCAATTATGTAATTTTTTTCGTGATATTTGTATTAAAATGTTTCATGAATTAAATACATTTTATTTTGACAATTGAACTAAATCAATGTTAATGTCGTTATTGTAACAATTATTTTACCACATTCAGGGTTTGTTCTAGGTGATGTCAATGTATTGATTTTAATAGACTGATGCGCACACGTTCTGCGCAAAAGCAACAGCCTCTAACAAGTTTGTTTATAATGAACTCTAATTGTCCTGCAGATGCACGAAAGACGAAAGATGGCTTATGGGCACAAATTCAGGACGTCTGGGATGCTCTAGCCGAAAGTCCACGTGACTGTAGAAATTTGATTGCATCAATGCCCCGCAGATTGAGGGCGGTAATAGATGCTGAGGGTTCATACACCCGATATTAATTTTGTTAAAGTTTTCATTTTAGAAGATATTATTTTCTTTCTTCATTTAATTATTAGAAGGTTTTCATGTATGTGTTTAGTGTGTGCATTAAAGCCATAAAACTCAAATATAAAATTAAATATGAAACTATATTACAGGCGAAATGCTATCCTAATATTCAGTAAAAAAAAGTAGAACGAGAATCGAACCCGTGAAATTACGAACGAAGATGTTTTGTGTTAAACCTCTCGATCACGGAAACACACAAAAGCAAGCTCTCTCTTTTATGTTTCTTGAGTGTGCACTGCGTTAACTAGCAAACAACACAGTACAATTACTGAAAACGTGTTAATGTGAATAAGGCTTCTGCGAGTGCTCACGAAGTTCCCCGATCGGTTGGTAGAATCAAGAGATGACTCATTTTTGTCTAAGCGTGTACATTAAACCTGCTTTAATGAAAACATTTTGTAAAAGCGATGGATAGAAGAGGATTGACTTTCTTGTATCTCTGAAAAAAAAATTAAAATTTTGATCATTTCAATATCATCATTTTTAGTATGATTATGGTCGAGTCATAATATTCTACATTCTTTGGTTTACAAATGACAGTTTCATAAGACAATATTTAGGTCTATTTGCGAAATAGGCATTTTAATCTAAATACTAATGCATCACTACTTTCTAATAAATAATTAAAACATTAAAAATTAGCGTGATCTTAATAAGAGCAATATAAACAATTATAATAATGGAAACATAGGGTGTAGAATGTCTCCCATTGTGCAGAGTGTGTCTCTATCTCATCTTTATAACTACGCTGACTGCTACTATTTGTACGTATCATTTATTGGATCGTCTTTTGTTTCCGTTGCATATACTAGCGTAGAGTTCATAACCTCCGAGGTTATTAATCAAAAACCTTTGCCTGGGCCCATATGAGGCAAAGATTGATTCATCTTTCTTTCCTAAACACTTAAACATGAATCAACAATAGATCTCAAAACAGTAGAGTAGTTTATGATTCTGATTTAAACTAAAAGTATCATTATTGTTATTAATCATTAAAGCTAGACGGAAAATAAAGGAAGCTAGAATGATCTCCTGAATAAGTAAGTTTCAGTACAGGAATATCAAACAGCAGCATGCACATAAATAACATGAACATTTACCAGGACAAATATAAAAAATGATGTTTAATATAAACAAGACGTCTGAATTGGATGAAAAGTATAACAAATGTAAATACTTGATCATTCTTCCACAAAAAGAAAATAAATAATAATCTTTAACATGACAAAACTATATCATACCTCACACAACATTCATACCACGTTCCAAGCCAGGGTAGTCTTTCCCGGTCCTCAGGACCAAAAATTAACCACGCCACTCGCGGCTCCAGACGACGTTGTCTCAACTCAAAGTTCCGATCGAATGATAATGTTCAGCATGTGCATAGCGTATTTGAGCGTTCCGAGGTAGAAGGGGAGATGCGCAGCACAAACAGCGCAACAGGAGAGGTAAAAAGGAGAGTGGGGGTAGATGCAAAGAGAAGGGATATTGGCATAGTTCACGAATCTTTCTGTTCACGGAGGACAACGACACTGCAGTGGCGAACCGAAAATAGCACTTTCTGTTCACCATTTTATTCCAAATATTTTGTGCTTTGTGAACGAAATAAAAGCAATAGCATGATTGAAAGTATGCAGAGGTCCTCTTACAGTTATAGGATTATACGCTCCAGATGAAGGGAAAAAGAAGAAACAGAAATATTTTATGACCAACTGCAAACACAAATCAATAAAATAAACAAAAATGATTACTTTTTAATAGTCTGAGGAGATTACAACGTTAGAGTATGGAAGGTTCCTACACCAGGGATAGTAAGATATTGTGGAGAGAAACATATGAATAATAATGGTTAAGAACGTAGACAATTTGCCAGAATGAATCATCTAAAAAATTACGAATATATTTTTTAAGAAACGAGATATTAATAAATATACATGAACAGCTCGAGGCCAAAGATCCATTATAGACTACTTTCTGATGACTGACAAATTGAGATCCCAGATGAAATGTATATGCATACAGAGGATGCGATATAAGATCGGATCCCCATATATTAATAGTATTGAACAGCCGACGCGGGGTTTGTGCTGTGCGATGACAAAGGCTTACACGTGCAGGCACGGGACTTTAATGTGCGCTGACTCAGCCGTTTACGAGTACATCCCACGCATCCACGTCACAGGCAGATTGTATGCTTCGAGTGGACAAGGTGCTCGCTCGCATTTCCTTGTAAACTGAATGACGTGTGATGATCTGGGCCCATGCCTCCACCCCTTGGGCCTCGGCCGGAAGACCCTACTCCCAAGTCCCAGTATCTAGTCCTCCCTATCTATTCGCGTCCACGTTCAAGTTCTCGGCCTAAAACCAACACCTCAGGGAGAAGGTGTTAGAGTCGTAACTTCAGGGAAATTGCTGAGCTACATAGTAAGTCAGGTCGCTCATTCCTGACGACCCCACAGTTGGTCCACGGGCTCCTCGAGCCTAGCCGGGAGGACTGGTGTCGCAGATCCACCGACCGTTCCCTTTTATTGTAAGAAATATTGTAAGAAAAAATGAAACACATCAAACTGTATATTATAACAAACATTATAGGTTATTAATTTCGGACATCCTATGATGTAAATATGCCAATTATATTTTTCTAGAACGTTAATACCTGGGAAAAAATACGTTTAAGGAAGTGAAAACAATGGTTTCTTTTTTTGTGGTATAATCAATTGGTACAATTTTTTTTCTATTATGTCTCGCAAGCGGTACTTGATTACATTCCTGCACTATAAGCCTATATACAAACAGGGAGTAGCTTTCATTCTGGGATTCTTACATCTCAATTTTAAATTGCTATATTCAACGTATTTCTTAGAGAGTCATTCACTGAAAAATATTGCTCTGACCTATTCAGAATGTTAAAATGGAGAAACCTTCTTTAATATGATAAACTCAAGTTGATAAATTCGAGGTGAAGCAAGCCTGTCATTGGTTGTAAAACAAAACTCATTGAAACGTGATTGGTCATTTGGAGCATGAGTTAAATAGTCTACAAAATGTATTGTAATAAACAACCCTACATGGTATTTTATGTTAATTTTACAAACTAGCATGAAGTTTTGTCCTTAACCCCAAAATTCATTATCTAACAAATCCCACAGATTTGAACATTCATATAGGAGAGTTCAATTCACTAAAACACTTCACACATCACAAAGATATACTAAATATTATCACAATTACGATTTTGGGGAACTTAGCCCTTTTCATCAAAACTGCACACGTGAAGTTCATAATCTAAAAATAGACATTTTAACAGAAATGTTGTACATAAAAAAAGCACTTACTTTGCATCATAATAATGCATGTGCCAATGTTAACATGTACAAATAAAAGAAGACAAGGAAATGTGTCAACGAGCGAAGTAAAAAGTATTAAGATACAAAAACGAATAACAGTGTTGTGTACAGTCGAAGATATACGATCTTATCTACATAAATATATATAAATGATAATTAATACATTGAATTAATAGATGTGTATTATATTTACTATTATTTTGCGTTATTTTTCCACAAACCGGGAGTAAATACGAGAAGTAGTAACGCAGCATTCAACCCGCACGCGAAACAAACATGTCGATGCTTGACCTTCATGTTTATAAATGTGGAATTCATCCAACCAATCACAGCCTTTGTCTTATCAGATATAAGAGAAAATTAAAAAGAAAAGACTGTCTCCAAAGAGGTAAGATTTTCAATCTTATTTAAGGATGGTATGCAATAAAATTGAACATCGCGGCGCGAGCGACAGATCAAGCGTTGAAATAAAACTTTAATAATAATAATAATAAATAATAATAATAATAAAAATAATAATAATAATAATAATAACATGAATAATATTTTTTTATTTTTAAGAGGTTTCAAAATGTATAAAACATCTTCCTGTGTCCAATATTATGAATAATAATAATAATAATAATAATAATAATAATAAAAATAATAATAAAATAATAATAATAATAATAATAATAATAGCAATGACGACAGCAACAACAATAACAATAATAATTATAATATGTTGAACAAGGCAAGGTCTTCTATTCTACTTCACCAGGATTAAATTATACATACATTAAAGAATATAAATTTTGTGAAGTTAAATTAAAAACACACAATTCTATAAGGAACTGATAAAAAAGTAAGAAAAGTATATAATGTTCGCGAAGGAAGACCTATCAGAATTTCTTATGAAAACAAAACTGCAGGCCTATTTTTCCGAATCTGTGAGAAGTATTATTATTATTATTATTATTATTATTATTATTATTATTATTATTGTTATTATTATTATTATTATCATCATCATCATCCAGGAAAGTCGTGGATGCTAGAAATAAGAAATGGAATGAAAACACGAGGATTGAAGGACATGGAGCGGATGGATAAAAACGAGTGGAGATGGAAAATAAAACTTTAGGCACAGAAAGATGTGTAATCATTGAAAATCTGTATATAAATAAACATCATCATCATTATCATTACGACTATTTGAGAATAGAAGACTACGAACAGTGAGCTACACGATTTTTATAGGAAATCGGATATAATACGAAGAGGAAAGTTCTGTAAACTGCGATGGACAGGACATGTGGCACGAAAGGAATATGAAAGAGGTGGTAGGACGCTTCTTGAAGGAAAACCTGAATGAAAACGCCCAGATCGTAGACCAATATTGAGGTGGGATAATATTAACCATGCTTTGAGGAAAAGTATTATAGATGTGATGATTGGAAAATATTAGTTCAGGGTAGGGATGTGTGGAGAAGTTATGTCCGCGTAATCATGAATCTATGGGTTTGATAGTCCCAGTGAGTTAGTTATTTGCGAATAAAATGTTATTTGGAAAATGCTTGGACCAAAGAGACAAGAATAGACAGGTGAATGGGGGGGGGAAATGATAATAATGAACTACATGATCTTCATAAGAAAACAGATGTAATATAAACACATGAGTCTCGTAGATTACGATGTACAGGACATGTAGCACGAATGGGGAAGAAAGAGGGACGTGGAAGCTCTTTGTAGGAAAATAAGAGCGTTTAAGCCGTGAATGAGGAGGGGCAATAACATTAACCACGATTTGAGGGAATTTAATTACACAGGAAATGATTGGATAACATTAGCTCAGAACAAGATTGTATCCTAAATTAATGTAGCATGCTATAATAATAGTAATACGTTATTAAGGTTCAGAAACTTGTCAAATCCCTACTAGAGAAAACAAAAGAACAATTTTTTAATGCCCCAGATTGTCCTTTTGGACATTTCTGGTGTTCTCTCCTGGCATTGGAGTAATTGTAACCGACGTATGAGGTTGGGGCGCCTGTAAGGCGGGGATACGTTGTCCCGATGATATGATGGGTGATGATAGTGGTGCGTCAGGAGAGTCATTAATCCTAAGCTTAATCTAAGATGCATATGAATGATGATGATTGCGATGGCCATACATTATGATATTCGGGAACCGTTTGGGTCTTAAAGTTTCCTGACATTTGAAAAACCCCGATAACCTCACCCAGAAAACTGTCCCGACCGGGTTTCAAACCCGAGCCCGCTGCGTGACAAGGCAGCACGCTACGTCGAGACCACAGCGGTGGACACAAAAAGAACATTAAGTACAGAAATGGGTATTTCGAGAAGATCAGTTGGAAAATCTAGAATGGGAAAAATAAGAACATAAAGGAAATGACGAAAAAAAGTAAGATGAATCAAGTATACTAGATGTAATAGTGGCACGGATGGGGAATGCAAGAAGGCATTCTTATAGAAAACGCAGAGGGAAAACGCCAAGTTGGTAGACCTAGAATGGTATGAGAGAATAATATTAACCATGGTTTGAGGGAAGTAGATTATACAGGGGATGATTGAATACTTTATATCAGTATAGGGTTGTGTGGAGAGTTTACGTCCGCGCGATCAAGAACGAACGGGTTCGATAGTGCCAGTGAGTTAGTTAGTTGTTAATAGAAAAGAAAATACTACATGGTATGGCCATACTAAGAGAATGGCAGAAGAAAGATACCATAATTATTATAGATTGGATACCAACAGAGAGAAAAATAAAGGTACGACCGAGGAAGACTCGAATGGAGGGAGTGCAAGCAGCTATGAATACTTGAATATTGGAACAGAACTAGTGGATGGACATAGAGGAATGGCGTTTGATTTCCGGAAGACTGTTTTTGGAAGCTGTTATTACCCGTATTTTATTGATTGATTGAATAAGTTAATAATGTTTTGTTTTACGACCCTCTTTATAAAAGTCAATTAATTGAAGTCGTACTTTAAAGCTAGGCGTGACAGTTGAGAGACTTAATGAATCCGTATTGAAACCAAGTAAGTCACAAATTTAGTGACGAACCCGGAGGATCATTGTCATGAGGAATAATTCATTGTGACATTCACCTCTCTCAAATCGTGATTCATTTAATCTATCACCTCATCCTTGGTCTTCCTTCTGGTTTCCATACAAGAAAGTTCCATAACTCCATTCTCTTCCTCATCCATTTCAAATTTCCTATCTATCGCAATCTACGAGAATTATCAGGTTTCCCCCATAACTTTCATGTACCTCACTGTTATGTAGGTTTTTTTAACCAATCTGTTCTTCTCTCTTTGGTTCAAAAATTGTCATAAGGAATTTATTTTGAATTACCTGATTATCCGGCGTTGTCCAGGAATCTACATATCCCGATCTTCTTGGCATCAATGAGCTGAAAGACTAAAATGGTTATTGTGAGTTATCCGTAAAAGATAGACATAAGCTATCCTGCACTTTTTTGTAGAATTTTTTGAGATATTCAATTCTGCGTGCATTAATTTGGTGTATTTGTTACGGTTTAGTCAGAGTAATCCATTTACTTACTTAATACAGGCTTTCCACTTTACAGCAGTTTGCCCTTGATTCCTGCTTTCCAGAGACTCCTACCTTCCCATTGTCCTTCTTCCATACCCGTCTTCATCATGACATCATACATTCCCTCATACCATGTTCTTCTACTCAGTGGTCCATGTCCCGAGGGGTGGGCAACGGGAAGTACGGAATAGCCTGGGGTGATGTGCGGTGGGGACTAGTTTCCCCGTGACCGCTACGGTAGCCGAGAAGGCCCAATAGGAATCCCGAAAACCGGCAAATGAGGCTCTGGTTAGGTCGCCCAAATGCGGAGGTTGGCGAAGGGCTGACAACCTGTTCCATTACAAATAATTGTTACGTTTCCTGCCAAGGATTATAATAGGACAAGATAAAAAAGACATAGAATATATGATTAGAAAGTTGGGAGATGCATTTGAGGTAGGCGGACTGAAGATAATCCATTTAAGCGACCAAAAAGCGCCTTTTTAGTGCACGATGTACTTTCATTTTAGCTTCGGTCCTATAGTATGTATGTTATTATATGTTAATCGTCCCAAAATAATTCTCTAAATGATGGTAAAACCCCATTCAAATCGGTGAAGTAGTTGTTGAGTCCATAAGGAGAACCATACTCACATACACGTTCCTTGAGTTTTTCGAGCTTTTTCCTCATCTGTAAGACAAATGTCAGAAAATCTTAAGGCCTATATAGTCCCCCAGCATTACCTGACCATCGTAATCAACATTATCACATTCACCATGTTTACATGAATGTGTGTGTAAATGTGTGTTATTATTATTATTATTATTATTATTATTATTATTATTATTATTACTATTATTATTATTATTATTACTATTATTATTATTATTATTATTACTATTATTATTATTATTATTATTATTATTATTATTATTATTGGGAACCACAGGGAAGGAAAAATAAGGGTAGACCAACTATTACGTGGATTCAGGGAATCAATGAAGCTATGAGGGAGTGGGAGTGGGATGAACAGACAGGAATGGAAAAATGTGTTGAAACAAATGTGTAATTAACTGTGAACATGGGTACCGGAAAAATGTATATTCATTGTAAAAACCGGAATAATAAAAAATTATTATTATTATTATTATTATTATTATTATTTATAATTTACAAATTTCGGTAAGACAAAAACTATGGCGTTTCAAGGTAAAATACCGATACGAACTAAAATTGTTGTTAACAACAATATAATAGAACAAGTTAATAACTTTACTTATCTTGGCTGCAATCTTTCCTACGACACATGTAAAGACATAGACATAAAATTGGTCAAATTTCAAAAACTTATAGGAACAATAAAAAGCATTCTTTTCCGAAAAGTACGTCCAGATACAATTCTAAAATTTTATAAAACAATGGCTCTTCCAACTCTACGTTATGGTTCTGAAACCTGGACTCTTACTACAGGTAAATTAAATAGGATAGTAGCTGCAGAAATGAAGTTATTAAGACCTTTAGCGGGTTATACGCTTTATGACCACATGCGTAATGAGGATATCCGCAAAGCTCTCAACACACCAGCAATAACTGAAATCATTCAAAAATATCAAAATAATTGGCATGAACCCCTTCTTAGAATGCCAAACAATAGACTACCTCTGCAGCTATTGAACTACAGACCCACAGGACGAAGAGACCCAGGAAGACCTAAGAAGAGGTGGAGGGATCAATTTCTATCCTGAAGCGGAACAGGCCAATGGCCTAATCCATGCCTGCAATTGATGATGATGATTATTTTTATAGGCTATATAAAAACGAATGTCTGCCTGTCTGCCCTTTATGGGCTTCTAAGCCGTTCAACCGATCTTCGTGAAAATTTGTATATACAGGATTTCAGACGTGGCGACTGTTTAGCCGTTATCTATTATGTTCTAAAATCATTATGTGTAGAAGTTCACCTGAAACGAAAATTTAAAAATCCCTCTAGAGGTTTCACAACAAAACTCGGAATATCCTATTAAAATAAACAGAGGTGTGTATTATCCGAAATAAGCGAAATCCGATCGTTAGAAGTAATGGTTTATTTGAAATTCGAAATTAAAAAATGCCTATACGACTGAACCGATTTTGATGACATTTTTGTTCTTACGTGGGTCCCTGGATGGTTCAGATTCACAATTGGACCCTCTAAAACCATTAGGTGTAGGATTTCACCTGAAGTAAAAATTTAAAAATCGTTTAAGTGGTCACAATTTTCGATGTTTCATAATGAAGCTCAGTATATCCTATTATTAAAATAAACCGAGGTAGGTATTATCCAAAAATGAGCGAAATCATACAATTAGAAGCGGAGGTTTACCTAAAATCCGAAATTAAAAGCTGCTTAAACGACCGGATCGATTTTGATGAAATTTTGTGCGCGTGTTTGAGTAAGTCCCTGGATTGTTTAGATTCACAAGTGGACCTGATAGATGGCGCTTCGATCGCGTTACAGGATTTTTTTATGTCAAATGTGTAGTCATCTGCATTGCCGACATATTCTGTATGACTACAATGTGACGTCTTAATGCAACCTTCTTCAGCCACAACAGATGACAGTGAAGAGTTTTGCTATTTCTTTTTTTTTGTGAACTTATTAATTAATTAATTTTAGGTAAAAAAGTAACATTTTTATCATCCGGCCATGACACGAGATTTGAACGCTCGGATAGGACAACATCAGCCGCGTCAGCTAGTTAATTATATACCGGTAATTCAAAATTGGAGACAAAAAATTGATGCTGGCATAAAAGTAGTAGGCCTACAAGGAAAGATTTTAAATATATGTATGCTGACGATGTCGGATTGGGACAAGAAACACAAGACGATCTGCAACGTTCAATACATCACCTTAACGAAATATGCAAAAATTATAATATAGAAATATCAAAAGAAAAGACAAACAATAATGACAAACTGGGGGAAAATGCCAATAAGGCGAAAATAGTCGATGATAAAGTACTGGAACAAATATCCTCCTTGCATTATTTAGGATGTGAAATTAGTAATGAGAAAGATAAACACACAGAAAAAAAGAATGAGATTCATTCAATTTGTGGAACAATACACAATACCTTTAAGAATAAAAAAAGACTTGAAACAAGAATAAAATTGTATAATACTATGGCAATTCCTACATTACTTTAAGGATGTGTAAATTGGGTACCTACACAGGACAATTAGTACAATACAAAGTTGCGAAATGAGATTTTTGAGGAAAACAACAGGATGTACAAGAGAAACAGAATTATAAATGAAGAAATAGGAAAATAATTAAAAGTGGAAGCTATCAACTAAAGAATGGATAAATAAAAACAAGATTGTTTGAACATGTTGGAAGGATGGAGGATATTAGACTGCCAAAAATAGCTTATCAATATGGTCCGAAAGGAAAGAGAGACGTAGGGAGGCCAAGAAGGAGATGAAAGGAGATACAGTGAGATGGAACAGACAGTTAGCCTAATCCATGAAGTGAAGAAGTTATATTTATATAGGCCTAAGTTCCTGGCAGTCTGGAAGAGAAAACGTTCTGAAATCGGCTACTTGTTAGCCAAAAAAATATATACACAATGGTTTTTGCGGATGAACAAGTAGTAATAGCTCAAGAATATGTTGATGCAGAATATATAATTCGAAAATTTATTAAAGAGAATGATATATATAGAGATTAAAACTAATTTTGAAAAGACATTCTATATGGAATGCGGTGAAAATACAAGGAATTTAATTTGAAAGATGGAAGAAAGACATTAAACGGTATAATGAATTTGAATAAATCCATCCATCTATAGTAATTCTACCCTAGGGCAGGTCTTTCACTGAAATTATAGCATTTCCATGCTAATGCTTTGCAGATTTACTAGAAAATTATAGGTGTGATAGCTTCCCATTGCTTTCCACACCGGTGAAGGATGATGGTAATGATGATGATGGCCGGATGATTTTCGGGGACCGTTGGGTCGTAAGCGCCCTGACATTTGTCTTACAGGTGAGAAAAAAAACCCGAACAAAACCTCACCCAGGAGCCTGTCCCGACTGGGAATCGAACCCGGGTCCGCTGCGTGACAAAGCAGCACGGTGGATAATTTGAATATATATATATATCATCATCATCATCATAGTACATTCACGAATTTAGGCCATTTGTTGACCTGTTTCGGCCTCAAGAGAAACACCATCCAGAAGTCTTTTGAGTGGACGTCCTGGTCTTCTTCTTCCTGCAGGTTGATATCTTAACATTAGTTTGGGTATTCTGTGATCTTCCATTCGATGAACATGTTGTATCCATCTTGACTTATAATCAGAAATTTTGTTTTCTAAAGATTCCATGTGTAATTCTTCTAAGATGTCTTCATTTTTTTTGTGATCTAGTAGTGTGTATCCTGCAGTCCTCCGAAGATATCTCATTTCAGCAGATCTAAGTCTCTGTATATCCTTCTGTTTCAACGTCCATACTTCGCTACCATACAAAAGAGTTGGAAGAGCCAGTGTTTTATACACTTTCAGTCTTGAATGCTTTTGGACTAACTGTGGCTTGAAGATAGAATTTATTAACCCTAAAATTCTTAAAAATTTAGATATTTTTGCATTTACATCCTTTTCTTCTTCATATGAGATATTGCATCCTAGATATGTAAAATTATTCACCTGCTCCAAAATTTTATTGTCCAGTACAATTTTACTTCTGACAGGATCTACACCTTGAAATGCCATAATTTTGTTTTTTCTGTAGATATCTTTAATCCATATTCTTCTGTAATTTTGTTAAGTTCATACAGACCTTTCTGTAGATTATCTTCGGAATTTGCTATTATTATTTGGTCATCTGCAAACAGTAGGGTGTTTAATTTTCTATTTCTGATATTCTTATTCCAAATTTATATGTTTTGTTCCAGCAACATATTACTTCATTGATATAAATTGCAAACAGTGTTGGGGATAGGGGGCAGCCTTGTCTCACACCACGATTTATAATTCCTTCTTCAGAAAATCTGTTATTTAATTTAATCTTTATGGTGTTGTCTTTGTAAATATTTTGTATGTTCTGCCGAAGTAAATTTGGTATATTTCTGTCTTCCAATATATTTAAGAGTTTTGATCTCTTGACTGTGTCGAATGCTTTTTCAAAATCTATGAAAGCAAAATGTGTTTCTAAGTTGAATTCTCTTCTTTTTTCAAGCAATAGTTTAACAGAAAATGCTGAATCAATACAAGATCGTCCTTTCCTAAATCCATTTTGACATTCCATAAGGAATGTTTCACTGAAACTTTTCAATTTTCCATTTAAAATGTCTGCATAAATTTTGTAGCATGTGTTTAACAAACTGATTCCCCTATAGTTGTCCATTTTTCTCTTGTCTCCTTTCTTGAACAGGGGTATATATATATATATATATATATATATATATATATATATATATATGTATATGTATATGTGTTAATGATATTAAACATTGAGCAAACAACGGAAGATCAGCAACAATAATGTTAAATGGAATAATATGGAGCAAGTAGCCTATATTGTAAATAATCTGAAATAAATATATATTAGCCTGTAGTCCAATATGCGGGCTACTTATGGAGCGGAAACATGGAAACTAAATCAAAATTAGCTGTAAAAATTATCACTAGGAATATATTTCTTAGGACGTTCAGCCAGATATTCTGAATTGGTCACAATAAGAAACGTTTTCTAGATCAGCCCCTTCCACTTCTTCCATTAGCTTTCCAATTAAGGATCTTCTTTGGTATTCTGTCTTCTTCAATTCGTATAAGGTGTCCATACCATTTAAAACGTTTTTCTTCTATATTGTCTATATGTTTTTTCAACTTGCATAATTTCCCTTATTGTGCTGTTATATTATACTTGCGAAACACGAACTCTTAATTTAATAAGAGAGGAAAAAGTACACGAGTATTTGAGAATGAAGTTCTTAGGAAAATGTTGGACCAAAGAAAAGAACAGGCGAATGGAGAAGACTATTTAACCAGTGAACTACATTATATGTATTAGAAACCAAATTTAATAAGGACATTTAAGTCTCGTAGAATGCGATGGGCAGGACACAAGACACAAATGAGGAATGGAAAAGTGGTATGAAAACTCCTTGTTCGAAACCAGAGGAAAAGCGCCAAAGTAGGTAGGCCATAGAATGAGACCGAAGAATAAAATTCACTGTGTTTTAAGGGAGATTAATTGTACGAGGATGATTTGAAATAATTGGTTCATGAAATACATGTAGCATGAAGAGCTTATGTCCGTATGGCCATGGATTTACGGTTTCGATAGTGTGAATTAGATAATTAGCAAATTAAAAATAAGCAATTTAGTTTCTGCATGTAGTTGTTTCATTGATACGTAGGCCTATGTACTTTTTGGAGATCATATTAAATACCACATTTAAGAACTTTTTTGTTTTGAATCTCAGTTTTAAATAAGCCCTAAGCATGACCATATATAATTGTTTGATCGCTTTTAGAAGTCAGAATTATTTTAAACGAGCCGGTTAAAACAAGAATAAGAACAAAACATCATTATTATTATTTATTTATTCTGGTAACGTTAATGCCATAAGGTCTTCTCTTCCATTCAACCAGCATAAACACACAAGAAATGCACAGATCACAAATCAACACAATATATAAATTATATTAAATTATGAAACAAAAAAAAATATTTTGTTTAAATACTAAAGATAATTAATTTGTTACACAACTGGAGAATTTACCTAATGATAATAACATTAATTTATTTAAAAAATAAATTGTAGTAACTTTTTTTTTAAATGAACTTTGTGCAGACAGGAGGGAACTGATTGCAGGGCGTTGTGATGCAATAAATTATAGTGAATTTGCAATAAGAATCTGCAGGACAACTAACGTTGCTACAAGGACTGTATTCACGTGATGGCTTTCCATCCTCTGCAAAATAAAACAATACACATTTTTATTAGGTAAATACAGAACAATCGTACAATATATAGGTAGAAATAAACAGTACCTATCATTGAATCTGCTTCTATACCTAATTGTATAGACCGCCAAGCGTAGGAGTTCTTTGCCTTAACAATTAGATTCTGGCCTTAACAATCAGATCCATATCCATACGTCACAGAAGTAGATGATCATCCAGTCAGTATAAGTATTAAATCTGGTCAGCCTGTCGGGAACCCCATCTGTTATAGCATATTTTATTAATCTGAAACCCTACCCTAATTCTACAAATAACTTAGTGGGCACCTGTCCACACATTGCCAACGATTATCTCATGAGATAATGTGGGCCTACTAATTAAAAATGTGCACAATTTTAGCTTTGAAACATCTTAATATCTCATTGGGAATATTGAGATATGATTTAGGTATACATAAATGTAAAGACATGTAGGCCTATATCATTATGTTATAATTTTATTTAAGGAGTTTTTAGGAACTAGGTCATTAGTCACGCAATTCAATTCTGGGCATGAAAATATCAACAAATGTTGATCATAAGCTTCTTTTTAGGGTTAAGGTTCCTTTATGTCATGTAAATCTACGACACAGGATCAATGGCTTTAGTTACTTTATGAAGAAATCATCGAACTCCTCCGGGTTTAAACCCAGAAACCTTGGAACCAGAGGCGAGCATAGGCCCTCCCAATGTAGGCATAAATTGATATGCTTAAACCTTGACTAATGACTAAACATTCTTCTTCTTCTTCACTTCAGGGGTTAAGTAAATTGCCTGTTCCGCCTCACAGATATTCTGTCCATCTTTTCATTGCCCTTCCTACATTCCTTGAACCTCTTGGCTTATAGTTAAAAGCCGCTTTTGGCAATCTCATTACATTCATGTCTAAACCATTTATCTCTATATTATTTGTTTTTATCATTCAATGGATAGGCTATATATTTAACTCTGTTTTTATATCTTCAATCTTTATCCGATCCAATCCTGTGCAGCTTTTTGTTCTTCTAAGGAAGTTTATTTCTACGCTTTGTATGACTAAACATTATATTTCAAATAAATTGATTAATAATATTTTCCATGGAGAGAATGGCCTACCACCAGGCTGCTGACCTTACATCCACATATGTCAATCAGAGAGGTGGACAATCATCCAGACATTATAGGGGTGACATGTGGTCAGCATGTCTGGTCCCTCAGCTCTTGTAGTTGGTTTTTTTCAACTTAGAACAGCAATTTATTGTAGCTACCCAAATTCTTCACGATGCTGCGTGGGAAATTGTCCCATACTGACCGAAATTCTACGAGAATATTGCTTTCTCATGGAACCTCTGCACAAATGCATCAGTCCTTAATCCGCTAGACTGCGGGGCCAGATGAAATCAATTAATATAATTTTTGTATTTTTGGTGACTTACCGAAGGGAATAGGCATGCATTTTGGACCAGTCCGTCTGGCAGGTGATACAGAACATGGCTGATATTGTGGTTCACAATAATATCCTCTAAGGCAAGTTATGTTATCGTTATAACACGGATTTTCTGGTACTTCCTCACACCCTGGATCTACAACACAAGAAATAAAGTAGGATAGAACAAGCAACTACATTCAAGACATTTCTGATATTTTTATGAAATATTAAAATGTTGATCAATATGTTCTCCCTCTAAAATAATTTTTTGCTTAGGTTTTACATAATATATATTATAAATAATATAAATACCTACACTCTATTTCAAACGTCTACGCAGCAAGAGAGCACACATTTGTCTAGCCTTGAGGCTGGCGTTGGACTCTCATTGGCTGTTTGGTCAGATAATGAAGGCAACAGCCAATGAGAGTCCAACGCTAGCCTCAAGTGTGCACTCTTGCTGCGTAGACGTTTGAAACAGAGTGTAGATTGTAAATATGAATTTCATTGGGGTACTTAGGCATTATCACATCAAAGTTTTTTTCACGATTTTGGTTTCAATTATACATTTTGCTCATTCAAAAATGCATTTGCATATTACGTTATAGAAGTGATATTTAACCGATTTTTCCACAATACAAACGTGTGATGAAATTACTTAATTTTTCACTTTAGCATATTTTGTATATTAAACGAATGTAATGACACCGTTTCTCTTTACATAATATTAATAACAATGTTTAATTCATTTTAGTCTCTTTTAATTTAATGTTTACTATAGCTGAGCTTAGAATTTATAAATGTAAAATGGAAACGTTAGAAAAATCACATCCGATATGTGCTGTACGCAAATGAAAACAACAGTCGCTTTTATTAAAAAGTAGAACACGAATGAACGTATATGGTTGAAATATTATTTAAAAAAACACATTTCAGTCCACAGCTTTTAGAATTTTGCGAGTTCTAATGCACATTTCAGTTAACAGTAATTCGAAGAAAAATATGCAGTAATAATATTTATTGTAATAGTGTGTTGTAACAGTGTATGAATAAGGACCTGAGGTAGGCATATATATCCATCCATAATAACTCTGCCTGAGGGCAGGTCTTTCACTGCAATCATAGCATTTTCATGCCATACTTTACAGCTTTACTAGGGAATTACAGGCGTTATAGTTTCCCATTGCTTTCCACACCGGTGAAAAGTGATGATGATGAAGATGGCCGGATGATTTTCGGGGACCATTGGGCCCTAAGCTTCCTGACATTTGATTTACTGGTGAGGAAAAAACCCGAATAAAACCTCGCCCAGGAGCCTGCCCCGACCGGGAATCGAAGCCGGGCCCGCTGCGTGGCAAGACAGTATGTTACCTCGAGACCACAGCGGTGGACTACATATATGTGTGTGTGTGTGTGTGTATGATTTTTTAATCAAGTACAATAATAAAAATACCCGAAAATTAAATGAGAAGTTGGGATAGAAATAACGTAAAATCGCGACATTAGTATTACGTAACTTGGAAGATAAACTCCGCATCACAGCAGCAGAAATGGAGCTCATAAGGAGAACAGTAAAAGAACCAAGGCTAGATCATAGACATAGAAATAATATAACTAAATGTGGAACCTATTTCCATAAAAATACAAAATTACAGAAACAAATGGAGACTAGACTTTGGAAGAATGACTAGAGAAAGTGTTTCAAATTTAATATTAAAATATATCCAACTGGAAAACGAAGTGTACTTGGATGGATAATAGGACCGGAACAGGTCTTATTCTTGACTTGTTTGATGATGTTAATTTTATCGTCCTAATAACTTTAACACAGCCAGCAAATGGTTGGTATTTTCTGAACTTGTTTCACTTTTTTTCTAAATACTGCTAGTTGAATATTCATGTATAATAGAGTGAAATTCCACACAAATATTAAATATCCATCCATCCATAGTAATTCTGCCCGAAGGCACGTCCTTCACTGCAATCATAGCATTTGCATGCTATGCTTGCAGCTTTACTAGGGAATTGTAGGTGTGGTAGCTTCCCGTTGCTTTCCACACCGGTGAAGGATGATGATGGCCATATGATTTCGGGGACCGTTCGGGCCTTAAAGTTTTCCTGACATTTGTCTTACAGGTGATGAAAAACCCCGATATACACCCAGAAAAACTGCCCCGACCGGGGATCGAACCCGGGCCCACTGCGTGACAAGGCAGCACGCTACCTCGAGACCACAGCGGTGGACATATTAAATATAATTATCTTCATTATAAAATTTCAAAGTGTTTTACACATTTATCTTTATTTTTGTGCCATAAGCATTTGAATTCAATCGTAAAAACTCACATTTAAATAAATATTGTTTTGATTGCTGTTGAAAAAATAGTTACCAGTTGGTATCTTGACGCATTTTGGAGATAACACCGGACAAGGTTGGATACCACAATCTGGTTCTACGGGCTGACAGAAATAACCTTTTTCACACTTTACATTCTCGCATGGATCTTCCTGTGAAGATTGTCCGTTTGAAAAATCTGAAATAAACATAATTTAAACATTTGAATAATATTTACAGTACAATTATACATCATAACATGTAATAGTAAATTAATATACTTACCAATTATATTATCTATTGATATTGTTT
Organism: Diploptera punctata; assembly: GCA_030220185.1. Taxonomy (NCBI): domain Eukaryota; kingdom Metazoa; phylum Arthropoda; class Insecta; order Blattodea; family Blaberidae; genus Diploptera; species Diploptera punctata. Next base: position 756,351 of record JASPKZ010009358.1, read on the forward strand.
AAAAATATTTAATATTTTGTCTAATATAAGGATTGCAATAGTATATTGTGACACGAATGTAATAAATTAGTTTTACGGAAATGTGGTAGCGTTTCAAAGGACGAGATGTAATCGAGTCTTTTCAGTTTCCAAGTTTTTGTAAAAACAATAGGCCTATCTAATAGTATTGAATACTATTTCTTGCACGACAAATATTGATTTAAATTTGATTACATTAGGATAATTTATACTTTTAATGTTAGAGAATGAAAGTTGAATCGTATATACGATTCGTAATTGTTGCCATGGTAACCGTAAGTAAAATAGCACCCGTAAGCATAAGAGCATACTTGACAACTAGTATGAAGCATTATAATTTGTAATGCATTGTTAAGATTCACGATAACTACATTAGTAAGTACCGAAAATTGTTTATGTTGTACAAAAAAATTAATTGCAGAGTTGAATTTTACTAAAGAATTACGAAACTTACACATTCAAATTTTCTTTACATTTCACAAGAAGCACTAATAATATTAGTTGAAGATAATTCAAGAGATCATTATGAGGCAATTTTGTAGACAAACAATTATTATTATTACTATTATTATTATTATTATTATTATTATTATTATTATTATTATTATTATTATTATTATTATTATTATTATTATCAATTTCATAAAACTTATTACGGGAAATAACATTATTAGACTTTGATCATTTATTCTATATTACATCGATGCGAAACATAGACTCTACAACATTACACCAAGATATATTTAACTTTTATTAATAAGACCTATTTGCCAATACGGATATAAGATGTGCATTATGGTTAAATTCACAAATAAAAATATTTAAAACCATACAGAATCGGGTTATTGGATTTTTAACTGGTGCACAGAAGTACATCCGTAATAAAAATCTCAAACGCACCAATTATTATTAAGATTATAAGATTATAATATTAACAAATATTTTCTTTTGTTTTGTTTTATATATTGTACAAACGTAAAATTAGTTTTCTATATCTCATTATTTTTCTTTGTTTTTATACACGTTAGACAGGGACAATTTAATATGTCTTGTTTGTATACATTTTATTATTAGTTTTAGTCTTAATTTTAACTAACATTAACTAGTTGCATTATAGATCGTAATATAATAGATATTATCTTTTTGATCAAATTTTTATTTAGTATTTAATATTAGAGTTCATTGTGATTGTTATATTCTGATGTAATATATGTTTGCCCTGGTGAGTGGAAGAGAAGGCCACATGGCCTTAACTCCACCAGGCTAAATAAATAAATCTAAATAAATCTAAATCTAATTATGGAGTGTACACTACTCTTCTATTTTACCAGTCATCAGAGATCACCCCAATGATTTTATATGAGGAGCATACCAACTCCCTTTCACGATCCAGTATCTCCCTTTAATGAAATAATAAGAGCGCAGCCATTTTCCTATTCTGCATAATGTGTCTTGTATGTAAAAATAACATATTGTATAATTCATTACAATTCTAGTATTATTAATGTTCCAGTACACAAACATTACAATAAATTTTACTATGTTAAAAAATATATACATATTTTAAATTACCAGTTCTATAATTACAATGATAAATGTATCTGCCTTCAGCAGGTTTTTTCATAACATTCAGAAACGAAGAGCTATCTAATGGGTAATACCAGGAACATTTAAATTAAGTTATTTTTTCGTATTAATCATTATCAAGTATTTATAAATGAACTTTTGTTTTCCTGTTAATTTCCCTTACGTGATAAGAAAGTATGAATTTTAATTTCAGGAATGGCGGAAGGCACTATGATAAAATTAGGGTATATTTAACAGCTCAAACATATATGACTTCATTTGAGTTCACGAAATTTCAATATTAGTATACCATTCCTGAATTGCACTAGAATATTTCAACATTTAAAATGTTAAACAACAGCAAATTGATCTGTATATATCTTTTGGGAGTTCTACTGGTTGCAAGTAAGTGAAACATTTTATTTCATCATCATTTTAGACAGACATAAATAGTTTAGTGAAGTAACCAATAATACATAACATATAAAGTTTTATAAATTAAATAAAAATAAAACGTAGTTTTATTTGATTTTCATATACAAGCTGAGACAAGCTTCTTGGTGATTTGGTATTTCAAATTATTACTCCGGATTAAAAAGTGCACACAGGATATTTGGTTTTACAACAGTTGCATCAAACATGATCTTAAACCAAAATATATTAATATATAAATATGAAAATAAAATAAAACTACGTTTTATCATCATCATCATCATCATCACTCCAAGGATTAGGCAATTGCCCGTTCCGACTTCATATTGCATCAGCCCAACGTCTTCTAGGTCTTCCAACATCACGCCTTCCTCTTGCTTGATAATTTCTTGCTTGGGTCGGTTCCTTTTATGACAATCCGGCTGATTTCCATGAAGCTTCTCAGTAAGATAAATGTCTCCTGGAAGCGTTACGAGCGCTTCGCAGGACAAGGATGGTGGAAGGGCTGCTTCCTCTGAGCCTCCAAACATGCTCCTCTGGGTATCCACCCCCCAAGAGAGGGCTGCTTCTTCCGCTCTTCAAGCCCTACAAGTTTAGCTGTGCTATTCCTTGTCGCCCTGTTGACCGTTGAAGACTTGACTTGACGAAGATGTGGCCGCCCAATATGGATACAGACGCCATTCCTTCGTTGTGAGCTATACTTAGTTCCCCTCGCCTCTTACCCACCAGCAAGATTAACCTAAGTCAATCTTCCCCAGTAGAGTCGTCTGGTTCATCGGGTACTAAGCCCCCCCACCACGTCAAGGTGATAGCTCCTGGGGGGGACTACGTTTTATATTTATTTAATTAATAGATATGGATTTTCATCAAGTAAACATCAACTCAATTGATTATATAAAGTTTTTCCACTAAAAACTTATCAGGCCTTTGGTGTAGTAGGAGGTTGAGGCTTCCACCTATTCTACAAATTCGACACGAGATGTGAAGTATGCCTGACCGACGCCTTTACCACCTGAACATAGTCCGGTACTCATTTAAATCAGAGGCTGAACAGATAACAGGGTCATGGTGTTGCCAGAAGATTTAAGCCAGTTTAAAATCCTGGCGACATTTCGTATTGTATCATTTATTATTATTATTATTATTATTATTATTGTTGTTCTAACTGTTTATATATTTTTTTAGTTCAACTAAAATGTTTATAAATATATGACACGCTATCGTTCCAGTCATATTATTGTACGAATGCCATACGTGGTGCCTTAGTTTAGAGAGAAGAAAATATTACGAGTATTTGAGAATAAAGTTCTAAGGAAAATTTTTGGACCAGTTACATAGGTGACTTGAGAAAACATCATAATAGTGAGCTATGCAATTTTAATAAGAAACCGGTGTAGTAAAAACCATTATGTCTCGTAGACCGCAATGGGCAGAGCATGTGGCACGAATGGGGAATGAAAGAAGGGCATTGAAACTTCTTTTTGGAAAGCAAAGGGAACCACTCAGAAGGTTGGCCAATAATGAAGTGGAAAAATAATATTAACAATGATTAGATGGAAGTAATATTATACAGGGAATACTTAGAAAACATTAGTTCAGGATAGAGATATGTGTCCGCGCGGACGTGAAGCTCTGAGCTCGATAATGCCGGTGAGTTAGTTTTATTATTATTATTATTATTATTATTATTATTATTATTATTATTATTATTATTATCATTATTATTATTATAATTGTCAGCCGCGGTGGGCTAGTGGTTATGCTCCTTGCCTCTGGTCCCAAGGGTCGCGGGTTCAAACCCGGCCGTGGTCGATGGAATTTTTTAGGACGGAAAAATCCAAGAAGGAAGTCCTCCGGGAGGGACTTTAAGCCGTGGATCCCGAGTCTGAAGATTTTAAGGCTCGTAAAAAATCCTTAAGCTTGAATGAAAAGGCCTATAAGCAAAATTTACCGAATTTTCCTGTCCTAATACTACCTTGGTTTCCTAGATGTCAGTATGAGGCGGAACACTGACCACGTACCTCTCAAAATGACATCTATACGAAAACAAGTGTAACTAAACTAATATGGTTCAAATTCTTTCCTGTAGGGGGAGAGCGCCTAAATCTCTGTAAAGGGAAAACATGGGCTTACAATACAATACAATTATTATTATTATTATTCCATTCATCTGTACGGATAAAAAATAATTAGGAGTAGTTTAGCTATAACAGGTTAGAGTCTGTTTACAGAAAGGTAATTAAAAAGTGCCCACTAACATGCGTCACTGATTTCATCAGAAACTTTAATAATAATAATAATAATAATAATAATAATAATAATAATAATAATAATAATAATGATAATGAAGTGACCAGCCTCATGGACTTGTAGTCAGAGCTTCCGTCTATAGTTTATTTTTTAGAGGAATTAAACCCAAATGGGTACAACTGGACACGACACATACCCAGTCCCAAGGTAGAGATTTTAAAAATGCCTTTCCCCGCCGAGAATCGAACCCGGGTCGCCGGAGTGGAAGGTAGGGACTCTACGGACTACGCCACAGCGACGGATTATAGTTTATTAGATCTAAGTTTCGCATCCCAGTCAGACATTAGGAATTTTTCCCTGAAAGGAATTATTCCTGTAGTCGAGCATGATCTGGAATTTAGGTTAATATTAGGTTTAAGAACTATCTTGGTGTTTTGTTATCAATTATTACCCATCATATCAGCGCGGTAAGGTAAACAATCTTGCAGGCGCCCCTACCTTAGACGTAGGTTACAATTCTTCAAATATCAAGAGAAATTGTCTGAAATATCGTAAGGTAACCTGGTGACATCGTATAAAATTATAAAAAAATAACTATTTTTTATAACTACGTCTATAAGAAAGAGTTATGTAATCTGACCACTTTTAGTGCTCAGAATTAAATTTAACAAGGGCGATTAAAACCGGAAGAAGTCCCTCGCTCAGTAGCAGCGTAAAGTGAACGAATTCCTCAAGACGTTCAATTCATGGTTCAATTTTCTGGTTAACGAACCCCATCTTACGATTTTAATTTATTGTGTTATATGTTGAGTTTGATTGCGAATAAAACAATAATTGCGGTGATTGCGTTAAAACACACAAACACATATAGACATAAACGCGCGCGCGCGGACATTGACACACACATATAAGTTATATTTCATAAAACGGTATTAACAATTAAAATAATATATTCGTCATGTTCGCTGTCTAGTAAGTAGGATGGATGAATATATAAAAAAAAACATGGGTTTAAAGAGAATAACCACATTCCTTAGGAATAGGCTAAATACTATGTTCCAAACCACCTAATGGTCATCGTGGGAGTCAGAAATTAAGATAGACGTTGGGATGATGTATGACACGATTTGGTGGAAGATAGAATAAGGAAATTTGACAAGCATCATTAAATATGAATGTCTCTATGTCTCTGGTAAGTTGTCTAGTACGTTAAGGATAAATTATTGTTTCATAATAAATTGTACTTTTTTTTAGATGCACAAACAATTTCCATCTCTGATCCATGTGCTACAGTGACATGTCCTGATAATCAGCATTGCGAAGTGTCATTATGTCGACTTCCCTGTTTACCACGCAGACCGTGTTCAAATCTTGTGTGGCAATGTGGGCAATGTCTCCCTGATACTGGCACTACTCAAGGCTCAGAGTAACAACTACCACCAATAATATTAACAAAATTACTAAAATGCAGCTCAATAAAAAAACAACTGTACAGATACTGTAACATCGGATATTGTATCAAATAAACATATTTAAAAAAATAGTTAATTATTTTAAAAACAAATTAAAGAATCTCAAATTTGTATATTAACGCATTCGCTTCAGTATACACACTTTCATTCTTTATATTCCTTAGCTTAACCTCTCATGTTCCACGCTGTAACCAAATAGTCTGAAAGGCATCAAGCATTGGTGCAGAGGTATGGGGTATGCGCTGCGCTGGTTATAGTACCCTTGGGAGAAGTAAATTTATCACCGACGGTACAAATCATTTATATTGACTAAGGTACCGCTAGATTCTTTAAGTTTCAAGATTATAATTATGTTTGTAATTCTGTTAGAAGATAGATTATCGTCATCATCATCATCATCATAGTCCATTTACGAATTTAGGCCATTTTTTGATCTGTTTCGGTCTCAATAGAAACACATTCTTTTGAGTGGACACCCTGGTCTACTTTTTCCTGCAGGTCGATAGCTTAACAGTTCCTTGGGTGTGATCCTAAATTCGATGAACATGTCGCATCCGTCTTGACTTATAATCAGAAATTTTGTTTCTTTAAGGTTCCATATGTTATTCTTGTAAGATGTCTTCATTTTTTATGATCTAGTAGTGCATATCCTGTAGTCTGTCGAATATATCTTATATCAGCAGATCTAAGTCTCTGTGTATTCTTCTATTTCAATGTCCATACTTAGCTACGATATAAAAGAGTTTTACATATTTTTAGTATTGAATGTTTTTGTGTTAACTGTGGCTTGAAAATGAAATTTATTAACACTAAAGCCTTTAAAATTTTGATAGTTTTGCATTTACATCTCTTCTTCTTCATATGAGATATTACATTCGAGATATGTGCAGCCTTTCAAATAATTATTGTTGGCGCACAGGTAATTTTTAAGTCCCAGAACGAAGCTTAAACGTCCTCAAAAAAGGTCTCATACCTACTACTGAGTCTAATCCAATATGGGATACAAAATATAAGTCTATAGAACACATTTTGTTACGTTACAAATTCTAAAAATACAACTTTTTTCTTTTTTAGATTTTGTTCTTTACTGTTGACCAACTGCTTTAACGCTCGCAAAATTATTATTTTTTTTTGTATGTAGATCTTTAACATACATGGTCTTATGGCGTATATTTGTCCTATTATTATGCAATGTAATTTGGCACATATAATAATAATAATAATAATAATAATAATAATAATAATAATAAAACTAAATATATGGTCACACGTAGAAATGCATTATATAATGGAAATGGACAGCTAATGACAAATGAGGGAAATTTTGAGGAAGTGGTTGAATTCAAATACCTAGGAACAATACTCACAAATAGAAATGTGGTGCACAAAGAAATTAAACATAGGCTCAATTCTGGATATGCGTGCTATTATGCATTACAGAGACTTTTGACGGTCCAACTCCTTTCAAAAAACGTTAAACTGAAAATATATAAAACTATTATTCTACCAGTTATATTATATGAATATGAAACATGGACTTTTACTTTATGGGAGGAAAAGAGATTACGAGTATTTGAGAATAAAGTTCTTAGGAAAATTTTTGGACCAGAGAGAGGTGAACAGACAGGTGAATGGAGAAGACTACATAACAGAGAACTACATGGTCTTTATAGGAAGAAAAGCTAAGTCTCGTAGACTGCGATGCGCAGGACATGTGGCACGAATGGCGAATAAAAGATATACATGGAAGCTTCTTGTAGGAAAGCCAGAGGGAAAACGCCCAGTTGGTAGGTCAATAATGAGGTGGGAGAATAACATTAACTATGATTTGAGGGAAGTAGATTATTCAGGGGGTGATTGGAAAACATTGGCTCAGGATAGGGATGTATGGAGAGCTTATGTCCGCGCGGCCATGAACCTACGTGTTCGATAGTGCCACTGAGTTTGTTAATTAATTAGTTAGTTATTAATAATATTATTAATAATAATGCCACGAGGGTGGCTGCCCTTCAATAAGATTAGTCGAGTGACACAACAAACAAACAAACAAACAAACAATAATTTACTTGGTTCCTTCATTAACGCTATTTTAAAACAATGAATAGTGTGGAAGGACCAGAACGAATTGGAATTTGACATTCGTATGCTGATGTTTCGCGGGTTCGAGCAACCGGTCTCATGTTTCTTCGTGATTTTCCTCAGTTGTCAAGACAAATTCTGTGTTGAAATTTCATTGCCAAGATCTATTAAATCTTTAATCATTGTTGCATATTGCATTAAACATTAATATTTAATGCATTTATAGAAAACAATCGCACGATTAAGCATAATAATAGACAATAATAGTATTAGCAAATCTTTTCACTTCTGACAGTCATTGTCATTACAATACATTCAACCTTCAGAATACTTTAATCACTGCCGAATACCTGTCACGCTCCTGCCCACCAACTTAAACAGTCCCGCAAAATATTTTTGGTAGGTTACAAATTATCCAAATACAAGTTTTTTTTTTTTTAGATTATGTTCATTGTGTTTGATTTTGATCGTAAATATAAGTGTTTCAGTTAATTAACGAGTGTCTCTGATATAATTATTATCGATTACGCCTGCTTTTATCGTTCATGGTAATATTTTACTTCTTAATTCAAAATTGTGGTGTTGTGTTGCTCCCCCAAAATGACGATCATCACTTCAGTACATTCGGAAACATTGTACAGCTCCTCTAGACTCCAGTTGTAGTTACCACACATCCAAAGATTCATTAAAGGCACTGTATTAGTCATTCAAAATATCTCTGCAGGCGGAAGAATTACGAAGCTTTCTTAGTTGCTACACGTGACGTCATATAAGGCTGTGTATACTCTCAGCGTCCCACGTCCCATTCCCCTCTGCACTCAAAGATAGCAGTGTCACGTGTTCTATTCCTGCATAAACACGATTGCAGTGCCCCCCCCGTCAACAACTACACTTACTCCTTAAACGGGTAATGCACGGTCTACTGATATAAACTATACAGTGTGTCCACAAATTCCTGCTACCAAAACAAAGTAACTTAGCTCGTACTATTTGAGATAGCGACATGCGATTTTAGCAACTTATTCTACATCTCTCAAAGTTTTGTTTACATTTGTTGCAGATTGTAATTTAAACGACAATGACGACACCACAAGAAAATACTTAATATGTATGGTGGTATGCTGAGTCTGGTAAATCACCAGTACTCCCATATCCGAATGCTATGGCGGTTAACATATCTAGACACAAAAGAAATTCGCTTCATCAGAGAACATTACTCTCTGCTGGTACTCATTGTCTTCGTCAATTGTGTTCAGCATGGAATCAGCAAAGCCCGCACGCCGAGAGAAATCAGTAGGCAGCGACGCTTGCGTAATTTGCACTTTATAGGCCAATATATGTACCCGCTTATGGAGGACTTTATGAATGTTTGGTTTTGGTAAATGCAGTTCCAGTGAAGCACGACGAACCGATTTTTGCGTCTGAGTTGAAACGCAAGTTACCCATTGTCGACAGTTTCTTGGTTCACACCTGGTCGTCCACTCCGTAGCAAGTCCATTACATTGCCAGTCGCTAGAAATTTCTCGGCCCATCTAATTATTGATGATTTTGATGCAGGATTTCTTCCATAAAACTGATGGAAATTTGATGAACTGGTGATTAACAACACTCAGTATACGGACATACACATTGGACCTTTTCCTGCGGTGTCGTCATTGTTGTTTAAATCACAATCTACAACAAATGTAAACAAACTTTGAGAGCTACAGAATACGTTGCAGAAAACCGCATGTCTCTATCTCAAATAGTGTACGAGCTAAGTTACATTGTTTTGGTTGCAGGACATTGTGGATATCCTGTATATCATAGACGCTATAACCTACGTTGAAACGTCTTAAAAACTGATCTAAAACAATGAAGAATAGCCTAGTTAAATAATAAGTTTTGTAAGAGTAATTACAGAATATTTAGTAATGTTCCAATTTCTTCAACAAACTTGCATTTTTTTAAATCAACAATCAATTTCGGAATGGTTGTCTTAGCACCTGCAAGAAAAGGATAGACTTCAGCGTCACCAATGTTATTTATATTTAAATTTCTATCGTTAAACTTTTATATTGTTTTACTAAAACATGAATATATGAAACCGGTATATCTTAAATATTAGACATACATTTTATGTGCAGCGAATAAATAAGTAAATTAATGCAGAGGTTCAAAAACGCAATTCATCAATTAAACTCTCTTCTCAGAGGAAGATGGCCTCTATCACAGTTTCTAAAATAAAGCAATTTATGCTTGTATTAATACGACCTATTTGCCAATACGTAAATACGATGTGCATTATGGTTAAATTCACAAATTAAAATATTTAAAACCATATAGAACCGGATTATTGGATTTTTAACTGGTGCACAGTAGTACATCCGCAATAAAAATCTCAAACACACCAATTATGGAGTTTACACTACTGTTCTATTTTACCAATCATCAGAGATCATCCCAATGATTTACATGAGGAGCATAGCAACTCTCTTAGACGTCCTAATAGCTCCCTTTAATGAAATAATTTTAATGTTTTACTGTATGCTGACGATGTTTTTATAATGCAAAATACAGAAAACGATTTACAATTCTATCTACACTGTTTAAATGAAATAAGTAAAGAGTACAATTTAATATATATATATATATATATATATATATATATATATATATATATATAGAAAAGACAAAAATAATGGCCCTTTTAGCAAAGTCACCCATAAGGTCGAAAATAATAACAGAAAATAAACCTCCACCAGAAGTGTTAAATTTTAATTATCTGGGTTGTGAATTGTCTTCTGGATAAAGAACTAGAAATGATATAGACAATAAATTATCAACATTTCAAATTATATGTGGCACCAATCATAGATCACTAAAACATAAAACAAGGAAGGATACAAGATTGTAGTTCTACAAAACAATAGCGGTACCGGTACTTTTTACGGTACTTAGTCCTGGGTAGCAAATAAGAGGAGTTCGAGTAGAATACAAAGTGCAGAAATTACCTTTCTAAGAAGGAACAAAGGATGCAGAAAATTGGACCACACAAGAAATGAAGAAATATGAAGTGAATTAGAAATGTATTCAATAAATTATAGAAGTAACAACACCGCGTCGACTGGGAACTGCATGTTCAGAGAATGGAAGAAACAAGATTACACAAGATAGCATATCACTAAACAAAGTGAAAGCAAGATACATCAAAATGACATTAGGTGAAAGCAAATACACACCAAATAGAATGGCCTATATGCTAGCCAGGGAAACCTACTTCCTAGAGGTCCTGAGACAAAGGATACTACTGCCAACAACGGAGCCATATAAGAAAGTCACGGAAAAAAAAAAGAAACAGAAGGAAAAAGAGATCGAGGAAGAGTTCTACGCCTCAGACGTGAACAGGGAGTGGACCGGAAGCAACCAACCACAAAGGCACGCAATCATAGGCCTGGCAAACACATGGATATCACCATAAAATGCGCAAAAATACGACATTCTACCAACGGAGTACCTCGTGTGAAAGCAAGATATGTGAACAAAAATGCGAGCGATACCATTACAAGCAATACAGAAGATGGACGGGATCGTTGATGGAACTGATAAAAGACATCATAAAACTAAAACTTAATGCTCTTATGAGTGTCATTTACGTACTTATATAAACCAAAATGATTTAAGGGATATAGGAAAACCGAGGAAGAGATGAAAGGAATCATTTTGAATTTCGAACAGGGGAATCGCCTAAACCTTGAAGTGAAGAAGAAGAAGAAGAATAATAATGAAATAATAAGAGGGCAGCCATTGTCCTGTAAATTCTGCATATGGGTCTTGAATGTAAAAATAACATATTGTTTAATTTATTACAAATGTAATTATTTTGGAATATATTAAACAGTACCAATTAAATTGGAAACAGCATCCTGAAAGAATGAGTTCAAATCGGATCCCCAAAACTGTTTATAATTATATACCAAGAGGACGAAGATCTCTGGGCCATCCTATGAATCGCTGGAGGAAAAATTTTCAATAGGATCGTAACAGGCCTTGGCCTAATACTTGGAAGGAAGAAGAAGAAGATTACGAATTTCTTGTTCCTTCCAAGTATTAGGCCAAGGCCTGTTACGATGCTATAGAAAATTTTCCCTCCAGCGTTTCATAGGACGGCCCAGTGATCTTTGGTCGTCATTAATTTGATCTTTCCGGGAAATTCTCGTATAAGACTTGAAAGCATAATAATAGTCCTTTCGATTGGTTGCTGGCCAAAGGAAGGCAAGACCAGTGATGGGGCTGCCATCTTATAGCCTCTGGTCAGGCATTTCTGGAGAAGAAAAGAAAATAAAGGAAAGAAGAAATGGAAGAAAGGAAAGACTCCCTAGCCCTCGGATGCCCTAATAGCGTCGGGGTCGAAAAAAACAAGAGTTAACGAAGAGAGGTTAGATAGTAAAGTTAAAAGAGTGCAAAACACAAGTAAGTGGAAGAAATGTTTTGCTCAGCTTGGGCACCTTGTGGTCGCCATCCACATATCCCCTAGATGAGGACCCGAATTTAATATAATTAATGTTTCAGTATACAAAAATTATAATAAATTTCACTCTGTTAAAAAATATATGCATATTTTAAATTGCTAGTTTAATAATTACAATCACAAATGTATCTGCCTTCAGTAGGTTTTTTCATAATACTCAGAAACCTAATGCTATCTAGTGGGTAATACCAGGAACATTTACAACTAGTTATTTTGTTATATTAGTCATTGTCAAGTATTTGTAAATAAACTTTTGTTTTCCTGTTAATTTCGCTTACGTGATAAGAAAAATGTATATGACTTCACTTGAGTTCAAGACATTTCAGTAGTAGTATACCATTCCTGAACTGCACAGGAATATCTAAACATTTAAAATGTTAAACTACAGCAAATTGATCTGTTTCTATCTTTTGGGAGTTCTTCTTGTTGCAAGTAAGTGTAACTTTCTATTTCGTCATAATTATAGACAGACAGACATATATATATATATATATATATATATATATTACTGTAATAATACAGTACATAAAATATAAAGTTTCCCTACTAAATACCTTAGGAGGTCCTTGGTACAGTAGGAAGATAAGCTTCCACCTATTCTACAAATTCGACACGATATGTGAGGCCAGCGTGACCCACGCCTTTACTATCAGAACATAGTCCGGTACTCATTTTAATAAGACGCTAAACTTATAAGGCCTAACAGGGCCATTGTGTTGCCGGAAGAACTAAGCCAGTTTAAAATCCTGGCGACATTTCGTATTGTGTTATTATTATTATTATTATTATTATTATTATTATTATTATTATTATCTGGTTGTCGTTGTTTTAACCGTTTATATATATTTTTTTAGTTTAACTAAAATGTTTATAAATATATGAAACGCTATCGTTCCAGTTATATTATACGAATACCATAGGGTAGAGGGGGGTTAGTTGGCGCACATTTGTAAAAAATGCAATATCTCTTTTGTGCAATGGTATGTATATATTATTATTATTATTATTATTACTATATAATCACAATTATTTTACAAACATAAAAAATTACCTTTTAAAACAATGGCATAATTGTTTTAATGAAAATCTGACTTAATAAAAATACATAAGTTTAACCATCTCTCCCACCCTGGTGGGTAAGATGGCGCAAAGATATATGTGGCCATCTCTCCCATCCTGGTGGGTAAGATGGCGCAAAGATATATGTGGCAGTAAGCCGTGCAGAATTACATTAAAACTTCAGTTTTGACTTTCTTATTTTTTTTCTTTTCCATTCTTCCACACAAAGAACACTTGTCTGAATATATAGAGCAAGTTTCATGAAGCCATCTCGTACATTTAATACATTTTATCCAGTCTGCTCTGGATACTGTGTCTTCATACAGCTCAAAACATTCGACACACTGATTTTCATTGTCAGAAGTGGAATCATCACTTTCTGGTATTGGAATTAATGATTCAGATGACGTCGATGAACATGTAGATATATTATGGCGTCTACTCTGTGGTTTTTGTTTTTCTCCTGAGAACTGGCTGAAATTCCATGAGGAAATTTATTTTGCCATCGTGACTCTAACCAGCACAAGTCTGTAGCCCAATTTTTTATTAATAATAATTTTAAAAATAACTTATTGAAATCAAATTGGGTCTCATTAAAAAAAAGTAAAATAATATATTGGATGGATGTATGACCAATATTATGCATTTCTCAATGGCAATATATTTTTATAAAAAATATAATTCGTAATATTTGTACTTGAAATAAAAAATTCATTGTATTAGTCATATATAATATTCTGTGCAGAAAGTTTATCTTGTCAATATAATACTTAGTTATGTTTTTTAAAATAATAATGAATTTGAGTCAGATTACTATATTTCGTTTAGGTCTGTATGTATTTTATTGACCTATTATTTTAATTCATTTTATAATTTTAATAGTTTAATTTAACGTTTATATAAAAAAATAATTTACAAATTAAAGTCATCGATAATTTATCATGAAATTTAAATAAATATTTTTGTATTTTTTATCATTTTGACCCCACAATTTCACTTACAAAAAATCGTAACTGAAGTTAAATGGAAACTATCTTAGGTGAGAGCGGAGCATCATTTAAATACCCAGGCGCGCCAACTCTACCACCCTTCCGTGCGCCATCTCTCCTGATTCACACAAAAATGTTTGTGCATAGACTAGAGATGGAAATTTTTGTAATAAGACATTGAAGTTATGTTATTAGTAACAAGGACAAGTCCCTTTGTATGTAGAGATGTCAATCTCCATTCTAACGGTATTCAGTCCCTTTCAAACTGCACCCACAATAATCCTTTAAAAGTTTCTTCAACTTACCAAAAATATGACTCTTCACAAAAATATTTATTTCTTCTTTTTTTTTAACGTTACAAACACCACAATTTCACACGAGAACCTTCTCTTAGGACTGCACAGGCACGAATAGTGAAAAACGAGTTTTCTTATGATTTTAAGGATAAATGTTAGACTGCGCCATCATTCCCACCTTTGCCCTACGTGGTGCCTTACTTTAGAGAGAGGAAAATATTACGATTATTTGAGAATAAAGTTCTAAGGAAAATTTTTGGACCAGTTACATAGGTGACATGAGAAAACATCATAATAGTGAGCTATGTAATTTTAATAAGAAAACGGTGTAATAAAAACCATTATGTCTCGTAGAATGCAATGGGCAGGGAATGTGGCACGAATGGGGAATGAAAGAAGGGCATTGAAACTTCTTGTTGGAAAGCAAAGGGAACCGCTCAGTAGGTTGGCCAATAATGAAGTGGAAAAATAATATTAGCAATGATTAGATAGCTACAAGCCGGAGGGTCGAGGGTTCAAGTCCCGTTGGGGTCAGGATTTTTAAACTGACCCAAACTCTCTGGCGGCACTATGGCCCTGGGGTCGACTCAGCCTCTAACCTAAATGAGTACCAGACGCTTGTTCTGGGGTAAAGGCGGCCGTCACGCAGGGCTGACAACCTGGCTGACATAAAGTGCCGATTGTCTAGAAAAAGTGGGAGCCTTAACCTCCTACTACCCAAGGGCCTCCGGGCCTGTTACGGGATCACTTTACTTTACTTTTTAGCAATGATTAGATGGAAGTAAATATTATACAGGGAATTCTTAGAAAACATTAGTTCAGGATAGAGTTATATGTCCGCGCGGACGTGAAGCTCTGAGTTCGATAATACCAGTGACTTAGTTTTATTATTATTATTATTATTAATATTATTATTGTTATTTTTTTTTATTATTCCATTCACCTCTACGCATAAAAAATAAGTAGCAGAATTTTAGCTGAAATAACGGGTTAGAGTCTTTTTACAGAAAGGCGATTAGAAAAGTGCCCACTAACAGAGGTCACTGCTTTCATCAGAAACTTTGATGATAATAATAATAATAATAATAATAATAATAATAATAATAATAATAATAATGAAGTGACCAGTCTCATGGACTTGCAGTCAGAGCTTCCGACTATAGTTTATTAGAGCTCAGTTTCGAATCCCGGTCAGACCTTAGGAATTTTTCCTTGAAATAAATTATTACTGTAGTTGCACATGATATCGAATTTGGGTTAAGATTAGATTAAAGGACTCTCATGGTGTTTTGGTCCACCGTTGTCACGCAGCGGGCCCGGGTTCGATCCCCGGTCGGGGCAGTTTTTCTGGGTGAGGTTTTTATCGGGGTTTTTCCTCACCTGTAAGACAAATGTCAGGAAAACTTTAAGGCCCAAACGGTCGCCGAAATCATATGGCCATCATCATTATCATCATCATCATCCTTATCATTAGCATCATCATCATAATCCTTCACCGGTGTGGAAAGCAACGGGAAGCTACCACACCTACACAATTCCCTAGTAAAGCTGCAAGCAGAGCATGAAATGCTATGATTGCAGTGAAGGACCTGCCTTCGGGCAGAATTACTATGGATGGATGGATGGATGGTGTTTTGTTATCATAAGTAATGCCACGAGTGATTTCCAATTATCGATAAATTCACGACTCACGAAGTGAGGAGTGAATTTATCTAGAGAATTTGGAAATCAAGAGTGGCATTTGTTAGGACTATTTAACGAATAAAATTAAGCTGTTTACTCACAAATCATTATTTAACTATAGTTATTTTAAAATATTTATATATTTAATGTAAACGGCGATGTTTGAAAACAAATGAGAAACGATAGGTACGCTTCATCTGCTTCTTTTGTTTATCACTGCAACTAGATCATACTATTTATTGCCAAAGGAACGCAATATTGTAAGAATGCTCTCTAGTGGAGAAAAATTGAAACACATCAAACTGTATATTAATTCATTTCTGATGTATGATGTAAATATGACAATTATATTTTTCTGGATTGTTACCTGGGAAAAAATACATTTAAGAAAGTGCAAACAGTGGTTTCTTTTTTTGGTGGTATAATCAATTGCTACAAATGTTTTTATATTAACTCCCGCATGCGGCATGTGTTGACATTCATGCACTACATATACAATCTGGTAGCCGTATTTCTCACAGGCTCAGTCACTGCAAAATAATGGTCAGACCTGCTCAGAATATTAAAAAGGAGGAGCTTTCTTCAGTATGGTAATTATAACACTGATAAATATTTCGTGAAACACGACTCTGATTGGTTGTAAAACAGAAGTCATTGAAACGTGATTGGTCATTGACTCCCATTTGGGGCATGAGTTAAATAGTCATTTAAAACCCATCATATCAGCGCGGTAAGGTAAAGAAACCTTGCAGTCGCCCCTACCTCTTCACATATGAAGAGAGGATGCCTCAAGTGTCGTAAGGTAACGTGGTGACATCGTAAACAAATTATAAATATTTAACTATTTTTCATAACCACGTCCACAAAAAAGAGTTATGTAATTTTACCACTTTTAACGGTCAGAATAAATTTAACCTGGGCGATTAAGACCGGAAGAAGCCCCTCGCTCAGTAGCAGTGTAAAGCGAACGAATTTCTCAAAAGCTGAATTCATTTCCCAATTTTCTGGTTAACGAAAGCCATCTTACGATTTTAATTTATTGTGTTATATGTCGAGTTTGATTGCGAATAAAAAACAATAATTGCGGTGATTGCGTAAAACACACAAACATATATAGCCATAAAAGAGCGCGCGTTAACACACACACACACAGATATTTCATAATACGGTATTAACAATAAAAATAAAATATTCGTCGTGTTCGCTGTCTAGTAAGTAGGGTTGGTGAAGATAAAAAAAAAAGCATGGGTTTAAAGAGAATAACCACATTCCTTCAGAATTTGCTCAAATTTACGTTTCAAACCATCTAATGGTCAAAACGTCCCAATCCTGAGAGTCAGAAATGGAGGTAGATGTTGGGATTATATATGACACAATATGGTGAAAGATAGAACTAGGAATATTGAACAAATATAATTAAATATGAATGTATGAATGTCGCTATGTTTCTGGTAAGTTGTGCAGTATGTTAAGGATAAACGATTGTTTCATAATAAATTGGAAACTTGTTATATAATAATACTTTTTTTTTTAGATGCACAAATAATTACCATCCCTGATCCATGTGCTACAGTGACATGTCCTGATAATCAGCATTGTGAAGTATCATTTTGT
Source organism: Diploptera punctata (assembly GCA_030220185.1). Taxonomy (NCBI): domain Eukaryota; kingdom Metazoa; phylum Arthropoda; class Insecta; order Blattodea; family Blaberidae; genus Diploptera; species Diploptera punctata. The sequence continues at coordinate 774,319 of JASPKZ010009358.1, forward strand.
CGACCTCCCTGTTCACCGCCCAGACCGTGTCCGCTGTATATAATACAATGTGGTAAATGTTTCCCCGATACCAGCACTACTCAAGGCTCACAATAATAACTACCACCAATAATATTAATAGATATACTAAAATGCAGCTCAATAAGAAAAAACAACTGTACAAATAGTGTAATTTTCGATATTGTATCAAATAAACATATTTAAAAAGTAGTTCTTTATTACTTACTTACTTACTCACTGGCACTATCGAACCCATAGGTTCATGGCCGCACGGACATAAGCTCTCCACACATCCCTATCATGAGCTAATGCTTTCCAATCATTCCCTGTATAATCTACCTCCTTCAAATCATAGTTAATGTTATTCTCACACCTTATTCTTGGTCTACCAACTGGGCGCTTTCCCTCTGGCTTTACTACAAGAAGCTTCCATGCAAGTCTTTCACTCCCCATAGTGCAACATGTCCTGCCCATTGCAATCTACGAGACTTAACTGTTCTTATTATATTTGGCTTCCTATAAAGACCATGTAGTTCATTGTTATGTAGTCTTCTCCATTCACCTTTCTGTTCATCTCTCTTTGGTCCAAAAATTTTCCTAAGTACTTTATTCTCAAATACTTGTAATCTCCTTTTCTCCCTCAAAGTAAGAGTCCATGTTTCGTACCCATATAATATAACTGGTAGAATAATAGTTTTATATATTTTCAGGTTAACGTTTTTGAAAGGAGTTGGGACATCAAAAGTCTCTGCAATGCATAATAGCACGCATTTACAGAATTAAGCCTATGTTTAATTTCTTTGTGCATCTCATTCCTATTTGTGATTATTGTTCCTAGGTATTTGAATCCAGCCACTTCCTCAAAATGTCCCTCATTTGTCATTAGCTGTCCATTTCCATTATTTAATGAATTTCTACGTGTGACCATATATTTAGCTTTATTGATATTTACTTCCAGTCCTAATTTCATAGTGTTACTCAATAGTGTGTGCGTGTTGTCCTTAATATCTCCTCGCTATCGGCCAACAATACATCATCAGCATAAACTAACAGCTTATTAATACCATTGAGTTCTAAGCCTTCCTCATTCTCTAAAGACTTAATGGCATGCTTTGTACAACATTAAATAGTAGAGGAGATAGTGCATCTCATTGCTTCAACCCATTCTGGATTTCAAAAAAGTGTCCGAAAACTGTTTGCCTACACGCACCCTACTCTTTGTGCCATTTAGACACATTCGTATAAGCCAAACTAACTTTTTAGGAATTCCGAACTCCAGCAGGATACTATATAACTTCTCCCTCTTAATTGAATAATATGCTTTTTTGAAGACTACATATAGTTGATGTACAGTACCATTATATTCCCATTTCTTTTCTAAAATCTGTCTTATACTAAAAATCTGATCTGTTGTAGACCTGTTTCTTCTAAATGCACATTGATGATCTCCTAGAATATCATCAATACAGGGAGTAAGTCTGCTTACTAATATATTTGCTAGAATTTTGTACGAAGTTGAAAGTAATGAGATGCCCCTGTAGTTGTTGCAATCAGTTTTACCTCCTTTCTTATAAATTGGAACGATAATAATTGATTCCTTCCATTCATCTGGAAGAGCTTCTTTTTCCCAAATCATACTAAGCAACCAGCGTATCTTGTCCATCAATTTTTCTCCCCCTGATTTTATCAGTTCTGCTGGGATCTCATCTGAACCTGATGCTTTCTTTATACATCTTCAATTTCTCAATCGCCATTTCAACCTCTAATGCACTTGGCTCTGCGACTAGCATTTCTGCTGTCTGTAAATTATCCTCCTCAATGTCCTGTTCTGTATGTACATTTAATAGCTGATTAAAGTAATTTTTCCATCTATTTAATATACTCCTGGAATCTGCAATCATATCCCCATTTTCTTTCCGAATTATGTTTGTTCTAGCCTGAAACCCTTTCTTCTCTATACTAATCCCCTGATATAAGTCTCTAATGTTCCTATTTTTTGCATTCATTTCAAGATCATTAATCTTCTCTCTCAAATATTCCCTCTTCTTACTTTTTAGTAGCTTGGTGGTTTCCCGTCTAATACTACCCAATTGCTCTAAATTTACCTCATTTGGCCCGTGCAATCATTTCATTTTTGCTAGCTTTCTTTTCTTTGCAATGTCGGCACATCCCTCATCAAACCATTTCTTGTTTTGCCTCTTTTTTAAACAACCAATGCTCTCTGATGCTGACAATTTAATAGTATCTCTTATAGCCTCCCATTCTTTATTTATATCAGTTTCTTCTTCGTTTGCCACATGGTCATCTGAAGATTCCAGTACTTTAAATCTATTAGCAAGTTTGATTTGGTATTCTTGCCGCATTTCATCATTATTCAAGTTTTTTAATTCAAATTTTACAGAATCGTCCCTAGCGTTTGTTCCTCTGACTAGATGATGATCCGAATTGCAGTCTCTGCAGTCTGTCCCTCTAACTGATCTAATATCGATGATGCTACTGTGCCAGCGTTTATCCACTAATACATGATCTATCTGGTTCCGAGTTTCTCCATCTGGGGACGTCCAGGTGATGAAATGTTGTGCTCTTAACAATGAGATTCTTTGATGTGGCAAATGTGACTAATCTAACCCCATTGTCGTTACTATCTTCATGAAGACTGAATTTGCCTATTGTTGGTTTGAATATATCTTCCTGCCCCACTTTTGCATTAAAATCTCCTAAGACAATTTTCATATGATATCGTGAAAGGCTATCAAATAAGCATTCTAATTCTTCATAGAACTCATCCTTGTTCTTGTCATCTTTATCTTCTGTGGGGGCATGTACATTTACAATTATAAAATCATGTTTTTTTTATCCTTTAGAATTATGTATGATACCCTATCACTAACAAACTTAATATCTCGGATAGCGGATAGGATCCTGCTTCTGACTAAAAAGCCCGTTCCAAATGCAGGTCTTTATGCACCCCCGTAGTATAATGCAAAGCTTCCTGATTCCTGACTACCTTCTCCTGGCCACCCAACTTCCTGCAAAGTGACTATATCCAAGGGCGATTTATCTAAATCCCGCGTTAATATCTCTAGTGCCCCGTTATTGTATAAAGTCCTAACATCACATGTTCCTAGGAACATGTCCCTGTGTTTGAGCCTTTGGCATGGGTTCCCTGAAGTAGTCCCCGCCCGGAGAACCGAACGGGGGACTATTTGACCTCCGGAAAATTTTACCCCAGTTGAACCCATGTCCGCATTTCTTGACGGTTGTATTTTTACGGTGAAAGATCGTCACTCTTTCGACCAAGGTACTTTTTTTCGTCTGGCTTATCACCTTCGACCAGTCCGGCATGGGTAACCATATCGGCAGCAATGCTACCGCCGGCATAGCTCTCAGGATCATTTAAGCACGCAAGCCACTCCACCACGACAAGATAAAGATACAATGGAGGGAGTTCTTTATTTTAAAAACAAATTAAAGTATCTCAAATTTATAGATTAAAGCATTCGCTTCAGTATACTATCTTTCATTGTATATTTTGCTTAGCTAAACCTCTCTCGTTCCATGCCGTAGCCAAATGATCTAAAATACATCAAGCATTGGAGCAGAGGCACGGGGCATGACCTGATTCCATTGCCCTTGAGAGAAGAAAATTTATCGCCGACTATCTAATTCCCGGCGTGCGCTGCTACGCCTAAATAAATGAAACTTAATGTGCTTTTATGTTTAGTTGAGTAAGTAAAAGAACAATAATTATAAATTTATATTTTTAGATACCCCGTGCTGATTATCCGGCGTTGTCCGGGAATCTATTTATCCCGATCTTCTTGATATAAACGACCTGAAATCCAAAAATCAATGTACTTCTTACGATTAGTTGAATAAGTAAAATGAAAAATAATTATAAATGTATATCACAATTATTTTAAGATTCCTCGTGCTGATTATCCGGTGTTGCCCGGCTACTTATCTCGATGTTCTTGGCATAAATGAGCTAAAAGACAAAATGTGTTATTGTGAGTTATCCGTAAAAGAATACCCTCCTTGTGCTTGCTAAGCTTGCACAGGAATCTACGTACTTGTTTTGATCATCTTGGCATCAATTAAAGACAAAAATGGTTATTGTGAGTTTATCCATAAGTGATAAATATGTGCTGTCGCCGACTTTTTTGCAGAGCTTTTTAAGATATTCATTTCTGTGTACATTGATTTTGTGTATTTGTTATGGTTTAGGCAGCGTAAGCCATTTAAGTGTGAAAATAGGGATTTTGTTTCACGTTTTTCATTAAGAAATAACAATTTTTAGGGGTGAAGGGGTTGAATACCACAACTCTCTTATAGCTTCTGTTCATCCCGGGAGTACCTGAACATTTTGCAAAAAACCCCATAAAAATCGGATCAACGGCATTGCCGCGCATAGAATATGAACAAACAAACAAACAAACATTGAATTTTATATATTAGATGATGATGGCCAAATGATTTTCGGTGACTAGGTCTCTTTCATATAAAATAAAATTCCTACTAATATATGTTTTTCTTTATCCCCTATAGTCCACAGTGGTATAGGAGTAAAGCTCCTTGACTCTGGTCCCGAGAGTTGCGGGTTGAAAATCGGCCGGATTCGATGCATTTTCTAGGATGGAAACATTCAAGGGACAGTCATTCAGGACGGACTCTAGGCCTTGAGTCCAAAGTCCGAATATTTTCGGGCTCGTGAAAGAACCTCACACCTAAATTAGAGCACGTGTCCAAAATGTAATCGCCCTTAATCATCCAAGCTGTTGACAAAGCCCTCCAACTTCGAAGTTTGGAATGAAGCTAACAATCTCACGATGTAAAAACTATTTTGTTTAGAACATTCAGGAAGGCCTCCAATGGATGACAGCGAAAAAACACTTTCAATATTTAGTATTGGAATACCTTAAGGAAAATACATTTTCAAAGATCTACTCATAGATAAAATAAAATCTACGGCACGAGAGCACCGAAGAATCTAGGTTAACATATGTGGCTGCTTTCATTGGCAAGGAGAAGAGTGTACATGGGGCGAAGTAGTTCGTGACGCATTATCTCAACATTAATTCCAGTTTTGTTAATCACATTTTTGACACTTTTCGCAACAAATAGCTCCTCAATTGTCCTCACGAGAGTAAGCGGACCCAATTCCGAGGTTCTATATCGAAATAAACCTTTCGGTTCGCAGTGTTTTGGCTACGGCGTGCATTCTAAACGAAGAGAGTATGATGTAGACATTTATGTTGAACAGATGATGTTCGTGTAATATATGGACCTTAAAGTACACGTGACATATGCTATACAGGTAAGGAAAAACATCGAGAAAACCTCACTCAAGAACCTTACTCTCATTGGGGATAGAACCTGTGCCTGCTGCATCTGAGACAATTAAGTTAATAATTAGATCACATCAGTAAATTAACTGTCTCGTTGGAACGTCTCTCTTACCAGAGGATATAAAAAATAAGTTTAGTAAGTGGGAAAAGTATTCAAGAAATATTCTAAGTAATTAACTAACTAACTCACTAACTGGCTCTATCGAACCCGTAAGTTCATGGGCCCGCTGGATATAAGCTTTCCATACATTCCTATCCTGAGATAAGGTTTTTCAATCATCCTCTGTAAAATCTACTTCCCTCAAATCATGGTTAATATTTTTATCCCTCATCATTCTTTGTCTAACAGGGTGTTTTCCTTCTGGTTTTCCTACAAGAAGCTTCAATGCACTTCTTCAATTACCCATTCGTACCACTTATCCTACCCATCCCAGTCTATGAGACGTAACTGTTGTTATTATATCTGGTTTGTTATAAGTACCTATTTATTTTTCTTTGTGCACTTTGAGATAAAAATATTTATCATGAAGACATTTCCAAATATGAAGGTGTAAGAAACCTTATTCATCAAAGCTATATTATATATCGTGTAAAATTATATTCTTTAAAAAGTATTAAATTGCTGTACTCTGCATTTACTAATTTATTTCTTTAGTTAATTCTGTAGCTTAAAGAATGACTAAATATCAGTTGTCGGAACCCTGCACGTTTTTATGCTTTGTACAATATATTTTTATACAAACAAAAAATATATTTATAATCGTACCAGAGTATAAAGTTCAAGTGTGAATTAAAGAAAATAAATATTTCAAAACATTTATATTAATAAGACCTATTTGCGGATACGGATATAGGATGTGATTTATAGTTAAATTCGCCAATAAAATTATTTAAAACCATAAAGAACCGGATTATTGGATTTATAACGGATGCACAGTACTACATCCGTAATAAAATATCGAACTCACCAATTATGGAGTTTACACTACTCATCTATTTTGCCAGTCATCAGAGATCATCTTAATGATTTACATGAGGAGCATACCAACTCTCTTTGAGGACCTGATAGCTCCCTTTAATGAAATTATAAGAGGGCAGACCTTGTCCTATAAATTCTTCGTAAGTGTCTTCAATTTAAAATAACAGATTGTTTAATTTATAGGGAAGTTCTGGTAATGTGCACCATACTGTTTGATTGGACCCTGTTAATATCTTCTTTAATTGGTGCTACCCTCAAACAGAAAATATTTTAACTTTTCCCGTCATCAACTTCGACGGGTTCAAGGCCAGTTTCTTTTATTTTTTGTGGGAAGAAGAGTTTATTTGTAATTTATGGAAATGACTACTTTAAAAGTTTTTCAAGCTAAGAATCAATTCTTAATTTCTGCTATTGAATATTAAAAATTATTGAAAACTCCTAAATATATTATATTATGTAGATGCTGTTTTAATATACTGACGGGTTTGCTTTGATATTATGTGACATGATGGCTGTATAAAATAATTAAACATAACAAATTAATTCGGTTAATATGGACCCTCCAGGAGGATCTGGATCCACTTTATACGAGTACGTATTTTATCAATAAGGATGTTATCTGTAAAAACCATTCACCTAATTAATATTATTTAATATCCTTGTAATTTTACTAAACCCAAAGACCGTCGCTTTCTGCAGTTGAATGGCATGTGAATGTTATAACAAACAATAATTTTTAAAAACATTAAATAAATATCAACGCTTTTTAATTATGATCAGTCATATATATTTTCATACTAATCTGTGCCTGTCTGTATAAATTAATAGAGTAAATAAACTTAAACATAGATTAAAAGCTAATATTGACTCTGGCGTCCGCTTAATTAAAACAAGAAAAACAAATTTAAAACAGGCGTCCAAATTACCCGAAGTTCCTCTATTACAGCTGTAGTATTATTAATGTTTCAGCATAAAAATTGTAATACATTTTACTATGTTAAAAAATATGTGCGTATTTCAAATTTCGAATTCAATAACTACAATCACAAAATGTATCTGCCTTCAGTAGGTTTCTTCATAAAACTTAGAAACCTAATGCTATCTAGTGGGTAATACCACCAACATTTACAACGAGTTATTATGTTGTATTAGTCATTGTCAAGTATTTATAGATAAACTATTGTTTTGCTGTTAATTTCGCTTACGTGATAAGAAACCACGAATTTTAATTACAAGAACGGCGGAAGGCACTATAATAAAATTAGGATATATTTAACAACCCAAACATATATGACTTCATTTGAGTTCTAGAAATTTCAATATTAGTGTACCATTCTTGAACTGCACTGGAATATTTCAACATTTAAGATGTTAAACAACAGCAAATTAATCTGTTTCTATCTTTTGGGAGTTCTTCTCGTTGCAAGTAAGTGAAACTTTCTATTTTATCATAATTTTAAACAGATATAATTATTTTAGTGAAATAACTAATAATACATAACATATAAAGTTTTTCCACTAAAGACCTTACCAGGCCTTTGGTGTAGTAGGAGGTTGAGGATTCCACCTATTCTACAAATTTGACAAGAGATGTCAAGTCTGCGTGACCGACGCCTTTACTACCAGACTCGTAGATTGCGATGGGCAGGACATGTGGCACGAATGGGGAATGAAAGATGTGCATGGAAACTTCTTGTAGGAATACCAGAGGGAAAATGACCAAGAATGAGGTGGGAGAATAAAATTAACCACGAAATGACTGGGAATGACTGAAAAACATTATCTCAGGATTGAGATGTATGTATATATTATGTCCGCGCGGCCATGAACCTACGGGTCTGATAGTACTAGTGAGGTAGTTAGTAAGTAAGTAGGATGGATGAAGGTTAAAAAAAAGTATGGGTTTAAAGAAAATAACCACATTCCTTCGGAATTTGCTAAAAACTATGTTTCAAACAACTTAATGGTCAAAACGTCCCAATCCTGAGAGTCAGAAATCGAAGTAGATTTTGGGATAATGTATGACACGATTTGGTAAAAGATATAATTAGGAAATTTGAACAAGCATAATTAAATATTAATGTCTCCGTGTTTCTGGTAAGTTGTCGGGTATGTTAAGAATAAACGATTGTTTCATAATACATTTTAAGATTTGTTATAAAATAATACTTTTTTTTAGATGCACAAACAGTTTCCATTCCTGATCCATGTGCTACAGTGACATGTCCTGATAATCAGCATTGTGCAGTATCAACATGTCGACCTCCCTGTTCACCGGGCAGACCGTGTTCATATATTGTGTGGCAATGTGGGAAATGTTTCCCTGATACTGGCACTACTCAAGGCTCAGAGTAACAACAACCGCCAATAATATTAACAGAATTACTAAAATGCAGCTCAATGAAAAATATCGACTGTACAAATACTGTAACACTGGATATTGTATCAAATAAACATTTTAAAAACTAGTTAATTATTTTTAAAAAAATTAAAGAATCTCAAATTTCTATATTAACGCATTCTCTTCAGCATACTCTCTTTCATTCTTTATATTCCTTAGCTTAACCTATCTCGTTCCATGCCGTAGCCAAATGTTCTAAAAGGCATCAAGCATTGGTGCAGAGGTACGGGGCATGCGCTGGTTCCAGTACCCTTGGCAGTAGAAACTTTATCATCAACAAAACAAATCATCTACATTGACTAAGATACCGCCAGATTCTTTAAGTTTCAAGATTATAACTACGTTTCTAATTCTGATCATCGTCATCGTCATCATAGTCCATTACGAATTTAGGCCATTTTTTGACCTGTTTCGGTCTCAATAGAAACACATTCTATTGAGTAGACACCCTGAACTTCTTTTTCCAGCAGGTTGATAGTTTAACATTTTCTTGGGTGTCCTGTGATCCTAAATTCGATGAACAATTTGCATCCATCTTGACTTATAATCAGAATTTTTTTTAAAGGTTCCATGTGTAAATTCTTGTAAGATGTGTTCATTTTTTTATGATCTAGTAGTGTGTATTCTACAGTCCGTCAAAGATATCTTATTGCAGCAGATCTAAGTCTCTGTATATCCTTCTATTTCAATGTCCATACTTCGCTACCATATAAAAGAGTTTTACATACTTTTAGTCTTGAATGTTTTTGGACTAACTGTGGCTTGAAGATAGAATTAATTAACCCTAAAATCCTTTAAAATTTTGATAGCTTTGCATTTACATATTTTATTCTTCATATGAGATATTGCATTCGAGATATGTAAAATTACTCACCTGCTCCAAAATTTTATTTTCAAAGACAATTTTACTTCTAACAGGATCTACATCTTTAAATGTCATAATGTTTTATTTCTATAAAATAGATGAACTATCCAATACTTTTTGAATGTAACTAAAAAATTATTAATTATTTCGGCCAATATGGGACAGGTGTCTACCCAGTATCGTGTGAATTTGGGTATCTGCAATAAGCAAGACTCTATGTTGAGAAAACCTGCTATAACAGCGCGGTGATTCGACATACTGACCAAATGTCATGCCTATACTTGCTGAAGGATCGTCCACTTTTCTAAATTACACATATGAATGTAATGCCAGCAGCCGTTCTGGTAGCCACGGGGTTTCTAGGGATATCACATTATGACATTTATTAACCTCTCCCTTTCTATGTACGTTTACGTACTCCGTACTAACCGGGCTTTATATTAACACAATCTGTCAGGAGAATGTTCTTTAAATTCTAGATCAAATGCAATGCTTTTTTGACCACACAAGGACATGGAAGGTTTTCCCAGATGCGCTCAATGCTGTAACCTCCGAGACAATATTATCTTATTAGACACTATTATTAAACAAGGAAAATATATGTATGATTATGACGATAAAATAGTTTTCATAAAGAGTAGTGATAATGTATCTTTATTTATCCTCTATAGTCCATGATGTTAGAGGGGCTATTTAACTCATGCTTCAAATTGGAGTCAATGACCAATCACGTTTCAATGAATTTTAATTTACAACCAATCACAGTTGTGTTTCACCTCGAATTTATCAACTTAAGTTTATCATATTAAAGAAAGCTCCTCCTTTTTAACATTCTGAATAGGTCAGAGTCTTATTTTGCAGTGACTGACACTCTAAGAAATACGTTGAATATAGCAATTTATATATTAAGATGTAAGAATCCTAGAATGAAAGTGGCTCCTATATTGAATATATAGTGCACGAATGTAACCAGATACTTCTTGCGGGATATAATAGAAAAAATGTAGCAATTGATTATACCACAATAAAAAAAACACTGTTAAACGTATTATTTCCCAGGTATTTACGTTACAGAAAAATATAATAGACATATTTACATCATAGGACATCAAAAATTAATTAATAACCTACAATGTTGATTATAAACAGTTTGATGTGTTTCATTGTTTCTCCACTAGGGTGCGTTCTTACAATATTGCGATCCTTTGGCAATAAATAATATGATCTGGTTGCAGTGATGAACAAATTAAACATAATAAACGTTTCTCATTTGTTTTCAAACATCGTCGTTTTCATTAAATATATAAATATTTTAAAATAAATATATTTAAATAATGATTTGTGAGTAAACAGCATAATTTCATTCGTTAAATAGTCCTAACAAATGCCACTCTTGATTTCCAAATTCTCTACATAAATTCACTTGTCACTTCGTGATATCGCGAATTTATCGATAATTTGGAAATCACTTGTGGCATTACTTATGACAAATTAACTGTTTCATTGAAACATCTCTCTTACCAGAGAATATAAAAATAAGTTTGCTTGGTGGGAACAATATTCAAGAAATAGGACACTAACTAACTCATTCACTGGCTCTATCGAACCCGTACGTTCATGGCCGCGCGGACATAAGCTTTCCATACATTCCTATCCTGAGGTAAGGTTTTCCAATTATCCCCTGTTTTATCTACTTCCCTCAAATCACTGTTAATGTTTTTATCCCACTCAATTCTTGGTTTATCAACAGGGAGTTTTCCCTCTTGTTTTCCTACAAGAAGCTTCCATGAACCTCTTTCATTCCCCATTCGTGCCACATGTCCTGTCCATCCCAGTCCATGAGACTTGACTGTTTTTATTATATCTGGCTTCTTATAACTACTTAGTTATTTTTTTTTGTAATTTTTAAGATAAAAATACTTACTTATCATGAAGACATTTCCAAATATGAAGATGTAAAAAAGCATATTCATCAAAGCCATATTATATGTCGTGTAAAATTATATTTAAAAAAAATATATATTAAATTACTGTAGACTGTATTTAGTAATTAACCTCTTCAGTTAATCCTGTAGCTTAAAGAGTGACCAAATGTCAGTTGTCGCAACCATGCACGTTTTTATGCTTCATACAATGTGTTTTATCCTTTTCATACAAATAAGAAAGATATTTATAATCGTACAAGAGTATGAAGTTCAAGTGTGAAATAAAGAAAATAAAAATTTCAAAATACGTAATTATGTTTTTTGTTAATTGATTAATATCATTGGCCAATAATACTTTTCTCAAGTGCTATTGAACTATGAAATTATACTCGTATCTTACAAAAACAATTTACGTCATCTATCGATTTTTCTATAAAATGACATTCCTACAAAATGAACCTACAAAAATATAGCCTTATAGAACAGTATATTTAAGTAAAAAAACATGAAGAGCGGTCTATGATATTATGTAAAGCACTCGGCAACAAGTTGGCCAATGTTCACTAGAGTCAACTGTTAAAATTACAGTATCTATATATACATAGTCAAAGAGAAAACAGTACGTACCATTTTCTCCTCTGTTTTTTTAATAGCTGTTGACGAGTTTCGGAGTTATCAATAAAAAAAATTGGAAACAGTCGGTTCTGCCGTTTTTAAGTGCAAGGTAGTGTTTATGGAAAATCTCAACGGCGCAAGAGTTATATTTCTTCCAAAGAAGCATGTGATTTACAATTGCCAGGTGCAATAAAAATTTCAGGAGTTTTTAATTGCAAGGCACTAAAATCGAGCGCGAAAGCTACCGTTTAAACTATAGGGAAGAAATACGTGTATATGTTAATCACAGAGGTCCTGTCAGTGTCGGAGTGACATGTGGTCAGTATGTCGGACCCACCAGGCATTGTAGCTGGTTTTCTCAATGTGGTTTTCTCATGATGCTGGGTGATAATATAGAATACTACCACACCCATTATCTGTTACACTCCAACATTCTATTCCATAGTAATTCTACCCGAGGGCAGGTCTTTCACTGCAATCATAACATTTTCATGCTATGGTTGCAGCTTTACTAGGGAATTGTAAGTGTGGTAGCTTCCTGTTTCTTTACCACCGGTGAAGGATTATGATGATAATGATAAGCCTTTGTGCAAAAAAAAAGGCCTCTGTGCAAAATTTAACCGACCTTCATCCATCCAAGCAATACCTTAGTTGCCTACTAGATGTCTCATTGAGGCGATTGCTAACGACATGTCACTGATTGACATTTGTAGGTAATTAATTGTAACTGAATTATCTTGTTAAGGAATTCCCGCTAGGGACCACCCGCATCCCACGCGGGAAGTAATTATTATAGGCCTATACTTATACATACAATATTATAATGGTACATCAGATTTTAGAAAGTCAAAATGGATTTAGGAAAGTAAGTTCTTGTGTTGATTGTGCCATAAGCCAAATGATGCATAAACATACAGTAGATAATATAATTCGCCAATATACATGATTTTCGTATATTATGAAAAGCCATTGGAAAACTGTGTAGAAATAAATTGTGGTATAATAAAAGAAAAAGGACATTCCACAACATTAAATATCAACTATAAAAAGCCTATATGTTGAAAATAGAATTATAGGGACTAATTCAATGAAAGGAAAGGATATGGCAGTAATATTATATAAAGGAGAAAGATAAGGCTGCCCAGTTTACCATCAGTTTTAATATGTATATTGATGAAATCGTGTCAAAATAGCAAATGGGTTTAAAGGAACATTTTAGAATTAAAAAAAAATTGATAGGCTATCGGTAGTCTTTGCTGATGACCAGATTTTGATGTCTAGTTCTGAATATGATGGACAGAGAGCTCTATTCCAATTAAACAACATAAATAAAATTTTAATTTGAAATTTTAAGACATCAAAACAAAAGTTTTAGCATTCAGAATATCAGACAAATTAGGGTTGAAATTGTCTTGGAAGGAAACATAACTGAAACAGATTGTTTCAATTGCCTCGGCTGCAATATTTTCCATACGAGGAATATTGAGTAAACACTAATAAAATTCATATCAAATTCCGTTGAGGTGAATAGTCATAAGGTAAGAATTACTATTAAAATGTACCCGTTGGCAGGTGCCGTCGTACTCAACTTTGTTAAAATTATATATTTAAAATATTATTTGGAGGCCTTTCGGAAGTTAACATCCATCATCAGCAGGAAGAGTATGCTCTAATAGTTGATATATCTACGATGTTGTAGACGCTGATGGTCTTGATGCGTCTCTAGTAACTCTTATGAGACTTATTATTATTATGAATCTCTGTTTTAAGTTACTCCTTGCTTGTTCTTCTCCTATGGCCTTGATTTTAATCGGTACTTAATTTCTGTGTAGCTTCTTTCTCCATCCGTTTAACATTGCTTATATACAGGGTGTCCCAAAATTAGACCGACAAACTTTGGGAGCTGATAGATAGCATTATTTTAAACCCTTTTTGTTAAGGAAGGTTTTTACTGCGGTGCTTCGTTTAAGCGCTGGACAAGTTAATGCCATTACTGCCTCCCACCCAGTTGGTTTAGTTTGTAAATTACATTTGTGTGCAGTATGTACCTTTTAAAGGAAACACATGAAAGAAACAAAACAAAGACGCTTCAATTCAGTTGGCATGTTTACTTCCTAAGTTCATCCCTGTGTTTCTTTGACATTGTGTGTTAGTTTGGTGGAATGGCTGCTGCATACTAGTTTATTTACAACATGGAAAGGTACACGTGGAATGAGATGACGGACATGCTGTTGGTGTACGGAAAAGCTGGTTCGGGTCGTGCGCCTGTAAGGCTTTACCAAGAACAGTTCAGAAACCAAAGAGTTCCTCATCACACTACATTTGCCAGCCTTGAACGTAGACTACGTGAAAGAGGATCCTTGGATAGACGAGCAGAAGGTCAAGGACGGCCATGTTCTGTACGGATTCCTGAGAACGAGGAAGATGTGTTGCGGTGCATTGAGAACAATCTTGCAGTCAGTACTCGCGCCATCGCTCGACAATTGCACCTAAGTCGTAGCACTGTGGGAAGAATTCTGCAGGAAATTTTGTTGCACCCTTTTCATCTTGAAAAGGTCCACGCAATGGGGCCTCAAGACTATCCTCTGCGAAAGCAATTTTGTCAGTGGTATCTGGACAAAATTGAAAACGATGTACTGTTTGCATCCCATGTCATGTTCACAGATGAAGCATGTTTCACACGTGAGCAGTTTTTTAACAGTCGGTATTCACATGTTTGGGCCTTAGAAAATCTCCATGCTACATTTCAGAGGTCACATCAACTGAGATTTGATGTTGATGTGTGGCCGGTATTGTGGATAACTTCTTATTAGGACCATACATTTTGCCCATCCGACTCAATGCTTACAATTACTTAGTATTTCTGCAACAAGTTTTGCCTGTTCTAATGGAAAAAGTTCCCCTTCATATCAGACATGACATGTGGTTTCAACAATATGGGACACCAGCTCACTTTGGCGCTGAGGTACGTCGTCATCTTACGGCTACATATTGCAATCACTGGATACCCAGAGGTGGACCCATTGCCTGGCCGGCACGCTCAGCTGATCTTACTCCACTTGACTTCTTTTTGTGGGGGCACATGAAGACTATCGTGTATGAAACACCTGTTGAATCTGAAGAGGACCTTGGGGCACGAATAACCTGCGCAACTTGCGAAATCAGAGAAATGGCCAATGTCTTTGTGGGTGGGAGGCAGTAATGACATTAACTCGCCCAGCGCTTAAACGAAGCACCGCAACAAAAAACCTTCCTTAACAAAAAGTGTTTAAAATACTGTTATCTATCAGCTCCCAAAGTTTGTCGGTCTAATTTTGGGACACCCTGTATATATATCCTGTTTAAAGAATTATTGCCTACTTATAGGCCTGGGGCACGCCGTTGCTGTAATTGGATAAGACAATACTCTGCAAGCAGGAATGTTGAAGGTTTAAGTCCGGTGGGGTCGCGATTTTGTAACTGACCCAAACTTTCTGGCGGCACCATGGCTCTGGGATCGGCTCAGCCTCAAAACGAAATGAGTACCTGACGCTTGTTCTGGGGATAAAGGGGACCATCACGCAGGGCTGATATCAGGTGAAGATTGTCTAGAAAGGCTAGGAGCTTAATCTCCTTGTACCCCAAAAGCTTCGTAAGACCTCTAGTGGGATAAATTTATATTATTACATGTAGGCCTTCTCCGTTATATCCGCTATACGCGGTTTGAATCACGACATATCTTAAAGTATGGGGTTTATTTTTTCTTTATTTATATCTAAACCAATTTTGTTTGAGACGATTGAAAATAAATCAGTACCAAGATAGTAAAAACAGAAATTTGTACCAATTTTTTGTTGTTGCAGAATCCAGCATTAACTCAAAGTTAGGCTATTCAACTTGATTAGCCAAGTGTGTGTTTTAATAACGTCATTAATCAGCTGACGCTGTTTTCTCTTAGCAACAGATGTGGAATGATATTTTATTAACAAACATTATTTTCCTATTTACTCAAATTGTACTTTTGTTCTTTTTATCTTATGCGTTTATCTACCGTGGTATATTCTACGTAAACATTCAAGGAATGAAAAGTGGTGTGACGTAATAATTTTCATAATATATAAAAACTAACTCCATTAAGCAACAATTCACTATTAAGCAACAAGTCATTTGTGAAGTTCCTTTAGAAATGGCGAAATTCACTCTACTGTTCTGTGTTTGTTTTCTTGGATTCTTCATACTAGCAAGTAAGACATAGTTTTTTAGCTATACCCATAACTGTATAAATCAGATGTAATAAGATGAAATAAGACTCTTGAGCTGACAAGACATCTGGCACGAATGGGGAATGGAAGACGTGCATGGAAGTTTCTTGTAGGAAAACCAGAGAGAAAACGCCCAGTTGGCAAACCAAGAATGAAATGGGAGAATAACATTAACTATAATTTGAGGGAAGTAGATTATACAGGGAATGATTTGAAAACATTACCTCAGGATAGGGATGTATGGAGAGCTTATGTCCGCACGGTCATGAATCTACGGGTTCGATAGTGCCAGTGAGTTAGTTATTATTATTATTATTATTATTATTATTATTATTATTATTATTATTACTATTATTATTAAGATGTATTACCTACTGATAGTCTTTAAGTCCATAGTCATTTATGTATTTTTAAAACTCATTAATTATTAAGATTGGTTGGAGAAAACCCTGGATCATGAGGAAAATTCTCAAGATGAATGAATTATTATTATTATTATTATTATTATTATTATTATTATTATTATTATTATTAAAATGAACTATGCTTTTTAACGAGTACCTATGCATATTTACTTGTAACATATTATAAATTCAATTTATCGTGATTAGTTCATACGCTAATTATAGTGGCGTCCCTTCTGTGAACAATATGTGCGATTCTGTTACTCTTCATTCCATTTGTAGGGAATCTTGTAAGTACTGAAATGAAACGCAGTATAAATTTTCTTACAACAATGTGTGTTTTCCGCAGAATCAGAAGACGTACCGGAAGATGACCTTTGTGCAAACGTCAAATGTAAAAAAGATGTTGAATATTGTCTAGTGGCACCTTGTGACGTCATATGTGACGAAAACGACAACTGCAGACTAACAGAAGAACAATGTGCAACATGCTTCCCTATATTCAAATAAGAACTACACTAATACTAATCAGTAATATCACAATAATATGTGTTAACACACTAATATCATGCCATCATAACTTACATCTGTCTTAAATTTATTCTGTTTTTAAACAGACTATTCTAGTTATCATTATTAGGCGTTGACATGGGAAATGTCCACCGCTGGGGTCTCGAGGTAGCGTGCTGCCCTGTCACGCAGCGGGCCCGGGTTCGATTCCCGGTCGGAATAGACTCCTAGGTGAGTTATTATTTTTTTTATTTTTCCTCACCTATAAGACAAATGTTAGAAAGCTTAGGGCCCAACGGTCCCCGAAAATTATCGGCCGTCATCATCATCCTTATCATTATCATTAACATCCTTCACCGGTGTGGAAACCAACGCGAAGCTACCACACCTATAATTCTCTAGTAAAGCTGCAAAGCATAGCATGAAAATGCTATGATTGCAGTGAAATACCTGCCTTGGAGCAGAACACCATGGAATGGACATAAAAAAATCAAATTTTACAGGGGAAACAAAAAAGAATTTTGACACTTTTAAATTTAAATATATTTTGTAAAGCTAATATGGATATCCAACCATCTATAGTAATTCTGCCCGAGGACAAGTCTTTCACTGCAATCATAGCATTTTCATGCTATGTTTTGCAGCTTTACTACGGAATTATAGGGGTGATAGCTTCCCGTTGCTTTCCACACCGGTGAAGGATGATAATGATTTTTGGGGACCGTTGGGCCCTACGCATTCTGAAATGTGTCTTACAGTTGAGGAAATACCCCGAAAAAACCTCACCCAGGAGACTGTCTCGACCGGTAATCGAACCCGGGCCAGCTGCGTGACAAGGCAGCACGTTACCTCGAGACCACAGCGGAGAGCAATATGGATATAGTGTAACTATTTTGCAAATAAAATTTCTTGTTTAGTAGTGTTAAAATTGTATTAAAATTAATGTTGGGAAAATTGTTTTTTGCTTCCCCTGTAAAATTTGCTTCTATGACTCACTACCTTTCCCGTGTCAACGCCTCTTTATCATCATCTTCTTCTTCTTCAATTCGTGTCGTAGTCCTAAAAGGGTTGTTAACGGTCTATAAAGAATGTCTCAACCATCTCTTCCTAGGCCGCCTCAACAATATTTTACCATTTGGTTGGTAGGCCTACTTTAAAAACTGCCTTAGGAATTCTGGGTCAGGACAAATATATTGCGTTTTTATATGCCATCAAACTGAACTAATTTGCATGAAAATTACTTATTTAGGACCAAAATTATCTTTGCATCTGGAATTAAAAATCTTTGTCAATGTAGCACAGTTTACTACATATGCATGTCAGTACCGGCCATAGGTTTCAAAGAACTATGATTCTTTCCCAAAATCTACCAGATTATTTTCAATTATCTTAAATTTTACAACGTGCTGCTAACCTAATGGTAAATATGTAATTCCAGTAGCTGGAATATTTCACGGTTACAGGTGAGTTATTTCTATTAGCTTTCTAAGTTTATAGTAATTGCTGTAAGTTGAATCCTATTTTAGTATATTGCCAAAAAATTTAAAACGTTTTCATGGTAAAGTTACATTATTACCGGCGATCTTCTATTACAGTAAGTTAGAAATTCTGCTCTAAAGCATCTATCTTTGCGTTTCTCGTAATTTTAATATAAAGCAGGCCTAGTTAGGATATTTCCATCGCTACTTCTCATTATTTTTTCATATTTTCTTCTGACAAAAACCCACATACAAGCACATACACGACTCCACTAAGTATTCTGTGCAGACAGAAAATATGTTAACTAACATGCAGTCCTTCTCTTTCTATTCCTTACTAAGTTGCCACTTCCTGTCCTCTGTATATGTTCTTTGTCTGGCAGGTAGAGAGCTGACATATACTATGGATTGGCTGACATATACTATGGATTGGCGGTCATTGGCAAAATTACTAATTAGACAACCCTGTTAGTATTAGGGTTACGTGTAGGAATGAGCTGTTGCTTCTCATTATATGTTTCTACATGTGATTTATTGTGAGGCTGGTAACGGAGAGACGGCCTGTACTGTTATTT
The DNA here is from genome assembly GCA_030220185.1 of Diploptera punctata. Classification (NCBI taxonomy): domain Eukaryota; kingdom Metazoa; phylum Arthropoda; class Insecta; order Blattodea; family Blaberidae; genus Diploptera; species Diploptera punctata. The sequence continues at coordinate 793,660 of JASPKZ010009358.1, forward strand.
TAAATGACAGACCGCTTGAGCGTTCAGTGCTTAAATGACTAATTTGACAACCATGTTAAGATCTTTCACACGTGTTTAGGGATTCTCCACCCACACTTAAAGTTGAACTATTTCAGTACGTGATCGAATGTACAGTCTTCTCCTACATCCCTTAAATAGATGCAGTAGTTGGGCGACACTAGCGCTAAATTTCTTCCCCTCCGGAAGTGCAGAGTTAACTTAGTGGTATAATACATACCACGATAGTAATTCACTCCTTTTTTACATTTTTTTTTAAATTTCAGTAAGCAGTTGTCTGGAATATGATCGTCAAATTATTAATAGAAGTTTACATCTTAATTTATTGTAGTTGTTAGACTACAACCTTCTGAGTACAAGTTATAAAGTAAAGCAATATTATCCAGGGCGAATTAGAATTTGTATTATACACTTCTAAGGATTTTACAGGATACTTTGCAAGGATCACTGCACTACAAGCCGGAAGGTCGAGGGTTCGAGTCCCGGTGGGGGTCAGGATTTTAAAACTGACCCAAACCTTCTGGAGGCACTATGGCCCTGGGATCGACTCAGCCTCTAACGGAAACGAGTACTGGACGCTTGTCTTGGGGGTAAAGACGGCCGTCACGCAGGGCTGACAACCTAGGTGACATCAAGTGCCGATTGTCCAGAAAAGTGGGAGCCCTAGCCTCCCACTACCCCTAGGGCCTCCTGAGGCCTGTAGTGGGATACCTTTACCTTACTTTGCAAGGATACAACCAATGTAGAAAAATACACATATTTAGTGCTACGATCATGTCAAGGTGAATTCAAATTTTATGCTTGACCTAGCCATGCTGTTTATCACTCCAGTAATTACACTTCAGAAATATGCGCTGCCGAGAGATGCCGTTTGACAAGTAAAAATGTGTTGATATAACCACATTTATTAAGAACGTTCTGTGCTAAATTTTCCAAAAAATCCACTATTTATTTTGTTTTTTTAAATGCCCCAGGTTTATCTTTGGACATTCCTGGTTTCTCTCCTGGCATGGCGTACTTGTATCCCACTTCTGAGGTTGGAGCGCCTGGAAGGCGGGGTTACATTGTCTCGATGATATGATGGGTGATGATGATGATAATGGTGCGCCAGGAGAGTCCCTAATCCTAAGCTTAACCTAAGATGAATATGAATGATGATGATTTCGATGGCCATATGATTTCGGGGACCGTTTGGGCCTTAAAGTTTTCCTGACATTTGTCTTACAGGTGAGGAAAAACCCCGATAAAAACCTCACCCAGAAAAACTGTCCCAACCGGGGATCGAACCCGGGCCCGCTGCATGACAAGGGATCACGCTACCCCGAGACCACAGCGGTGGACAATCCACTATTTATTTACTGCAGGAAAATAAAATTTGATTAATTTATTAATGGCGTAACCCATTGATGAACCATAGCATTTTCATTATCAGGGGTTTATAAACAAAGTTTATTTTTTAGTTACTTTATTTGCCCAAAGATGGCATGAGTGGCATGTGGTCAACATACCTACTCAATGAGACATCTTGCATGCAACTAAAGTATTACTAGGATGTTTGAGATCGGTCGGTAAATTTTGCTTACAGGCCTCTTTGTTCAGACTTAAGGATTTTTTACGAGCCTGGAAATCTTCAGATTCGGGACCCACGGCTTAAAGTCCCTCCCGGAGTGCTTGCTCCTTGGATTTTTCCATCCTAAAAATCAATCGACCGGCTGGGTTTGAACCAGCGACCCTCGGAACCAGAGGTAAGGAGCATAACCACTCGTCCATCGCGGCCGACTTAACTAACTCACTGGCACTATGGAACCCGTAGGTTCATAGCCGCGCTGACATAAGCTCTCCATACATCCCTATCATGAGCTAATGTTTTCCAATCAATCCCTGTATAATCTACTTCCCTCAAATCATAGTTAATGTTATTTTCCCACCTCATCCTTGGTCTACCAACTGGGCGTTTTCCTCTCTGGTTTTACTACAAGAAGCTTCCATGTAAGTCATCGCGACCGACTTAGCAAAGTAAAATACGTAAGATATATTAAGTGGTAAGTAAGATTGTAAAAAGAACAAACCGAAGACTTGTAACCTGTTAAGTTTCACACTTTTGTTGGTCTACAATTAAGTACTGATAAACCATACAAAACATTGAATAATAAGGTTAAAATAATTAAAAAAAACTTATCCTTGTGGTGAGAAGTATATATCGTAAATAAATATTCTTCCAAATTCACAAATTATGAGAAAGGGAACATCTTTCAGAAATGCTAGTCTTTTATTGATATCAATAAACAGTATCGTGATGTCGTATTCTAAGCTGATTATTCAACTAATGCATAGATGTGTTGTTTTATGCTTGGCAAATCATACCAAATCCCGTAAACAATCATAAAATTCTCTTTGGAAAAACCTATAAGGAAATAACAGTTTGTGAACCATTTTTACCACTATTTCAGATGTTTGAAGTCGATATGTTCATAATTGTAATAGAGAAAGAGCATTATATTATAAATGAGCTATGATGATATATATTATTCAAGAAATCATTAAAATTTTCAATAACATTTTTAAAGTGATGATATACATTTTAATAAAATGTCTGAATTAAAGAATAGAAAAACAGTACTACCATAACTTATTTTATACAAACTCTTATAAATTGAAATGTTGCAAATGGCAGGGCAATAGATTTAAGACTAATGTCATTCATTACTTATGTAATAATATTCTGTTACTAGGGGGAACCTGCAATCCCAACACACTCCACATTCCCAGATGACGAGAGAGGAAATCTTCCCAAGTGAGAAATGAATGAAATTAATTATGTAAAATTAATAATTATTTATTATCCGATATTTATCAACCCTGTTCACCTAAGGTTTATTAGGGTTACAGTTTGTGTCAAAGTTATAATAGATATGTAAAAAAAATACCTCTTTGAAGAGTAATAAAAATAATTTACACCAGATGATTGCGGGAGACCGTGAACACGATAGGCCTATTACCTGAAAAGGTGACATTGGTGAAAACATACTACTTTGATCACCTGTATAGGCCTAAAAATAACTCTCTATGGTGCGACAGACCTAGAAGGCCCTTGGCCTATTAGCCGACTGCTGGCCTCACATCCGTATGTGTTCATCACAGAGATAGACGATCATCCAATCAGTGTAGTGTGACATATGTTCAGTATGTCGGACCCCCAGTCGTTATATCTGGATTTCTGAACCTGCAGCCGCTACTAATTGTAACTACCAAAATTCCTGACAACGGTGGAAGGGCACCGGTCCTATGCTGGTTGAAATTCAGTGAAAACATTTCTTCACTCATAGGGACTCGAACCAGCGTTAGTGTAGCAGATCTACACCAAGGCATCCGCTAGGCCATGGCGCGGAACCTACAAATAACTATCATTAATTATTAAGATTTATTAAATATAGGCCTACATATTACTTACACGAACGTAAAAAGCTAAAAGATAAACTGATGAAATATATCCATACACAGTAATTCTGTACGAGTGCAGGTATTTCACTGCAATCATAGCATTTTCATGCTATGCTTTGCAGCTTTACTAGGGAATTATAGGTGTGGTAGCTTCCCGTTGCTTTCCACATCTGTGAAGGATGATGATAATGATAAGAATGATAAGGATGATGATGATGATGATGGACGGATGATTTTCGGAACCGTTGGGCCCTAATCTTCCTGACATTTGTCTTACAGATGAGGAAAAAAACCCGTAAAAAACCTCACCTGTTCCGACCGTTGTGTGACGACGCTACCATGAGACCACAGCGGTGGACTAGAAAACATAATTATAATGCCCTCATTGTAAATTAATACAGGTTCCTTATGTATTATTTTTAACAAATATAAAAACTGGAATTTTCTCCACAATGAAGAGTAATTTTAGTTTATCAAATGACTCATATTTTGCTCGCCTTGAAACCTTTAGCGTACAAGTTGTGTAGTCACACTACAAGTAGTGTAGTCACACGTATGCTATTAATAACATAAATAATAATTATTACAATTGAACATGTTCTGTCAATATTTACTTCAGCAAACAAACCAACATATGTGAACCAACTATATTTAAAATAGTCATTGTGCTATATGTTCTATCTTGTTAATTCTCGACTTTACAAGCTACTTGTAATAGACCTACAAATAATTATTGTTCATAATTAAAATTTATTGAAAATATATATTGCTTACTTGGGTAAAAATTATAAAACATGTTCTGAAGAAAACGTACGGTAAAATGCAGTCATTACTCGTATATGCTCCTTCACACCAAAGTATTAGTTTTAATAAATAAATTCCTCCACGTAGAAATTCAGTATATAGTGGAAATGGACAGCTAATGACAAATGAGGGAAATTTTGAGGAAGTGGCTGAATTCAAATACCTAGGAACAATAATCACAAATAGGAATGAGACGCACAAAGAAATTAAACATAGGCTCAATTCTGGAAATGCATGATATTATGCATTGCAGAGACTTTTGATGTCCCAACTCCTTTCAAAAAACGTTAAGCTGAAAATATATAAAACTATTATTCTACCAGTTATATTATATGGGTGCGAAACATGGACTCTTACTTTAAGGGAAGAAAGGAGATTACGGGTATTTGAGAATAAAGTTCTTAGGAAAATTTTTGGACCAAAGAGAGATGAACAGACAGGTGAATGGAGAAGACTACATAACAATGAACTACATGGTCTTTATAGGAAGCCAGATATAATAAGAACAGTTAAGTCTCGTAGACTGCGATGGGCAGGACATGTTGCACGTATGGGGAATGAAAGACGTGCATGGAAGCTTCTTGTTGGAAAGCCAGAGGGAAAACGCCCAGTTGGTAGACCAAGAATGAGGTGGGAGAACAACATTAACTATGATTTGTGGGAAGTAGATTATACAGGGAATGATTGGAAAGCATCAGCTCAGGATAGAGATGTATGGAGAGCTTATGTCCGCGCGGCCATGAACCTACGGGTTCGATAGTGCCAGTGAGTAAGTAAGTAAATAAATTCCTCCACGTGGAACGGAGATTACGTTTATGAAACCATTTTTAATACAGAGTGTAAGTTAATTAAACGAATACATTTGTTTGGTTATGGAGGGATAACAAACAATTTGACATAGACCACCTAGCGCTTCAGAAAAACCTATACGAGTTATCAAATGTTAAAGTAATTTACATTTGATCCAGTATTGAAATTATGTGAGTATAGAATGGTATGGTAGACTTAATTTAGGATTCGATGAAGAATTATTAACAATTAATCAGTAATGTTTTCAGAATTTAAGTTTGATATAATCTGTCAAAATATCGACAAATAATTAACAATTTCTACTGCATGCTATACTCTGAAAATCTGAAAATACAGGGTCTTTAATAAATATATAAACAAACATTTATATGTAACATACCGTACTAATTATTAAAAATATTTATAATTATAACATAGATTTTAAGTTAAAATTACACTATTAGCACTCAACGTTATAAATAGAGAAACTTATTTAAGTCTCAGCAATTTTTCTATTCTTATTTGTTTCTTAATAGTGTCCCGCGCCTAGCCGAATAGTTAAAAGTATGATACCTTGGTATACTAAGGGACTTGCGCTATTTCGATTCCACATGGGGGAAGAAAGTTTTTCATGGAATTTCGGACAGTGTGCGACCGGTGCCCATCCAGTATTGCGATGAATTTTGATAGCTACAATAAGTAGCGGCTCCAGGTTGATGAAAACCAGATATAACGGCTGGAGATTTCAACACACTGACCGCATGCCACTTCTATACCGGCTGGATGCTCATTCACCTCTGTGATTAACACTCATAGATGTGAGGCCAGTAGCCGGCAGGTAGGCGAAGGGCTTCTAAACCAATTGCGCTATGTAGTTTTTTGGAGCATCTTAATAGTAATTAGACTTCATCCAATTCCTAACTAAGCTTCGAAATTATCTAACGCACAAATATTTCAATGTTGAATTTATGAGTATTAATTACACTGAGCAACAAAAAATACACTTTTGTTTTGTCTCAGAAAGCAAAATATGTGATTCTGATAGTATTGTTTCTCCTGAATTCAAATATGATATCGGTTTTTCTCCATCATGCTAGATTTCGGAGAGACAGGAATTTATAATTTCGAACACTTTCATATTTTCTACATTCGTAACTACACAATATTCGAACATTCGGACTCGCCTAGAAAGTAAGAAATGACGATGGTCTGCTATATTTCGTCTGTGGAGCATCCCTCTTGATGGTCCAACAATAATCGGCCAGCATATTAGGATTCCATTTAACTTGATATCTCTTTTCCATAGCTGAAACCATTTGAGTTAGTACATTTGGTTTTATTTTACAACGGACAAATGGACGAAAAAACGTTTATTAAAAAATAATTATTTAAATCCATTAATTGAAATTGGAATGACAAAAAAAACTGTGGGTGATGGATAAATTCCGAATACATATTTGAAAACACCATAAAAAACTGCATTAAGTACAACTATTGGTACTCATGAGACAAAAATCATGTTGACCAGTGATATAGATGATTTATCTATTTCAAGCTGGTATTTTTTATGGTCCTCTAATAAGACTTCTTATAAAAGATTAAGTATTCTTAAGAACCGTGAACTCCGTAGAGAAGAATGCTTGGTGTGTATTTTCTTACGTTGTACAGAACTTTCTTGGCAACTTCAAGGTAAACAATTACGAAACTCTAGTTGAAACTTTATTGTCAACATACCAGAGGTTGGGAACAAATATGAGTGTAAATCTGCATTTTGTGCATAGCCGCATCCTGAAATCTTGGCGTTATAAGCGAAGAGTAGGGCCACCAAGATATTAAGACCATGGAACACAGATGTTAAGGTAGGTGGAACGTTCATATGATTGCTGACTACTGTTGGTGTTTGCAGCGTGGTATCCCTGATTCCAGCTACACCAGAAAATCAAAGAAATTAAAGTTTCTTAGTAAACTGGGACATTCTGGACTGCCTTTACACTATAATATTTTGTTTTTTATTGTGACATGAATCAGTTTGTATCAGACTAAGGCTCTTAGCATGCAGCTTGAATTTTATAAAGTAAGATTTTTTCTTATTATTTTAAACATGATTTGTGAAACATTGTGACATGATAGAGCGAATCGAAGTAGATATTTGAAATCAGCAACTTCTGATTAGGTAGGATCAGATAAAATATCTGTCAGCAGAAAATGAAATTCATATGTAGACCACTGAATATAAATTCTAACACCACTTCTCATCAAAATCAGTGAATATTTATTTTAACAATCACAGCCGAGTCTCCGACCAGGAAACACTACCTCAAATACTCGCCACTGAAGATGCCTTCCGTAGTTGAGGGAGAAACGTATGGAATAAACATCAGTAATCGACCACTGTCACATAGCCCGAAATCTCTTAACATTAGGATTACCGGCCATGAAAGCCTCATTCAACAATATTGAAGATATTAACCCTTAAATTGTCAATACAATATTTTCTCGTGCCAGTTATTTAAATGTTCCGGACCGCAAGGAAAACATATTCACGTTAAACTGTGTTATTATTATACATTATTGCGTAATTACATTTAAGTAATTTTTACTCGTTTGTTTTTCTACTGATCCAAAAACAATATTAAATAAATGAAATCAAGTATCCAATTGGATACATTTTTAACCCTTAAATTCGTAATGTATCCTTTTGGATACATCATTTGGTTTAATTAATCAAACATTTTTAATAAATCAGTAGAAAACAAACAAAAAGAAACCACTTAAATGTGTATCCAATTATATAATATACCCAATAATAACAGTTATACAAGATTTCGTTTTCACTGCGGTCCGCCACATTCAAATAACTAACAGAAAAATGTGTGTTTTGCCAATTTAAGGGTTAATTTAATGATTAATCCTATTCTAATAACATTAATCTCAAGTGAATTCCAAATAGGAGTGTCATATGTGAGCAGTTAACTTTATTACAATTAACAATTAATATAATCGGAAACCATTATATTTATATCACCATTATAATCTTCTTCTGATCGTCCTTTGATTAATAGGGAGCAAACCAATCATAATCAAAAAGTAATAAAACCTTGTTTACACCCAATCTAAAATACTCTTTCAGTCCCTAATATATTGTTCTTTCTTTTATAATCTAGTCTTATTTCTGTTTCTGCACTTCTGTTTTTATGAAAGTGGTAATTCAATTTTCTTTTAGAACGCCTATTAATTGTAGTATGTGGCATAAACTGTGTTGAGTGAGCCTAAATGCAATCCATAAAAGTTTATATCTTCATCTAACATATAACAATTAATGTTTCTTTGTTCTTACTTTATGCGTGGCCATACCGTAGATCCGATTGTGATGGAGCTTTTTGCAAAATGTTCAGGAGATTCCCGGGATGAACATAGGCTATAAGATAGTTATGATACTCAACTCCTACACCCTTAAAAATCGCCCACTGTAGTGGAAAACGTGAAAACAATAGCTCTTTGACGCTTAAATGGCTTACGCTGCCTAAACCATAACAAAAACACAAAGTTAATGCACACAGATTTGAATATCTCAAAAATCAATACAAACAAAAGTACACAACATATGTTTATCTCTTACCGATAACTCACAATAACCCTTTTTGTCTTTCATTGATGCCAAGAAGATCGAGACAAGTACATAGGTTCATATTACAAGCATAGCAGCACATGACGGGGTATTCTTTTACGGATAACTCACAATAACGAATTTTGTCTTTTAGCTCATTTGTTCCAAGAAGATCGAGATAAGTAGATTCCCGGGCAACACAGAGAATCTTAAAATAATTACGATATACATTTATAATTATTTTTCATATAACTTATTCAACTAATCATAAGAAGTATATTCATTTTTGCCTTTCAGCTCATTTATGCCTAGAATATCGGGATGAGTAGATTCTCGGACAACGCCGGGTAAAGAGCACGGGGTATCTAAAAATAATTACAATATAAATGTATCCTTTTACTTATTTAATTAAACATAAAATATATTAAATTTCGTATTTCAGCTCATTTATGACAAAAAGATCGGGATAAGTAGATTCCCGGACAATCCTGGGTAATCAGCACGGGATATATAAAAATATAAATGTATAATTATTTTTCCTTTTACTTATTCAACTAAACATAAAAGCACATCAATTTTCATTCATTTAGGCGTAGCATCGCACGCCGGGTATTAGCTAGTATATATATTTGTAAAGTTTGGATCGGATTAGTATTCAAGCTTTATGAACACTGGATCCAATCGTTGCTGTATATTTAACGTGTATATCAGTTGAGACCAAACTTTCATGCACCAGAGATTAATAGAACTTACGGTTGCCCTAAGTGAAAACAGTAATACCAATTTTTTCTGGAGTGTGAAATCTAGTCTTTACAGGAGTTTCATAGGGCTCCCATATGACGTAGGTTATCACAAGTTTATACTCGATAATCACAAAAATATTCTTAAACTGAGGCACTCGAATGGGACGTGGCTTTTATTTTGACAAAAATTATAACTTTATGTTATCTAGGTTTGTAAAGCTTTGAGAGTAAGTAATACACTGTTCTGTTTCTGAAACTTACGACTTCCCACCAACTTATCTTGGAACTTTACTGCACATGTTTTAAGCACGATACTTCAGTAAATTAAAGTTTTAATTATGTTCCTTGAACACAACACCAACACATAAAGACCAAGTAGTTCCCATCAACAGCTCTACTTTTCATCAAGAGTTTCAGGAAAGCATAATCCACCACAAGGTATCACATATTTCACACAATTCGTTTCAGGTTCGCAGTGACGACTACAAAACTGAGTTTCGCATATTTGTCCATCTGGACAATCTACTTCTGCACAGTAGTCAATCATTGAAGGTAATGTGACTTCCTCAATATCTGAATAAAAAAGAAAATATCGTCATGAATTAAAATTATCTATGGTGACAATAATAATAATAATAATAATAATAATAATAATAATAATAATACTGATAATAATAATATGTAAATTATATGATCTAAAGATTTCTGTAAGGAAAACGAAGACCATGGCTTTTAGAGGAAGAGATCCAGTGAGATCCAAAATTATTTTAGAAAATCAAAGTATAGAACAGGTGTCTAGTTTCAAATATTTGGACTGTGATGTTGGCTACAATGTGGAAAGAGATATTGACTCCAAAATAAATAAATTTCAGACGGTGTGTGAAACAATACAGAGAACATTCAAAAATAAAATTAGAAAAGAAACCAAGATAAAAATGTATAATGTTATGGCGGTTCCCACAATATTGTATGGATGTGAAACTTGGGCTCCAATGAAAAAACAGAAGGATAGAATACAGACGGCGGAGATGAGGTTCCTAAGACAAGTTAAAGGATGTACAAGATTTGATAGAATAAGAAATGAGGATATAAGAGAAGAATTGAAAGTACAGCCTTTATTGGATAAGGTCACGAATTACAGACAGAAATGGATTGATCACATGGATGGAATGAGTAAGGAGAGATATCCATTGTTAGCAAGAAATTATCAAGCAAGAGGAAGACGTGATGTTGGAAGACCTAGAAGACGTTGGACTGATGCATTATGAAGTCGGAACGGGCAATTGCCTAATCCCTGGAGTGATGCTGCTGCTGCTGATGATGATGATAATAATAATAATAATAATAATAATAATAATAATAATAATAATAATAATGTAAGATCAAGGAAGAAAACATAGATACTAAAAAAATCTTGAAAGAAAAAAGCGGTGGTACTCTTACTGATTTGAGACTAAGTAATGTATTTTGGAGATACAATGAACAAGCAAGCGATGGAAGGATGTTGGTGCAATAGAAATAGGTTAAATTGTCCGATAAAATATGCGTAATCACAGACATTAGATATAGAAATTATATTAAAAAGAAGTAATTATAATTTTATCTTGCTCAATAAACTGGAAATTATTGAGAATTGTTTACTTATGAGAAAATTACGTGCCATATACATGAGTAAAAATAATAAATATATTAAAACGGTATAAATATAATAGTACTCGTATAAACTTACCAAAATATTCAATATCCTCTTGACTGAGATTACGAAAGCGCAAAGCAACAATAACTGGTTTTGTTTTGGCCAAAGAGATTTTTCATGTAAAGAAAGAAGATAAATTACCAACACAACTTAAAAAATAAAAAAAATAAAGTTTCATTTCAATAACATTTTAATCTCCTAAACTAATCTGCATGATGCGACAGTCGAATATGGACCTTGGCTACAGGCCTATTGTTACCTTGAAATCCACTTGTGTCAATCACAACTAATGGACCATCATCAAACCAGTATAGGAGTGAAAAGCGCTAATAAAATCGGTTTCTTCAACCGCTATAGCTAGTTTTCTTAACCACGGGCAGATAATTATTATAGTTGTTCAAATTACGAACATTTATTTATTCTATTTATTTAATACAGAGCACTTGAAGTACAGGACATTCACCCAAATGACACTGCTAGAGGGAAACCGATTCCATAAACTGGAACAAGTTCTACTGATAAATTTCAATCCCCAAGGAGCGTCGAACCAAAGCGCGTAACATAATTATGCTCAAAGCAAGATGCGTTAGATCGCTCGGGCTCTGTGCGTAACATTTTTTAACTGAATCTATGAATTGAAATATATTTGAACTAGAATTTATAGCTCTAAGGTCTCATAAACACTAAACCAGAGAGAAAAAGTTGTTTCCATAAAGATGAACCGTGATTAAGATTAAAAACTTTGTACACTTGAGGTAATGAAAATCATAATATATAAAATAACTTGGTGCCACTTTCTACATCTGTACTTCAATTTACTCTGTTACATAAGAATATTCTAATGTCTTCGAGTTATGAACCCATATAATTTTTATTAAAACTTTTGACAAATTGTTCTAAAACAGAACATTTAATTCACATATCGCAAGTAACCTTTTATTACAATGACGTCTATATATAGACCCAACGTCATGTTAAGGGTCAAATAAACACACACACACACACACATATATATATATATATATATATATATATATTCATGAAAACGGAACGAGCCAACAGGCTTAATCCCTGGAAGATGATGATGGTTATATATATATATATATATATATATATATATATATGTGTATGTATATAATTTATTTATTTCAGAATTGTTTCTGTTATTTACACAGGTATCCTCAACCAAAATATACATTTTTTTTCTTCCACGCTTCCAGATCTTGTGTGTCTGCTTCTGTCATATTTCTCTTCTTCATATGTTGTCTTGAATTCCCTTTATCCACGTTGGCTTTGATCTATCACGTTTCCCTTTTCCAGGAGGTATCCATCTCAATACTTATTTGTTTGTTTCTGTGCCCCTTCTTCTCATTATATGTCCATACAATCTCAGTTGGATTTCTTCAGTCTCTCAATATCCTTTTCTACATTCATTCTTTATCTTATTGTATTATTTTTTATTTTGTTTAATTTTGATATTCTTGCCGATATTCTTAAAAAGTCTATTTCTGTGACTAATAAATTATTTCTTTGTTTTTGCTTCAACGTCCATGTTTCCGCACCATATAATAAAATACTCTTCACAATTGTGTTATATATTAATAATTTAGTCCTCTTGATTATATTCCTACTCCATAAAATAGAAATTAATATGCCAATAACTTTTTGTCTCTATTAATCTTTTTTTCGATGTCTAAATCAGATGATCCATCTTTTTGAATTATTGATCCCAAATACTTAAAATATTCAACTGCTTTAATCTTTGTTTCATTTGTTTCTAATTCCTCGGAAAGATCTGTGCTCATACACTCTGTCTTATTATAATTAATTGTTAAAACCCATCTTGAGTACCTTCCTCTAGTTTGCTACCCATATAGTTTGCATCATCACATCCTGAAGTGACTACCACTTAATCATCAGCGAATAATAAATTACGTATGTACGTTCAGGCAAGCTGGCTGAGATGGGAATCCTATTCGGGACGTCTCGAATTAAAACTTCAGGACCGAATACTCTAACTGGAATACTTAAAATATTCAACTGCTTTAATCTTTGTTTCATTTGTTTCTAATTCCTCGGAAAGATCTGTGCTCATACACTGTCTTATTATAATTAATTGTTAAAACCCATCTTGAGTACCTTCCTCTAGTTTCCTACCCGTATAGTTTGCATCATCACATCCTGAAGTGACTACCACTTAATCATCAGCGAATAATAAATTATGTATGTACGTTCAGGCAAGCTGGCTGAGATGGGAATCCTATTCGGGACGTCTCGAATTAAAACTTCAGGACCGAATACTCTAACTGGAATACTTAAAATATTCAACTGCTTTAATCTTTGTTTCATTTGTTTCTAATTCCTCGGAAAGATCTGTGCTCATACACTCTGTCTTATTATAATTAATTGTTAAAACCCATCTTGAGTACCTTCCTCTAGTTTCCTACCCGTATAGTTTGCATCATCACATCCTGAAGTGACTACCACTTAATCATCAGCGAATAATAAATTATGTATGTACGTTCAGGCAAGCTGGCTGAGATGGGAATCCTATTCGGGACGTCTCGAATTAAAACTCCAGGACCGAATACTCTAACTGGAGTTTTCTTCTGTATCTTACTCGTCAATGAAAATACTGCGTTGATCATATTTCGTCCACTAATTTCAAGTAATAATTAATCCATAGCTTCATTAAATTTAAATCAGTGAACTAGTGTTTAAATAAATGATTGTATATAACAATAAAAGTACACATTTAAGATTCTAGACGCAATATGATTTTAGATATTAAGAGTAAATAAAATAATATCGTAAAACATAAATAAATACATACAAATAATTATGAAATAAAAATAATACTTACTTGCCAAAACAAAAAGTCCAAGTAGACACACCGAGTAGAACTGTTGATTCTTTCTCATTTTGTGAATATGTTCAACACGTGTCTGATGATGTATGGAAGTTATTGAAAAGAGGAAGTAAGTGTGTAGCTGTCGGATAATAATATATTAAAGACTGTCACAGTGTAATTACTTCAAGATTAAACAAACTTACTGGAATTATTTGCTTACATAACGTCAAAATGAAGGGCAAAGCCTTCACGATTGCAATAGAGATATACGATAACGGAACGGTATCTCACAAAATGTAGGCCTAACAGATAACTTTTGTAAAACAAAAGTGGTACACAAATATAGAATTTAATCTATCTTATCTGTAGTACTATTTCTTATTGGGAAGGCTGTAGAGGGGAAAAATACTAGAGGTTGTTTTCAGTTGTTTTTTCAACAGAGAATATTTCCAAAAAACTCTCATTGTTATTTAACGTTACACTGATTACACTGAGCAACAAAAATTAACTTCCATAGGAATTTGTGGGCCGGTGATAAGACATGATACATTAGGTCGTTGGATTTTTCGATAACTAACTAACTCACTGGCACTATCGAACCCCTAAGTTCATGGCTGCGCGGATATAAGCTCTCCATACATCCCTATCCTGAGCTAATGTTTTCCAATCATCCCCTGTATAATCTACTTCCCTCAAGTCATAGTTAATGTTATTCTCCCACCTCATCCTTGGTCTACCAACTGGGCGTTTTCCCTCTGCTTTTCCTATAAGAAGCTTCCATGCACGTCTTTCATTCCCCATTCGTGCCCTTCGTAGTCTACGAGACTTAACTGTTTTTATTATATCTGGCTTCCTATAAAGATCATGTAATTCACTGTTATGAAGTATCTCCATTCACCTGTGTGTTCATCTCTCTTTGGTCCAAACATTTTCCTTTGAACTTTATTCTCAAATATCCGTAATCTCCTTTCCTCCCTTAAAGTAAGAGTCCATGTTTCGCATCCATATAATATAACTGGTAGACTTACTTACTTACTTACTCACTGGCACTATCCAACCCGTAGGTTCATGGCCGCGCGGACATAAGCTCTCCATACATCCCTATCCTGAGCCAATACTTTCCAATCATTCCCTGTATATTCTACTTCCCTCAAATCATAGTTAATGTTGTTCTCCCACCTCATTCTTGGTCTACCAACTGGGCGTTTTCCTTCTGGCTTTCCTACAAGAAGTTTCCATGCACGTGTTTCATTCCCCATACGTGCAACATGCCCTGCCCATCGCAGTCTATGAGACTTAATTGTTCTTATTATATCTGGCTTCCTATAAAGACCATGTAGTTCATTGTTATGTAGTCTTGTCCATTCACCTGTCTGTTCATCTCTCTTTGGTCCAAAAATTTTCCTAAGAATTTTCCTAAGAACTTTATTTCAAATACTCGTAATCTCCTTTCCTCCCTTAAAGTAAGAGTCCATGTTTCGCACCCATATAATATAACTGGTAGAATAATAGTTTTATATATTTTCAGCTTAACGTTTTTTGAAAGGAGTTGGGACATCAAGAGTCTCTGCAATGCATAATAGCACGCATTTCCAGAATTGAGCCTATGTTTAATTTCTTTGTGCATCTCATTCCTATTTGTGATTATTGTTCCTAGGTATTTGAATTCAGCCACTTCCTCAAAATTTCCCTCATTTGTCATTAACTGTCCATTTCCATTATATACTGAATTTCTACGTGTGACCATATATTTAGTTTTACTGACTAATAGTTTTATATACTTTCAGTCTAATGTTCTTTGAAAGGAGTTGGGAAGGCAAAAGTCTCTGTAATGCATAATAACACGCATTTCCTGTATTAATTATCAATCTATAGGGAAATTTCCGCATTAATGATATTCTTCCGCCTATTGCTTGCTTTGTTCATTAACTCCAGGTTATCTACTTATTGAATTTTCTCCTTTAATAATTCTGTCTTTTGGAAGTTAATACATGACACTCATTTGATCTGAGACTACAATATTATACACTACATAAGTTAGTTATTTCGGTAGATCAACATAATTTTTTAGGTCTAGTATAATGTAAAGTTACAACACATTTCATAAAACATCGCGAAACGTCTCGAAAGAAGTGAGTGTGTAAAGGCAACAAGTTACCTGGTGTAAATCACTCATCACCCGAAGTTATACATTTGTAAAGGAGTAAAGCGATTCTATTAAAAGTGTCAGAGAGCTATTGAAAAGTAGGAGATTATGGCTGGCGCCTGTTTAGATAATTGGAGACTATTTATCTCTCGAGTTTTCAGTACTGCTTAATACATATTTTTAGTCAAGAAAATATATCTTGCACACATTGATTTTAGAGGCTCAGTAGAACCCAGTGACATGATCCTACCACAATGTTTGGACAAGTCGTAAAAACCCTGACCTCATCTGTAATCGAACTCTCGACCTCCCGGCTTGGAGTATATCATCTTAACAAATTATGCAACGTGTTTCCGATTTTTTTTTCAGAATATCTTAATGAATTTTATCCTATTCTAGCTGATGTTGATAGTCTTATTTCCATCCATAGTAATTCTGCCCGAAGGCAGGTCCTTCGCTGCAATCATAGCATTTTCATGCTACGCTTGCAGCTTTACTAGGGAATTGTGAAGGTGTGGTAGCTTCCCGTTGCTTTCCATACCGGCGAAGGATGATGGTGATGATGATGATAATGATAAGGATGATAATGATGATGACGGCCATATGATTTCGGGGACCGTTTGGGCCTTAAAGCTTTCCTGATATTTGTCTTACAGGTGAGGAAAAACCCCGATAAAAACCTCACCAGAAAAACTGCCCCGACCGGGAATCGAACCCGGGCCCGCTGCGTGACAAGGCAGCACGCTACCTCGAGACCACAGCGGTGGACAGTCTTATTTAAAACATTAAATTCGCCCTCTTGTTTGTTTATTTTACCCTACACTTTTGTTTGTGCACCACAATTGGACTTCGATATTTTTGTGCTGGGCGGATGAAAATAAATGTGAACGAGAAATAAACATTAAATAGGTACAAGATGACTTGCCCAGCTCAGTCTTTAGTTAAGACTCCGGTGCACACGAATATAGCAAAGAACAACAAAATATAACAAACGCATATCATACCCATAGTTAAGTTTAGAAAGAGGAAAAGTTTAATTAATAACAATCCTAAAAAATATCTAGGACCATCAGGGATTCCTTGACCTTGACGATAGTGGGAGTGTTTCGAGCTAAATCAGAAGTACCATGGTAGGGCTACCTTTACTGGACAAACGTTGAGCGAGAAACAAAATAATTAATTAATCTTAAAAACGTGCCAAACTGCATCAACGCATGAAGAGAAATTTTTATTTTGGAAAGAAATATGGCAGAAGAGAGATCAATGGGCAGAAGGAAAATGTTAGCTGTAGAGAAGGTAATCTTCTACGGGATATAACCTTAAATAAATCCTAGTCTTCCAAGTTGGAGTTTGGATGTTAGAATCCACTCCAAAAAATATTCCAATAGAAGAAGCTAGACTATGTATAATCGGGTAAAACTTACTTTAGAAGGCTTAAAAAGTTCATTAAGTGTTATGATATTATTTCTATTTAACGACGCTCTTAACATCCAAGATCATTAGTGTACAATTCAAATCTGAGTGAAAAAGGATCAACATATTTTGCTCCGAGTTATATTTCTTCAACGTGAGGTTCTTTTACGTTCCGTAAATATATTCACGGTACCGAAGTATTTGGTGACTTTTTCGACGGAACCGGTACTCAGTCATTTTACGTTCTGTAAATCCACAGGTCTCGGCGAGTTTGAACTCGTCACCCTGGAAGCCAGATGGACACATGGTAATCATTGGTCCACCAAGATTGTCTACGACGTTCAAGAAGAAGAAGAGAAGAAAAAGAAGAATACAACAAAAGACAAAGAGAATACAATTGATGTATTTGTTCTATATGGTTAATGTTATTCTCCCACCTCATTCTTGGTCTACCGGCTGGGCGTTTCCCCTCTGGTTTTCCTATAAAGAAGCTTCCACACACGTCTTTCATTCCCCATTCTTGACACATGTCCTGCCCATCGCAGTTTTCGATACTAAACTGTTATTATATCTGGCTTCCTATAAAGATCATGTAGTTCACTGCTATGTAGTCTTCTCCATTCACCTATCTGTACATCTCTCTTTGATACAAACATTGTCCTAAGAACTTCCACCCAATGTCAAATTAACAACATTTAAACATTTTTATGAAGGTAAAGCTGTGATTTGAGAATTTTTAAACAGGGGATTCCACGAGGAAACTAAATGTAATTTGATGCTTCATTCGATATGAGACTTTTCCGCTACGTATAGTTAATATATATTTCTATTCCATTAGCGTGTTTTAATCTCACACTTTGTAGGTACGGTATTTTTACGTACCACACGCCACCCGGACCTTATACAGTCGCACCACTTGTCCGGAGAGCGATTTTAACACATGCTATTTTACCCACACAGGACAAGTTGGACCTCCTCGAATGAGTGATCAACTAAATGTCAGGGCCTCCTCCAAGACAACACAACATTAAGACGAAACACACCATTTATACACCCATTCATACTAAACATTGCGAATATAATAATGATGGCCAGATGATGTTCGGGGATCATTTTGGCCTTAATAATTTCAAAAAAAGATAACTTCCATAAAACATTTGTTGAGTAACACAAATTAAGCAATAACGTACGAGTACGTTACGAAGCAACGCTAGTAAATGGAAATTGAAAAATATTTTAAATTAATAAAATGTTAATATTTCACAAATTGAATTCGAAACTGTTTTACCTAGCCTATAGGTTTATACTGCCAAGAATTTTAGACAAATCAATGACAAACGCTTTTTTTCCATCAGGTAAATATAAATACATTTTCATATACCATATTTATAATCTTTAAATGGCTGACATAGCTGGCTCATTCAATAGTTTAACAAATTTAACTCTAAACTTACAAATATGTTATTTTACCTTATTTTAGATAACATTACGTTTTAAAATTGAGCCAATTCCTTTCTTTAAACTAAATTAAACTCATGGAGCGATAAGTATGTAAGGCACTTGGTATAACAGCCCCTGCTTGCTGTCATTTTAGAGAGGTAGACATTATAGGCATGTGTGATAAATGGTCAACCGTCGGATTCCCAAAAATGTTATACACGGTATATACTACAACTCAAATTCCTCACAATTCTAGGTGGACACCGTTCCACACTAGCCGACATTCAGTGAGTAAATTTCTTCTGCACAGGGACTCGAAGGAATACATGTTCGGTAGCTCTTCGGCAAGGTGTAATGTCTATGAGGCTGTATTTTTCACTTTCAACGTTATCATTATATGAACATTGCCGCACCAACAACACTCTTCCATCTATTGCTTATGTTTTACAAACTCTACGTTATATATTGTTTCAAATATCCGTTTTATCAAATTCTTCACAATTCTCTACTTTTTAAAATGTGTTGCAGGGGGTTCATTTGTTCTCATCAGGCTTCAAAATTACACATTTTTAAGTTGGCGTAGTGTATTGTTGAGCCATAGCCTCTCCTTTGTAAGGAGTTACCAGTCCAAGTTAATTTTAGTTAACATATTTGCTCATAGGTGTCCTGGATGGCATGCGGTCAAAATACCTATCCAATGAGACATCTAACAGGCAACTAATGTTTCACTAGGATGTTGAGGTCAGCAAATTTTGCTTAGAGGTCTCTTTATACAGGCTGAAGGATATTTTACGAGCCTGAAAATTCTTCAGACTCGGGACCCACAGATTAAAGGAATTACTCCTTGAATTTTTCCGTCCTAATAAAATTCATCGACTCCGACAGGGTTTGAACCCGCGACCTACGATACCAGAAGCAAGGGGCATAACCATTGGTCCACCGAATGAAAACTATATATAAACTAATAACCATTCAAATGTATTGTGGGATATTTTCCCTAAGCACAATTCACACATTTATTAAAAAATATTTTTTTTAATTCCCCACGTGGTCTTTCGACATTCCTGGTTTCTCTCCTGGCAATGGCGTACTTGTAACCCACTTCTGAGGTTTGGGCGCCTGGAAGGCGGGGTTACGTTGCCCCGATGATATAATGGGTGATGATAATGATAATGGTGCGCCAAGAGAGTCCCTAATCCTAAGCTTCACCTAAGATGAATATGAATGATGATGATTGCGGTGGCCATATGATTTCGGGGACCGTTTGGGCCTTAAAGTTTTCCTGACATTTGTCATACAGGTGAGGAAAAACCTCGATAAAAACCTCACCCAGAAAAACTGTCCCGACCGGGGATCGAACCCGGGCCCGCTGCGTGACAAGGCAGCACACTACCCCGAGACCACAGCTGTGGACATTAAAAAAATATTGATTGAATAAAAATTTGCGTAAAATGCGCCTTGTTGCATAGCGACAACATGAATGATGACACAATAACCGTAACGTTACGAAGCAACGTCATTGAATATGAAATAGAGAATTACGATTTTAAATGGTATTAATAAATTATTAATATTTTGCAGATTGGATTCAAAACTGATTAATCTGTGTGGCTGAGATTTACAGATAAATCAATGGACAACGCTTCCTCTATCAGGTAAATATTAAATACATTTTCAAATATCTCATTTATCATTGTTTAAATGCTGGTTATTATGATATATAGTGATGTATATAAGGCATGTTAATTGAAATTATAACAAATTTTACTCTCAAATTAGAAATATTCTATTTTATATAATTTCAGATAATATTGTGTTATGCTGTTTTTATTAAACTCCTTCGTTCTTGAAGGCATAAGAACCTTGTTGGCGGGAGAGGTCTGCAACTGTCTAATCACTTAGGACTATTATATTTATGCAGAGGAAGTCGATAATCTAGATAGTATATGGGTAAAATGTGCCAATTCTACACTATTTATAGCTAGTTGCCTCAACCAGGAGCCGCTGAATTTTAGAGGTACCAAAATTCCTCATGATGCTGACTGGGCATCGGCCCCAAACTGGGCAAAATTACCTAAGACAATTTTTCCTCATAGTGAATCAAACTAACTCACGTTCCGTAGCTCTGCGCCAAGGCATGATGCTTCATCCCGATCCATTCTTATTTTTTATATTATTAATTATATCAAAATTTCCAGGTCAATAATTTTCTTCCATCAATTGATTATTTTATTTATAAACTCCAGTATATGTGATTATTTGGGATATTCATATTTTAATATAATTATCTTCATTGGTAATTATATCTTTGTAGATTTATACCGTTTTCCCCAGCCACAAATTTCAATTCAGGTATTCTCCAAACTCATCTCATACATTTCGTTCATTCGTCCCTGTGACGGAGCGTCAGACGTGATCGACCGGCATACTTGTCGTTCACAGACTTCTATAAACATGGGGGCTTCATCTAATCTCACTCCTCATCCCGACCCTAAGTTGGACACGAGTTGAGGATAATATATAATAATAACAATTATCTTTATCAAGTTAGACTACTGCTTAATATTTATTATTTTGTCCTCAGACTTAAAAATTTTCTATTTACATGACATTGTTAAGTTAGGTGGCTACGTGCAAATTGTTATATTTCTGATTTATTTATGCATGTTCTGTAATGGTTTATGTTTTATTGTTGGGCATGTCTAAGTTTCAATTTCATCTTCTTCCTTTTCTTCTTCTTTTTCTTCTTCTTGCAAGAATTGAACCTTTTTGGTTCGTTCCGGCTCCAAGTATTATAGCTGCTGTGTCCATCTCTTTCGTGGGCGTCCCCGATCTCTTTTACCTCCTCTTGGTTGATAGTTCAGACTTTTCCTAGGCAATCTGTTGGTATCTATTCTGCAGACATGTTCATACCATTTTCTCCTGTACTCTTACATTTTATCTGTCAAACTGCATATTTGGGTAGTTCTTTACGGATATCTTCACTTGTTTTTATCCATTAAAGTAAATCTTGCCACAAGTCGTAAATATTTCATTTCTGCAGCTAAGTTTAATTTTAAAAGCAAAATTATCTAGAAATTCGCATGTACACTTTTTGTGCCGTAACCTATTTATAGATATATTTCATGTTTTATCAAAATATATTCCTTAATTTAATTTTAATGGTGAAATATTAAATATGGTTTATAATAAAGTACAACAAATAGATCAGTCATGGATGGAAGAATAAACAAAGCAGATTTCTTATTTCAAATTTGAGTAATTAGAAATGCGAAAGTTTGACGTTTGTTACAAAATCATGCTTTAATGTTTGAACGGACAAGACGTATATTTTGGAAAGTATAGGCCTACTATCATGGGTTAGAGACCCCTAGCACCCATAGAGATATGACATGTAAAAACAATGTAATACGACCGATTCTACTGTCGAAACCGATTACATTTAAGCCCAACTTTTTACGTAAAATATCCCTAAGAGGGAGTGAGATGGGAAGAAAAATAAAAAATAAAAACGTGCCGAGATTAGTGTCGAATCTATGGTCTTTGTAGTCCATAAGTTGATTAATGACATCCCTTGGACATTTAATCCGAACTTTTGACATCTAGTCTTCCTTGGAGGGTGAGTGTGACAAGGGGTAATCAAAATAGAAAATAAAAAATCAGCGAGATTAGTGTCGAATCTGTAAGAGTCGTAGTCGATAGACAGATTGGTTACATCCAGATGACATTTAAATCCTAGTTCCCCACGGATTTAAAAATAATCGAAAATATTGGTCATGGACGAGTATCGATGATGCATTTTTATCACAGATGGTAAAATAGGGAGTAGCAAGTTTAAATGAAGATATCCAAAGATACCAACAAGAATGGAAAAATCATCTGAGAAGAATGGCAAGAAATAGACTTCCAAAATTGCCATTCCAATATACCCCAATTGGACATAGGGACCAAGGAAGACCAAAACATCGGTGGAAAGATCAAGACCATCTTCGCTAGGTTTACCGTACAGGCCACATGGCCTAAAACGAATTTGTTCATGATGATGATGATGGTAAAATAGTGTTGTAGGCCTATACACGTTGTTCACTATGCAACAGATAATTTGTTTAGATGCGAGTTAACTGTAAGTACTGTATTTTGAGAGTTGTTCATAAATAATTTAAACATATAAAAAATAAGTAAATTTATGTGAAAATAACAGCAAAGTTATATATAATCAATTGAGTTGGTGTTTACTTGATGAAAATCCATATTTATTAATTAAATAAAAATAAAACGTAGTTTTATTAGATTTTCATATTTATTATATAATTCAGTGACAGCTGTTTCGGTACACTGTACCTTCTTCAGACATGTTAACAAATTATGAATTGTGTTCCAACTGATCTAAGCAACAATACAACAATATTTATTTAAATTTTTAAATTTAACAAAGGGGATTCATTCAAATCAAGTTGAGAATTTAACAATTTTTTACTACTTTTAAACTTATTAATTTCTACAGCCTCCAAAAGATCTAACTTCTTACCCTTATCACAAAAATGTAAAATTTCAAAATTTGGATCGAAACAATGATTAAATTGGAATAGGTGGTTAGCATAGTTCGAATTTTCTAAATTTCTGTTATATGCTCTCATGTGTTCCTTTAT
Organism: Diploptera punctata; assembly: GCA_030220185.1. Taxonomy (NCBI): domain Eukaryota; kingdom Metazoa; phylum Arthropoda; class Insecta; order Blattodea; family Blaberidae; genus Diploptera; species Diploptera punctata. The sequence continues at coordinate 817,257 of JASPKZ010009358.1, forward strand.
CCGAGATATAAAAGGTCTACCAGTTTGTCCTATATAGACATTGTCACATGTGCCACACTTCAATTTATATACACCTTAAAATATATATGTAGTCAATATGCCCATTTCACCAATTAATGTTTTAAAATGGTCAACAAGTTTCTACAGCCAAGCTGTCATTCTCAAGACCAGATATCTGGTCTTGAGAATGACAGCTTGGCTGTAGAAACTTGTTGACCATTTTAAAACATTAATTGGTGAAATGGGCATATTGACTACATATATATTTTAATATTATATCACCAAGAAGATCACTTGTGTATTAAATTATATACACCTGATAATTTTTCTTTTTTTGTTTTGGTTTTATTGTTTTTTATTATATTTTGTAGAGTTTTATTAGTTTTAAATGCCACATTAATGTTCAACTTTTTGAAGTGTTTAGATATTTTATTTGAAAGTGGGCCTATGTATGACATTACGACATATTTCGTATTGTTTTCTTTGGGTACAGGAAAATCTTTGTTAATTGCTTTTTTGTAATTAATCTTCTTAATTAAACATTCTATAATTTCTAATAATGGATACGACCCTGAAATTATAGAATGATTTGAATGAATTCCCTTTGTTAAATTTAAAAATTTAAATAAATATTGTTGTATTGTTGCTAAGATCAGTTGGAACACAATTCATAATTTGTTAACATGTCTGAAGAAGGTACAGTGTACCGAAACAGCTGTCACTGAATTATATAATAAATATGAAAATCAAATAAAACTACGTTTTATTTTTATTTAATTAATAAAGTTCTATATTCTGCTATGTCCTAATATACATATTTTTTGTAAGTTATATATTCCGCTGTGTTCTAATACATATATATATATATATATATATATATATATATATATATATATTTGTACTATTAGAGACTATATATATTAATTCAGGTTCATTACCTATGTCTAAAATACATTCATTATACCCTTTTTCACGAAGAGTCTTCCGGATTGTTTGTTAATTATCATCGGTAGTATAAATATATTAACCTCAATGTTTTTATAAAATTGGTGAATTTTATGAGAAAATATATAATAACAATACAAAGCTTAATCATCATCATTATAGTACATTCACGAATTTAGGCCATTTGTTGACCTGTTTCGGCCTCAAGAGAAACACCATCCAAAAGTCTTTTGAGTGGACGTCCTGGTCTTCTTCCTGCAGGTAGATATCTTAACATTTGTTTGGGTATCCTGTGATATTCCATTCGATGAACATATTGCTTCCATCTTGACTTATAATCAGAAATTTTGTTTTGTTTTCTAAAGGTTCCATGTGTAATTATTCTAAGATGTCTTCATTTTTTTGTGATCTAGTAGTGTGTATCCTGCAGTCCTCCGAAGGTATCTCATTTCACCAGATCTAAGTCACTGTATACCCTTCTGTTTCAACGTCCATACTTCGCTACCATACAAAAGAGTTGGAAGAGCCAGTGTTTTATACACTTTTAGTCTGAAATGTTTTTGGACTAACTGTGGCTTGAATGTAGAATTTATTAAACCTAAAATTCTTTAAAATTTTGATATTTTTGCATTTACAACATCCTTTTTCTTCTTTAAATCAGATATTGCATCCTAGATATGTAAAATTATTCATCTGCTCCAAAATTGTTTTGTCAAGTACAATTTTACTTCTGACAGGATCTACACCTTGAAAAGCCATAATTTTTGTTTTCTCTGTAGATATCTTCAATCCATATTCTTCTGTAATTTTGTTAAGTTCATACAGACCTTTCTGCAGAAAAAGTAATAACACATTATTTTATTAATACATACATTTTGATTCTTTATAATAAAAATGTATTATTACACATTTTGAATATTTTGACTTACATATTTAGAGATTAATATTACACAAACATCCGGATTCTATTTATAATCAGAAATTTTGATTTCTAAAGTTCAATATGTAATTTTTCTAAGATGTCTTCATTTTTTATGATCTATTTGTGTGTACCCAGCAATCGTTTGAAGACAAAACGGAAATTTTATTATATCGTAAGTTAAAATATACATTACTTAATTAGACATTTTAAATAAGATAAATTACATAAAGTAACATTTCAAAATTATTCTAACTCAGTAATCTAAGTAAGTGTAAATAATATCTTTACTGTGTACTATTATGTTCTAGTGTTTATTGGATCATTATAGAAGATAATTATACGTGCAAGGCATTGTGATAAACACTTGCAGAACTTCAAAGAAATAATTTCTTCACCAATTTACAGAGCATCCCAATCGAAGTGCATGAAGAAAACTTGGCGAAATGCTTCATTCTCATCTGCTGAAATATCGTCAATTTGCAGCATTTCAGATCTCTAAACCTTAAAATGCTTATAGCAAAATCCCTAAAATAATGACTGATAAATGTAGTTTCTTACAATTATACTCGAGTTAATAATAATGTATGCATTATAGTAGAACAATATTTACAAGATAGCAGAATGTGCCGTTCTTAATATTACAGATTTTATCTTCAACATAAATCGAGATTATTGGAAAAATAAAATGTTACAACTTTTATTGCACAACACACTGTATTCAGTGTCACAAGAACATTATAAATTTATATAATTTAACGCCCTGACATTAGGAGCAAAGTCACTTTTCGGTAAACTTCCCATTATAATTCGCCATGAGATTAAAATGGAGGTTTTCAAAGCAGTACTTAGTTTCATAAGGTCCTAGTTTATGACACTGTCCCTGTTACAACACAAAACACAACCATGTGTTGGGAAGATGTTTTCAAAGCAGTACTTAGTTTCATAAGGTCCTAGTTTATGACACTGTCCCTGTTACAACACAAAACACAACCATGTGATGGGAAGATGTTTTCAAAGCAGTACTTAGTTTCATAAGGTCCTAGTTTATGACACTGTCCCTGTTACAACACAAAACACAACCATGTGATGGGAAGATGTTTTCAAAGCAGTACTTAGTTTCATAAGGTCCTAGTTTATGACACTGTCCCTGTTACAACACAAAACACAACCATGTGATGGGAAGATGTTAAGTCGGTGTAGATGTTCTGCAAGGAGGTCATGGCCAGTTAAGATTTGCCATGCTACTACAGATTTTTTCCTTGGCATTTTTGGTACAATGTGGCGTGTTTCAAGGAGCGTGTTTCATTTTTTTTTGCAAGCTGATGTCTCTATAGCATTGGTACATTTTTAATTTACATCTCTATTGACAGCAGCTTCAACGAGTCGATGTAGTTGTATGATAAATTGGCTAATGTGTATGTTACTTCATTAACTTGTATTCTACAACGGGAACGAATCCATTGAAGTTTAATTATTTTCTGGACATTATCGAAATCTCTGAATAAGGCTTGAATGTTTGATACATGAGAACATGAGGGATGTTTATGTGTTAAAGACTGCATTGCTGATTTTTTTAAGCACAGTAAAAGGCTATATTTTTGAAACTTTCTTGCCTGACTTACAGTTGTTGAAAGTCAACATTTATGGCTTTTAATTTTCTATCCGGGTTGATGCAGTAAGTTCAAATGGTATTGAAGGAGAATACTGTGCTTTATACACCGACTCCAACATTACCTCCAACCACTAACTGAGATCCAATATGTGTATATTTATTTATATCATCTTCTTCTTATGAAAAATTTAAAGGCCCAATTTCTGTAATGGTTTGAGTCAAGCATTCTCGGTCTATCATTTCTAGAATATTCCAAAGATCTCTTCCATTGAGGGCAGTATTGAACCTTGTCATAACATATATATATATCTTAACGAAAACAAATTGTTAGCAGTTCTCAGTAACGTTGTTTCAGTTTCATGTTTCCTAATATCTTCAGCCAATATAAGCCTGTAACAGCGATAGTGATTGTATTTTGTTTCTTTCCGAGACGTACAAAACGCAACAAACACGCCAATCTACAGATGAGTTTCAAGTATATTAAAGTTAGTGATTGTGCCACTAGCAGTTAAAATCTCTTTGAACAATTAAAAAATAAACACTGTACGATCTAATATTTATACAATAATAACTTGTTAAAACAAACAAATCCTTTTATTTCCTCATTTTAATTTTTAATAAAAATATAATGAAAGTGGAATCTTACAGCAAATAAGGATATACTCTCTGAACTGAAAGAACACAGTTATTTAAAAAAATATTTGAAGTTAAAGATACGATCTGTAAGATTTAAGAATTTGAAAATACGCTCAAAATAAGATTAATGGAAAATGTAGGGCCTATATACATTATTTCCTCTCATCACAAAATTCTGTAAATATTATACAACATATGAAGTAAGTGCTTTTAAAACAAGCACATTAACAGCTCTATGTACACTTAGCACAAAAAAAAAAAAAAAAAAAAAAAAAGATGAGCGGACTGTTGATCTCCAACATTTTAAGTTTTAACGCGCGATTCACACGAGTAAACTAATTACACAGTAGAGATACAACACGTTCCCCTTCCTCCACTGAAGAGCATTATTTAAAGTACATGAAGCCAACGAACTTTTAGCTCAGTGCCTTATGACTTGCTTCGTGTGCAAGAGGTCACAGATTCGGTTCTCGATTAGGTTCTTTTTTTTTAATTTCTACATTGCTTTTCTATTATATTCTATCTGTCCATTCTTAAAGAAAACGAACTAACTATTTGGATGTATTACTATTCATTATTATTATTGTTATTATTATTATTAATAGTAGTAGTAGTAGTAGTAGTAGTAGTAGTAGTAGTAGTAGTAGTAGTAGTATTTTTCATCATATATGGGCTATTATTGTTATATGACTAGTGCTGGTAAAGACATATGGGAATAATCCTAAGAAGTTGTTAAATATAATGATTGAAAATAATTAAATGAAAATAAATGTTCTTCCTTTATTAATATTTTTGACCTATATGAACCAAATATTTAAATGGAAGGATGAAACGTTTTCCTCACTAATATGTAATAAATAAATACAAAAATATATGAATCTATATTAACTTTTATTGCATGTATTTATAGCATTATTATTAAAACGTGGTACTGCACACACAATTAAATTTATACATGTAGCTAAATAGTGTTATAGAGTTTACCTAATATAGTGTAAAGCTGATGTAGATTACGTGGCTGGAATTAAATGTTATAAGATGATTTTTGCAGAAATACCAATAAACAACAAAAAATCATTCGAGAGATTTGAAGCCTGGCTCTGACATCTATTTAATTTTCTCCTTATTGGTTTAACGATCTACGTTACTCGCATGTCGGGATACTACTCTTCTAAATCCTGATTGTCTTGTTTAATTTTACAAAATGCACGAGAGTTAAACTTTATTCGAAATGTATTTTGAGTAATATTACATAAGTCGAACACTCGTAAAATATAGAAATATGCCTCTTTCATTGATATTTAACTATTTATGACCATTAAAACAAAATACAGCGTATTTGAAACATTTAACAATGCGTAACCTCCTGAAACATAGCTCCAAGCTCTTCGAACATGCGCAGTGGGTCACAACAGCAGGGTTTCTGCGTTTTGAAGCCGCTCATTAATTTTTTTCTTTTTGCTACGTGTACATTTTTTATTTGCTGGATATTACGTAAGTCTCCTCATTTTAAACACACATCTTTAGTAAAAAATTTTGTAAGATTTTTTTGTGATAATTCTAAACATAATTGTTTTATGTTGTTATGCATGCTATCGTTCAACACCTGATTTTTATTTAAAAAACTACTAAGAGTTTTTTCTTATTCTAGGGATGGCTTGGGAAACGAAGATTACAGTACTGCACAGTGACCCACAATGCGAAAAATAAATCTGGAAGTCACAATTTGGCTAACGCTACATGCGTAATAAAACGAATTACAAGTCAATACGAATATCTGACTGTATAATTGATGCGAGGACTTCAATTAGTTGTTACGTGCAAACTATTAGTTAGTAAGTGATTTTAACAAACAACTTATTTACGAGATACTTCAGTAATATATTAATCTACCGTATAATCATAGATAGGCTTATTTTTTTAGAAAATAATGATAATTATTAAAACTAATTTATTCGCAGATTTTTAATGTTTACACATCTTCCTGTTCTTGAAGTTTTATTTTCCGTGTACATTGGTCTTTATCCTTCCACCCCATAACCTCCACTCCTCTTGTTCTCATTATTACTTGCATCCATGGTGTTGACAACTCTCGATCACTCGAAGTCTGAAAACCTGGCGGAAGTCTGGCGGATGTCAAGCGGAAGTCGGGCGGATGTAGGGCGAAGTCTGGCGGAAGTTAGGCGGAAGTTAGGCGGATATCGGGCAGATGTATGGCGGATATCGGTCGGATGTATGGCGGATGTCGGGCAGAAGTCGTGGCTGGAGGTCATGTCTGGAGGTCATATCTGAAGGTCATGGCTGAAGTCATGGCTAGAGGGCATGGCTGAAGGTCATGACCGAATTAATGGCTGAAGGTCATGGCCGAATGAATGGCTGTAGGTCATGGCCGAAGTCATGGCTGGAGGTCATGGGTGAAGTCATGGCTGGAGGTCATGGCTCATATCATGGCTGGAGGTCATGGCTGAAGTCATGGCTGAAGGTTATGGCTGAAGTCATGGTTGGATGTCATGGCTGGATGTCATGCCTGAAGTCTTGGCTGGAGGTCATGGCTGGAGTTCATGGCTGGAGTTCATGGCTGGAGGTCATGGCTGGAGGTTATGGCTGGAGGACATGGCTGGAGGTCATGGCTGGAGGTCATGGCTGGAGGTCATGGCTGGGGTCATGGGTGAAGTTATGGCTGAAAGTCATGGCTGAAGTCGTGGTTGAAATCGTGGCTGGAGGTCATGGCTTAAGTCATTACTGGAGGTCATGGCTGGAGTCATGGCTGTAGGTCATGGCTGAAGTCATGGCTGGAGGTCAAGGCAGAAGTCTGGCTGAAGGTAATGGCTGAAGTCATGGCTGGAGATCATGGCTGAAGTCATGGCTGGAGGTCATGGCTGAAGTCATGGCTAGAGGGAATGGCTGAAGGTCATGACCGAAGTCATGGTTGAAGGTCATGGCTGGAAGGTCATGGCTGGAAGGTCATGGCTTGAGGTCATGGCTGGAAGGTCATGGCTTGAGGTCACGGCTGGAGTCATGGCTGGAGGTCATGGGTGAAGTCTTTGCTGGAGGTCATGGCTCATATCATGGCTGGAGGTCATAGCTGAAGGTCATGGCTAAAGGAAAATGGCTGAAGGTTAGGGCTGAAGACGTGGCTGGATGTCATGGCTGGAGTTCATGGCTGGAGTTCATGGCTGGAGGTCATGGCTTGAGGTCATGGCTGAAGTCATGGCTGGAGGTCATGGGTGAAGTAATGGCTGAAGGTCATGGCTGAAGTCGTGGCTGGAGGTCATGGCTGAAGTCATGGCTTTAGGTCATGGCTGAAGTCATGGCTGGAGGTCATGGCAGAAGTCTAGCTGGAGGTAATGGCTGAAATCATGGCTGGAGATCATGGCTGGAAGTCATGGCTGGAGGTCATGGCTGGAGTCATGGGTGAAGTCATGGCTGGAGGTAATGGCTGAAGGTCATGACTGAAGTCGTGGCTGAAGGTCATGGCTGAAGTCGTTGCTGAAGTCGTGGCTGAAGTCATTGCTGGAGGTCATGGCTGGTGTCATGGCTGTAGGTCATGGCTGTAGGTCATGGCTGTAGGTCATGGCTGAAGTCATGGCTGAAGTCATGGCTGAAGTCATGGCTGGAGGTCATGGCTGAAGTCATGGCTGGAGGTCATGGGTGAAGTCATGACTGGAGGTCATGGCTGAAGGTCATGGCTGGTGGTCATGGCTGGAGGTCATGGCTGGAGGTCATGGTTGTAGGCCATGGCTGGAGGTCATGGCTGATGTCATAGCTGGAGGTCATGGCTGTAGGCCATGGCTGGAGATCATGGCTGGAGGTCATGGCTGATGTCATGGCTGGAAGTCATGGCTGAAGGTCGTGGCTGAACTCATGGCTGAAGGTCATGGCTGAAGGTCTTGGCTGAAGTCGTGGCTGGAGGTTGTGGCTAGAGGTCATGGCTGAAGGTCGTGGCTGAAGTCGTGGCTGGAGGTCGTGGATGGAGGTCATGGCTGAAGGTTATGGCTGAAGTCATGGCTGGAGTTTATGGCTGAAGTCATGGCTCGAGTCATGGCTGGAGGTCATGTGTGATGTCATGGCTGGAGGTCATGGCTGAAGTCGTAGCTGGAGGTCGTGGCTGGAGGTCATGGCTGAAGTCATGGCTGGAGGTCATGGCTGGGGTCATGACTGAAGGTCATGGCTGAAGGTCATGGCTGAAATCGTGGCTGGAGGTCATGGCTAGAGGTCATGGCTGAAGTCATGGCTGGAGGTCATGGCTGAAGTCATGGCTGGAGGTCATGGCTTGATGTCATGGCTGGAGTGATGACTGGAGGTCATGGGTGAAGTTATGGCAGGATGTCATGGCTGAAGTCATAGGTGGAGGTCATGGCTGAAGTCATGGCTTGAGGTCATGTCTGAAGTCATGGCTGCAATTCAGGCGGAAGTCGGGGGGATGTCGGTGTATGTCTGGCGGTAGTCGGGCTTGAAGTAGGGCTAAATGTCGGGCGGATATCGGGAGGATGTCAGGCGGATATGGGGAGGATGTCGGGCGGGTATCGGACGGAATACGGGCGGATGTATGGCGGAAGTGGTAGTGGAACTCGGTCGGATATCGGACGGAAGTTGGGCGAATGACTGCTGAAGTCGGGCGAAAGTCGGGCGGATGTTGGGGTAAGTCGACTGGAGGTCGGGTGGATGTCGAGCGGAAGTCGGGTGGACGTCGGGCGGAAGTCAGGCTATCTGGATTTGGACTCTGTTTAACACAGTTATACATAGTTATTATTAGAAAAAGTGTTAATAGTTTGACCGAAATTTGGAATAAATATTCAGTTTTTATAAATCTTAATTTAACGCCCTCAAAATTATGTCCAATAATTAGTATAAAGGTTAATTTCTTTGGCAGATTATTACCTCATTTACTTTTGAAAAAAACTGTTCACATTTTTCCCTGTAACATAAAGTAAAAAAAAAATGCCAGTTCTTTGGATCACTGTGCACTGGGCGTCTGAATTTTCGGAACCATATGCTACAGTAGCCACGTCGGCGGCAGGTGAGCATTTCCACGTATAGATATTTGACAATTTCAATAAATCTATAGAGCAAATCCCGTGCTATTTAATATATAATTTGTTTGAGCTGTGAATTTGTATTTAGTATCCAATTTAAAAGATGCAGGAGATTAAGATGATAATGAAAAAAACACGGAAGGAAATATTACATTAGATATTTGTAATTAAAACGGTTGTGACTACCTGAAATTTTTATAACCATTGTTTAAAACTTTCATATTTATTTTCCCTAGTTATTAGAAAAATTTATTCCAAAAACAATTTAAAATATCAGTTTGAAGAGGATGCTTCAAGTTTAAATATGAATTAAAACGACATAGTGTAATATTTAAGATGCTAGGTCCAAAACGTATGACATTATCTGGACTGTACAAATTATATGCAACCAGAGTACTGGAAAAAAAAAATATATATAAAGACAATATTTATTAGTAATACTATTCTCTCTTTAAACTAGTTACTGTGAAAATTATTAAATGTAACATTTAGAATGTATTCCCTGGTATGAAATTTTCATTGAATTCCTTAGGAACAGGGACAGTCGGGGCGCAATACCAGTAAATTGATGGAGGAAGCAGAGTTTTCTACTTCGGTGTTAGGATGTGTTCGGCGAGGGTGATGACATAATACATGTATAGGTAAAATTTATATTTTAATTCTTTTTTTTTAATTACCAATATTTACTCATAAGTCAATTATTGTTTTAATATAATTACTTACTTATTAAAAAAATATGCATAACAACATAGTTAAAATCTTTCTGTTTTGTTCTAATTTAAATTGTGTTCTGTATGTCAAGTACAAAATGGAACAAATCACTGTAACCTACTCTAATATCAATATATTTTCAGAACGTTGTTTGAAACATAATATCCAGCAAATCTTGTCGAGACTCGTAGAGGTGTAATTGAAAATGCATATGAAAATTTTCCTGCGAAATATGTTTTATTTTTGCTATTAATATTTACAGACCTCAGACAATGTGATTTTGTGTTTGTTTTCTAGGGTAGTCAAAGAGTCGTTAAAACTATTAAAATATTAATTCTAAAATCAAACTGTTCTTTGAAAAAATAGGGAATACTGAATAAAAAAATGCTGAATAATTTTTGTTAGATCTACAAACAGATTAATGCATATTGTAAACCTGGAAATAAATAATTATTGTTATTCATTTTAATATTTACTATTATTGTATTATTACTGTTGTTTTTACCTGAAGAGAACCAAAACTAGCAGCTGCTGCCTTATAGCTCAGTGTTCATTCTCTAAATGCTAGAAGAAGACAAATACGATGACAGATTACCTGGTCCTCCAGGTTGGATATTTTAGCAATGGGCCAGCTCCCTGTTATAAATATGTAAAATATATACTGCTACAAGACCAAAAGAGAATAAAGTAGGACTGAATCAATCCGAGCAAAGTTTCAGTTGTAGGCCTACGAGTAATGTAAACAAACCTGATGGTATGGATTGCGTTTTCATTGGTCGAGTGATTATCCTAAAACGTGTAAGAAAATATGTTTCGCTTTCTGGTAACACTCGAAATGAATAATATAAAATTATATATATACATACTTATATCCGCGAAAACCTGTAATATAATATATATATATTAGGCCTATACAAGTTATGTGGGAGAATCTTAAGATATAGACCTATAATAATTTAAATAGATTAAATAAGCATTGACCGCGGTGGACTAGTGGTTATTTTGCTACTTGCCTCTGGTCCTGAGGACAGCGGGTTCAAACCTGGACGGGGTCGATTAAGTTTTTTAGGAAGAAAAAGTCCAAGGAGCAATTCATCCGGGGGAACTTTATGCCGTGGGATCCGAGTCTGAAGATTTTCAGTCTCATAAAAGATACTTAAGCCTGAATAAAAATTACTTCTAAACAAAATTTAAAGAATTTTCCCTTCCTATTAGTACCTTGGTTTCATAGACGTCAGTATGAGGTCGAACACTGACCAAGGACCAATCTGACATCTATCCGAAAACAAGTGCAACTAAATTAGTATGATTGAATTTCTCCACTGCAGAGGGAGAATTTACAGGTGAGAAAGCACTGAGCATATATCTGCTTGTAGACCTAAGGAAATTGGAAATATAGGACTATCTACCGACATTATGGAAAAAGTGTAAACGTGTGGTTAATTTGTGTCATAAATAAATAAGAAATGGAAGTTACTAATTATTGATCCCAACTTGTCTTGTATTCAGGACTAACTCTAGTTATACGATATAACCTAACAAAACTGTTTCTGTCATTGACACTTCCATACACAATACAGTCAATTGGCGGTTAAAATTAACACCACGGTTCCGCCAATAGACGGGGTCGGGCGGAATAATATCTTAAGCAAGTTTGTTTACAGTACAACTGGAAGTTAGCTCGGATACAGTATGGCAGTTAATGAATATTGTATGTTGGGACAATCACGGGATTTCAGACAAAGATTAATGTAATTCCGAAAATTAATTTGGAATGAAATGCTGAAATCAGAAGGAGAAGAGGAATCCCACAGGAATAATGGATGGATGGCATCAGGAGAAGTATGGAGACAATGGAATTTGCAGATGAAAATGCGGAAGTAATAAAATATAATCGTAATACGAATGAGAAACTAATTGCCTTTATCGAACCAGTAGCTTCATATCCGCGATGACATAAGCTCTCAAATACATCCCCAACCTGAGCTAATGTTATCCAATCAACCGCTGTATAATCCACTTTCTTCAAATCATGGTTAATGTTATTCTCCCACCTCATTGCTGACTTACCTACTGGTCATTTTCTCTCTATTTTTCCTATAATGAATTTATGAGCTTCTGCAATTCATCCTACATGACCTGCCCATCGTAGTCTACGTGACTTAATTTTCTTGTTATATCTGGCTCCCCATAAAGATAATGCATCTCAACTGTTACTTAGTTTTCTACATTCCCCCTCCACTGATCAATTCTCTTTTTGTCCAAAAATCTTCTTAAGAACTTTATTCTCAAATACCAGTACTAAGCTAGATTCCTGATTTGGCATCCATGCAACTACGATAATATATATATATTCAGCAGCAGGGAATGGAGAACTTCCAGTGTGTTACGGCCGTAAACCAGCCAGTGTAGTTTTAAGTGAATTGCGATCAATAAGTGTAAATAAGTGGGGGAAATGAATGGAAAAATACCACAAAAGGTGCAGTGACAAAATCCTTTTTACCTAGTGTGAAGGAAAGATTGAAATTAAAATTACCTTTAACAGGAAAAATAACAACTTTCTTAACAGGACGCGGGAAACTAAACAGTTATTACTATCGTTTTAAAATAAAAGATAGCCCTTTGTGTACATGCGGGAAATTCAGAACAAACCATAGATCATCTATTGTTTGAATGTACAAAACTACAAACAGAAAGATGGTTATAATGTTGAGTGATTCCGGGTTATATGGCCGTGGTCCATAGTTGGTGTTAATACCAGACGTTTCGCCCTCAACTGCGGAGGGCATCTTCAGTGGCGAGTGCTTCTAGGCGTGTTTCCTGGTCGGAAGATCTACTTAGTTGGTGTTAATACCAGATGTTTCGCCCTCAACTGCGTAGGGCATCTTCAGTGGCGAGTGCTTCTAGGCGTGTTTCCTGGTCGGAAGATCTACTTACTAATTACTTAAGTAGATCTTCCGACCAGGAAACACGCCTAGAAGCACTCGCCACTGAAGATGCCCTCCGCAGTTGAGGGCGAAACGTCTGGTATTAACACCAACTATGGACCACGGCCACATAACCCGGAATCACTCAACATTATGATTACCGGCCGTGAAAGCCTGCATTCAGAAAGATGGTTATTTAAGAACAATATGATTAAGAAAAATGGTAAATGGACATTCGATAAAGTAAGACTAGTACAGTAGTACACAGTTAAATAATATCATTTATTAATTCTACAGATTTAGACAGACTTTAGAGCAAAACAAAGCCAATTCAATGAGTAGAAATAATAGAAAAGAAATGCAAGTGGCCATAGAAAATTAATTAAAACAAAATATTTATTTTTTTGCAAATAATTTTGTTAAAATGTTCCTATGATATATGTGTAATTATTATAATATTCATAAAGGTTCCAGTTGTTCCTAAGATTCTATAAAAGTTTTATCTTTGTAACTTAAAGCATGTAGTATTACTTTCTTTGTGATGCAGCATGCTGAAAAATAAATAGAAAAAATATATATATTCAGTTTATATTTTTTAAGAAGTCGAGAGGACGAAAGTCTCTATAATACATAATAGCATACATTTCCATAATTGAGTCTGTGTTTAATTCTTTGAGCATCTCATTCCTTTTTCCAACTGATTTTTAAAAGTATTTGATCTCAGTCACTTTCTTTTTCAAAATCGTCTTCATTTGTCATTAAGTATCCATTTCCATTATACGACATTCATCAACCATCAAAACAGCGGAGTAATATAACTCCGCCTACAAAGCGCCCCAACCTATGAAGTGGACTGCAATTCCGGAGACGAATCCAAGAATGTTTGAGACAACCTGGTGGCATTGGTAACATATTACAATGTATGACTAATAATAGCAATTATAACAATAATCATAGTTTAATAACGTACTGGAACTATCGAACCCATGGGTTCATGCCCGCGCGGAGATAAGTTCTCCATGCATTCCTAAACTTAGATAAGGTTTTCAATCATTCCCTGACTTTAAACTTGGTCTACCAACTGGACGTTTTCTCTCGGGTTAATCTACAACCTTCCATGCCCTTCTTTCATTCCCCACTCGTGCCACATGTAGGCCTACTGCTCATCGCAGTCTTTACGAAATTTTTCTTATTCTCGCCTGTCATGGTAGATCTAAGATATTTAAGGTAAATGGTGGAACTGTGGCCCAATTACATTAACCAATTCGTCTCGAAAGACGAGTTTTAAATGTGCCTTTTATGGCCGATTATTTCCTTACCTTGAAAAGACGTAATCCAGTTCAACAGGTCGGTTCTGATTGACTAGTGATTATCATAGGAGTTTTGCATGTGCAATTCTGGTTTAGGTGAATGGATTTTTAGGGACATAAAATTCCTGAATACATCATTCTTGGAAAAGGAAATGAGCCATGCATACCGTACCATAGACTTAATCTCGTAAAACATCCTAAAAGCCCAAAAATAAAAAAAAAGAAGAGAAAGGGAGAGACTCTTGTGACAGTATATTGACGCCTGGATTTGAATTCGATGCTAATTATCCGAGTTGTATCCTATTTTGTTTGAGTTTACTTTTTTTAGAATACATATCTTAGCTTTCTCTTACTTTCTCGACTTCAATAAAATAAATTTTCCTCACCAGATTCTCTAGTTCTTCATATTTCTGCTTCATCCATTCTTCCTTTGCCTTGTCAACTTCTAAGTTCGTTGAATAGACTCCTGTAGAATCTTTTGGCTTCTTCTGTATTGCTATGTTTCCATTTTCTTCTTTCTTCCATCTTCTCAAACATTTTTTCTGTGACCCAAGATTTTCTAATATTCTTACTCTATTTGTATCCTACACATCTGACATTAGAAAAATCATATAACCTGATCGCAGCGCTACCAACCGAATCAATTGTGAATCTAAATCATTCAGGGGCCCACATAAATACACACAAAAAATTTCATCAAAATAGGTCCAGTCGTTTAGGAAGTTTTTAATTTCGGATTTCAAATAAACCTCCATATCTAATTGATTTTGCTTATTTTTTTTATGACACCTACCTCGGTTTATTTAATAGCATATACAGAGTTAGGTTGTGAAACAGAGAAAAAATATGGCCGCTAGAGCGATTTTAAAATTTTCACTTCAGGTGAACTCAAATAGCTAATGGTTTTACAGGATCCAATTGTAAATCTAAACCATGGAGAAACCCAATCTGGCACACGCTAAAAATTTCATAAAAATCGGTCCAGCCGTTTAGAGGAATAGAGTGACAAACACATGTACAGAAGGTATATATAACGATTGCATTAACCATAATATTATAAATGATAAATAAATAAAATAATAACGAGGTAAATTAGACAAATTGGAGCACAAGTACATTAGTTATTAAACGCAATAAAAAGAAACACATTCGATTATCAACAGTAATTTAACAAGAGGTTGTGTTTTTTTTCTTTAGTCGCTCGTGATTTTGTCAAATGAAAACCTCAACCTCGAGTTGGATTTGGAGTAACTATTTAGCGAATAATACAACATCAGAAGCTAAAAATTATTATAATGTTTAATTACAATGTATATAGAGAAAGATTTGCGTTTAGATCGGTACTTGCTCAGGTAGCTCAGTTGGTAGAGCACTTGGTCTAGAGAACCAAGGGTCCCGGGTTCAAGTCCCGGTCTGAGCGTATAATTTTTCTCTTCAAATATGATAATGTTTAATATTTACCAAAACCCTCAGGGGTCCTCATCTAGGGGATATGTGGATGGCGACCACAAGGTGCCCAAGCTGTGCAAAACATTTCTTCCACTTACTTGCGTTTTGCACTCTTTTAACTTTATTATCTAACCTCTCTTGGTTAACTCTTGTTTTTTTTCGACCCGCGATGCTATTAGGGCATCTGAGGGCTAGGGAGTCTTTCCTTTCTTCCATTTCTTCTTTACATTATTTTCTTTTCTTCTCCAGAAAAGCCCGACCAGAGGCTATAAGATGGCAGCCCCATCACTGGTCTTGCCTTCCTTTGGCCAGCAACCAATCGAAGGGACTATTATTATGCTTTCAAGTCTTATACGAGAATTTCCCTAGAACGTTGGAGGGAAAAAATTTCTATAGGATCGTAACAGGCCTTGGCCTAATACTTGGAAGGAAGAAGAAGAAGAAGGATATTTACCAAATGTGAGGTTACGTATTCCGATCTTACTTCCAGGCGATTTCTAAGCCGGCTGTATAGTAATAACTAACACATCTTAACTGTTAAATTCTTTGGGCTTGGGAAAAATCAATAACAGGTGATTGTATGACAAATAACTATTAACAATAATGCAGATTAATTATACAACATTTAATAATTTTTTAGAGCAACATAACAATCATTTTCTTTTGGTAATTTTTAAAGTTGTTTTCTTTTGGCATTTCTTGCTGTACCACATCGATCGTACATTGTTGAGTCAAATAAGTTAATTTGCGGAATATCTCTCATTACGAACGGGAAGAGGCAATTTCAACAGCAAGAAGAGGCAATTTTATCAACAGGAAGAGACAAAATTATCGGTGTATGAGATAAATAGTCAATTTAATTAAAGAATCACAAAACAGACAATCTATCAATAATATTTTCTTTTCTGTTTCATTAAGTGGATCTGTGGAACAGGAGGAAATATGTTGGAATGAAAATGTATGTAGTTGAACTATCCATTAAGGATTTTCGGAAGGAGTTAAGATAGTAGATGTAGCTTCTTCTCTTGGGATACACATTTTAGCGCAGACTTCACGTGGACATGGTTCAGGATCATCTTCAGGACAATATGGCGTGCAATACATTTCTTGACAAACTTGTTCCGGTGTACAGATTTCACCTTCGCATGTTTCTTCGCCTTCTACAAATTAATAATAATAATAATAATAATAATAATAATAATAATAATAATAATAAT
The DNA here is from genome assembly GCA_030220185.1 of Diploptera punctata. Classification (NCBI taxonomy): domain Eukaryota; kingdom Metazoa; phylum Arthropoda; class Insecta; order Blattodea; family Blaberidae; genus Diploptera; species Diploptera punctata. The sequence goes on from JASPKZ010009358.1 coordinate 834,022, forward strand.
AATAATAATAATAATAATAATAATAATAATAATAATAATAATAATAATGATAATAATAATAATAATAATAATAAGACGAATTTATAAAACCAAGAATACGATTGTGAATAATTAAAAATAAGAAAACATGGAAGACAGGAATGAGGGGGCATACTTGAAATCGATCTGCCGTAAGAACACGATAAAAAATAGGGAATTGTGTTATACAGGGGGTGATTGGTAAATATTAGCTCAGGATAGGGATGTATGGAGAACTTATGTCCTTGAACCTAGGGGTTCGATAGAGCCAGTAAGTTAGTTAGAATATCCATCCATCCATAGTAATTCTGCCCGAAGGCAGGTCTTTCATTACAATCATAGGATTTCCATGCTATGCTTTGCAGCTTTACTAGGGAATTATAGGTGTGGCAGCTTCCCGTTCTTTCCACACCGGTGAAGGATGAGGATGATAAGATGAATATGAATGATGATGATTGCGATGGCCATATGATTTCGGGGACCGTTTGGGCCTTAAAGTTTTCCTGACATTTGTCTTACAGGTGAGGAAAAACCCCGATAAAAACCTCACCCAGAAAAACTGCCGTGACCGGGGATCGAACCCGAGCCCGCTGCGTGACAAGGCAGCACGCTACCTCGAGACGACAGCGGTGGACTAGTTAGAATATAATATAAAAAATAAAACATTTACGAATGGTAGGTGGACGGGAAAAGAAAAGGAATGTTAACAAGATATGAATTTATTTATTGTATATGTTTAATATCTACCGCTGTGGTCTCGAGGTAGCGTGCTGCCTTGTCACGCAGCGGGCCCGGGTTCGATCCCCGGTCGGGGCAGTTTTTCTGGGTGAAGTTTTATCGGGGTTTTTCCTCACCTGTAAGACAAATGTCAGGAAAATTTTAAGGCCCAAAACGGTCCCCGAAATCATATGGCCATCATCATCATCACCATCACCATCCTTCACCGGTGTGGAAAGCAATGGGAAGCTACCACACCTACAATTCCCTAGTAAAGTTGCAATCATAGCATTTTCATGCAATGATTGCAGTGAAGGACCTGCCTTCGGGCAGAATTACTATGGATGGATGGATATGTTTAATGTCCATTCATAGGAACATTATTTGTAAAAGGAGGTAGTCCCTTAATATAAACGCTCTTTAAGGGGGGCTTATTTAAGGGTGGTAGTGGGGTCATTATTTTTAAACTGACCCAAACCCTCTGGCGGCACCATGGCCCTGGGGTCGACTCAGCCTCTAACGGAAATGAGTACCAGACTCTTGTTTCTGGGGGTAACGGCGGCCGTCACGCAGGGCTGACAACCCGGCTGACATCAAATGTTGATTGTCGAGAAAAAGTGGGAGCCTTAACCTCCCACTACCCCAAGGGCCTCTCGAGGCCTGTCGTGGGATCACTTTACTTTACTTTTATTTCCTTATTAGATGGACATTACCTGAAGCGAAACGTTGTGGTGACTATTGACTAGCGTTTCTGCAATGCTTGGTATATTTGTTCTTTAAAAAATATTCTTTCAATTAATCAAGTATGTATGTATGTTTGGAAGTAAGGCTATGTATGTAAGCCTACGTATGTACCACATCGAGACATAAGTGCTCCACTGGCGGGAATTTCTTAGCCAAGGTAATTTAGTTATGCTTATTCGCCTACAAATACGCATGAGAGGTATGTGGTTAGCATATCGCCTCAATGAGGCATCTAGTAGGCAACCAATGAATTATTTGGATGGAGAAGGCCGGTTTTATTTTGCCCAGAGGCACTAATTTAGGCTTGAGATTATTTCACGAACCCGAAAGTGTTCAGACTCTGGATTCATGATTTAAAGTCCCTCCCCGGAGGATTTGCTCTTGGACTTTTCCATCCTAAAAATCCACAGAAGCCGAGTTTGAATCCACGACCCTCTGGTCTAGAAGCAAAGAACACAATCATTAGACCATCGAGTCCGAACTTCAATGAATTATAACATTTTTAAAAGTTTAGATTGGCAAGACTTTTCTTAAATTCTTATAGAATATCACAATGTTAACAATAATGTTTTCTCTTAATTTTGTAATATCACTATTACTTAAATGGGGGCACGCCGTAGCGTAGTGGTTAAGGCACTGAGCTACAAGCCGGAGGGTCGAGGGTTCAAGTCCCGTTGGGGGTCAGGATTTTTAAACTGACCCAAAACCCTCTGGCGGCACTATGGCCCTGGGGTCGACTCAGCCTCTAATGTAAATGAGTACCAGACGCTTGTTCTGGGGGTAAAGGCGGCCGTCACGCAGGGCTTACAACCCGGCTGACATAAAGTGCCGATTGTCTAGAAAAAGTGGGAGCCTTAACCTCCTACTACCCCAAGGGCCTCCGGGCCTGTTGTGGGATTACTTTACTTTTACTTTACTTATCACTATTCCTTAAATGAAGGAAACTGTAAGTTGCCATCTCCAGAATTTATGTAACTTTTATCAATTAATAAAATAATATGATTAATCAAGATGTGCATTTACCTAAAAAAATACAATTGTAATTTTGGAACTTAATTTTCTGTATTTATCAAGATTACAAAGATTCTACGTTAGGAACCAATTAGGCATACTAATATAAATAATTAAGAAATTTAAACAATAATATTTTTAAATAAAACTGTCAACTATATTCTGTCCGTCGAATCTGTAGAGAAGCTGTTCGAAATAAGTCATCTATGCAGGAAGCGGGCAAAAAATGCACGGTTAAATGAAACCGTGGAAGGAAGTGCAGGAGGGAGAGAAGATCACGTGACATTCATTTAGTTTTTGAGCTTCAAACCGAGAAAGATGTCTAATCGAAAAGCTGGCGATTTTCTCTACACATTTCACGGACAATCTTTAGATCACCGGTGCCATCTCAGTGCGCAATTTTTGTTTTTTAAGAATGGAAGTAACTCTGGAATAGAAAATAATTTTCTCAGAACTTATTCATAATTTCGTTTGTCGCTGCAACCGACAATTGGCAACGTGTCTGCCTACAGGTATACTTTGTCTCCACGTTTTTCGGAAGACAGCAATTTGATCACACGGCAAGATGTTTCTGGAGCTGGTAGGATAGGTATATACATGCTTCTGGTATAGTTACACTTTTATCACAATACACAGTGTACCTGTTACAGTTGTTTGTGAAGAAGTTTCTGGAGCTGGTGCGCAGTAGGAACCGCAAGGCAGGTGAGGACATGGCTCATCTTCATCAAGGCACATAGGTGTGCATGTTGCAACTTGGCATATTTGACCCGCTGGACATGTTACACCGCCACAGTACTCACTTTCTAGAGTGGCTTAAGGAAATCAGTAAATTAGATTCAGACTCCAAAACTTTCCTCACCTATATTTCAATTAATAAATATTCATATATTGTTTATTATCGAGAAATTCGTTAACTTCATTTTTTTTTCTATAATTATAGTAAGAGGAAGAACACTCACTAAAGTTTCGTCCATTTAGTTTTTTATGAAAGGAGTTAAATACGTAGGCCTAATACGAAGTCCTACATATCTTGCAATCTTTGTTTTAATTAACTTTAATATTCAGAAGATAAATTCTTGATTTGTGGTACTTACTTACAACCTGATGCTACATGTTACCTTCGGCCTCCTTAAAAAGATATCTTCACTTTCACGGTGTAAAGTTTTCTGTCTCAAGTTTCTCTATCTTATTGCTCCAATATCATTCTTTACTTCATCAATCTACACATTTTTTGGACTTTTTCTTATTCCATAATCTTTGTTCAAAGTATTTTTTTTTGTACACGCTATTCCGAAATTCGTTCAACATATTCTAACTTAAATTTTCTACTTTGATAAATCTTACAATATTTTCATTTTATAGCATTTTTTTTTTTTCCAATTTCATCAATTCTTATCATCTATAGACTAGCCAATTTATGATGTTACTCCATTACTACTTTCACTTAAGAACATTTCATTTTAATCAACGGATGTTTATTGACAGATTGCTAACATATCTATCGAAAGTTGATGTTATAGAGTACTTAAAAGTCAGTAGAATATGCACTGTCTCATTGTCGTTTATATATTTCCATACTATCAACTGAACTAAATTAACTATAATTGTTTCAGGTTAGATGTTACTGTTGAGGCTAATAGATTTTGGAATCGTCGTTATTCTATATAACATTCATCTCCAGCTTCCCAATATAGAGCTCAAACATCTTATTCCTATGCTCAATAGGCTATTATAATTGCACATTGCTTTCAGGATATTTATTAATTTATTTCTTAATAAGTGTTTTGCATGAATTTCATGTCCTACAATTAACTGAAACAGTGAATCCAACACAAGGTTTTTATACTTATAAGTAAGTATATTGTTCCATTGAAAAAATGTAAGTTTTTTTTCTTATTTTTCAAATTCTGAGATTAAAATTGCTGTTTAATTTAACTACTAAATTATTAAAATGTTAATTTTGTTGATGTGTATTTTATACAGTAAGACTAATTGCTATAGTTCAATCACATAAAGGTAGAGTAAATCAACAGTGTTTATCAAGATTAAAAACAGTTAAATGACTCAACCAACTCAATGAGTTTTTTTTATTAATACTGACTAATAAGAGAACAGAGTTAAATGATTCAGGCAGTACGGTTTAGATTCGAATTCTAAACGTTCCTGCTTCCAACCATGGTACTGAACAACCTGACTGAAGTTCTTTTCTGGTTTTTCTCAGTCGTCAAGACAAATGCTGGATTCAAATTTCATTACCAAAATCCATTTCATTATATTTGCCTCTTTATTATATCAATAAAATTATTATGAACATTTCGAGATAAACTTTACCGTCTTTTCATCAACTGAATACTTTCAGATTATCAACCGAGAATACAATTACTGCTTAGTTTATTTTCAAATACCTTATGTTGTTTTGTTCAGAATTTTATAGTATTAGCTTTTGGTTACTTCTTACAAAACTAAGATTAAAACTGTTATTTTTTTATGCTGATTATTTAACTCATGCCCCAAAACGTACTCAATGACCAAACGCGTTTCAATGAATTTTCTTTTACAACCAATTACAGCCGTGTTTCACCTCGATATTTGTCGAATTCTGTTTACCAAAATAAAGAAAGTTCTTCCTTTTTAATATTCTGAACAGGTCAGATCATTATTTTGCAGTGACTGAATCACCAACAAATAAACTGAATATAGCAAATAATGAACAGATTCCTTCGAACTACACATTTGATAATTGTGCTTTTAAATAATGATTTTACTGAGTTGTTTTCTAAAAAAATAAATAATAACCTATAATGTTGTTTATAATAGCCCTATACAATTTGTGTGCTTTATTTTTTCTCCACTAGGTGCATTTTTACAATATTGCGATTCTATTTGGCAATAAATAATATGATCTAGTTGCAGTGGATTAACAAATGAAACATAACCAAACAATTCTCTTTTTTTTCAAACATCGCCGTTTACATTAGATATATACATATTTTAAAATAACCATATTTAAATAATGATTTGTGAGTAAACAGCTTAATTCTATTAGTTAAATAGTCCTAAGAAATGCCAGTCTTGATTTCCAAATCCTCTGGAAAAATTAACGAGTAACTTCGTGACTCGTGAATTTATCGATGATTTGGAAATCACTCGTGACATTATTTATGATAAATTTATATTTCGTGTTGTGTGCATGTGTATTTTATACACAGTAATGCATTAGGTTACAATTACATAAATGTTTCCAGCAAGATACCACGATGTAACTAAGAGAACGGAATTTTAATGTATGCCGATGTTTGAAACTGATACCTGATACAGTTGTTTGTGTTGTTTCGGGAACTGATGCACAATATGATCCGCAGGGAAATTCAGGGCAGAGATCATCGCCAGAACATGAAACTCTGCACAATGCAACCTCACATATTTCATTAGCAGCGCATTTTACACCATCACAAGTGTCTTCTTCTTGAGCGTCTGAACACGAATTAATAACACTCAATAACAAGACATATAATATTACTATAATATCTTCACATTACAAGTTTGTTTAAAAATATAATTAGACAGAGTACGGAGTATGGACAATCAATAAATACTACAAGAATAGACTAATAGCTCTAGAAATGGATTATTTACGAAGAAGTGCCAGAAAGTCTAGATTAGAACATGTCACAAATAAGAAAATTAGAAACATAATGGAAGCAGAAGAAAGCATAATTGAAAGAATTGAGGAGAAGGAATTAATGTGGTTAGGGCATGTCTTAAGAATGGAAGATGAGCGATGGCCGAAGCAACTATATGAATGGCTTCCGAACAGAAAGAAGAAAAGAGGGAGACCAAGGTTAACATGGAACGAAAACATGAAGACAATAATGCAAGCTAGAGGACTAAGCTTCGAAGATGCCCAAGACCGTAGGCTTTGGAGGTTTGGCACGGAAAGACGGCAGCAGCTGTAAAAACCCGACGATAGATAGATAGATAAAAATAATATTAAGTTATGATAAAAAGTGTTTATAAACCTTCGGTAGTCCAGAGAGATACCAGTGTACGGTTATACAAATCCTTAGCAAGACCTGCACTTTGCTACGGCAGTGAGGAATCGACTTTGAGGAAATGAGAAGAGAGCAGATTAACTTCTAGTGAAATGAGAATCATGAGATATACAGAAGGATATATCAAATGGGATCATAAACGCAATGATGATATCTTGAAGGAACTACGTTTGAAACCGGTTAATGAATAGGCCTACATACATAGACACCAGGACAACTGGATGAATCATTTGCGACGAATGAGTTCAGATAGAGTTCCCAAAGTTATGCCTCGTTATTGTCCAACAGTGAAGAGATCTCTGGGCCGTCCAAGGAAACGCTAGATGCAAAATTCATCAGTGAGATCGTAACAGGCCTATAGGTCTAAGACTTGGTTGGATGATGAAGAAGAAGAAGAAGCGTTTATTTCGATTCGATTGAGGGTTTTTCCACTTTTCAGCGGTTGCCCTTTTACCAGCCGGCTGCTGGTCCTTCACATCCACATGTGTCAATCACAGAGGTAGATGATCAACAGCCAGTGTAGGGGTGACATGTGGTTAGCATGTCGAGTCCCCCAGCCGTTATAGCTGGTTCCTCAACCTGGAGCCGCTACTCATTGTAGCCACCCAATTGCCTCACGATGCTGGGTGGGCACCGGTCCCATACTGGCCGAAATACCATGAGAAAATTTCTCCCCCATGGAGACTCGAACCAGCGCAAGTCCCGTAGCTCTGCGCCAAGGCTTCCTACCTTAACCGCTCGGCTACGGCGCGGGACAGAAGCGTTTATAATAACATATATAACAACAGAATTATTGTTCTTTTATCATTGAGGCCATCTTAGAAATAGAGCCTAAAAGTTTGGATAAAAAAATCACTTGGCTATTAGCCTGCCATAACATTTCAGTTATTAAATTCGCGGACATTTTTAAATGTTAAAATAAACCATTATATTAGAACTCTTATTTATTAATTTATATTTTATATTGCTTACAACGAAAAAAATAAATAAAACCAAAATACGGAGAACCGCATCGTGTTCAGGGGTCTAATTAACGTTGTATGGATAAGGACGAATGACGTAATCTATCCTTATGTATTCGCATAACAAATGTATGTTTTTTTTTTTTTTGGTTCTGCGAGTACTTAAGGGAGGATTACGTCATTGAACCTTTTGCATGTAAAATAACTGAGACTCTTAAACACTATGCGGTATTGATAATTTTACCTTTACTTTTGAACAGACTGTTACAGCTTACGACCAGAAATATAGATCAACATCTTACGTATTTACCAATTGGACAGAGGCCTATGGTAAAAAATTATGTGAATTATGAGGAATGAAAGAGGGGCATGAAACATTAATGTAGGACAACTAGAGCTGTAAGTAGAATAACATGAACCATGTTATGAGGGAGATGAATTATACAGAGAATAAGAAAAGTTAGGGCTCAACTGCACTTTCACTAGCGCTTGATTTTTCAGTTATATTGTTATAAACTATAGCTCTTCTTCTGTATTTACTAACATTATTTAGTATTTTAAACGTTTCAAACAATATTTATAACATTATTAGATAATTTTAAAGTATTTATTTAAATAAGCAAATCACAATATTATGACACTGTTAGAATATAATGTGATGCTAACTGCTACTTTCTCGATAGAGTATATTACTTAGTCTATGATTTTTCTATTGCTGTTTTGGATCGGCGTTAGGGAGTGATAAGTAAGTGTAGGCCTACACCCATTTTGAATAAACGTTTGGTAATTTTAATATTATTAATATATTTTTTTAACATAGATTTGGAGATTTATTGGAAATATTGGTCATTTAAATTTCATGGCGACGGATAGTAATCGAAGATGATAATCGATGTATGGTTCAATTGTGAGTTATCGCTGGCTCTATAAACTCTGACGTATGCGCACTGTTGCTCTATAGGACTTGGAAAATATTTCACGCTAGTTTAAGTGCAGTTTTTCCAATATTAGCTCAAGATAGGGATGTATGGAGAGCTTAAGTTCGCGCGGCCATGAATCTTCGTATACGGTAGCGCTAAAGTTAGTCAGTCTGGTGGAGTAAGGTTATGTGGCCGTCCCTTATACTCAATCTAGGACAAACGTTTTATAATACGACAATCGCAATAATAATTGTGACTGATTAAATATGTAAATACATGTACTAAAAGTCCACTGCTGTGGTCTCGAGGTAGCGTGCTGCCTTGTCACGCAGCGGGCCCGGGTTCGATCCCCTATCGGGACAGTTTTTCTGGGTGAGGTTTTTATCGGGTTTTTTCCTCACCTGTAAGACAAATGCCATGAAAACTTTGAGGCCCAAACGGTCTCCGAAATCATATGGCCATCATCATCATCCTTATCATTATCATCATCATCATCATCATCCTTCACCGGTGTGGAAAGCAATGGGAAGCTACCACATCTACAATTCCCTAGTAAAGCTGCAAAGCATGGCATGAAAGTGCTATGATTGCAGTGAAGGACCTGTCCTCGGGCACAATTACTATGGATGGATGTACTAAAATTTATAATTATTGTAGCATGAGATACTAAATGAAAATTTAGTCAGACTGATAATAATGTGAATAATAGTTATAATATTACCAATTAAAGGAAGACCAAGAACAACCTCGAAGAATGACATTCAGAATTAAATGAGGATGTTTGGTGTGACGGGTGAAGACACAGAGGACAGAGAACGGTGGAGGATCTTAATTAAGGGGAATTTGTGAATGTTTGTTACGAACTGATAGTCTATAAATCCGTAGTCATTTATGTAATTTCTAAAACTCATGTTTATCACTAAGATTGGTTGGAGAAAACCTTCAATGATGAGGAAAATTCTCAAAATGAACGAATGAATAATTATTATGAATACTTACCTTGATAGATATGAAAAATATAACTAGTCAAACATAATTATTTTTACAACATATTGCTTGCAACGAAAAAAATATATAAATACCTTTACATATTATTAAAATAAATAATTATTGCTTACTTGACAGTGAATGGAGGCAGATCAAAAATAAAATGTAGGTATTTGCCATCTTAACGTATACAATTGTGTGTTCAATAAAGATATATTCAACGACAAACTCAACAAGAAAATGAAATATAATTTCGCTGACAACATAAATGAATGGTATATTTTAATGATATATGTTTACATTATTGGGTATGTTGATAGAAAATAATTCCCGTGTTTGTCGAAAGATAAATGTGAAATGAGTAATAGCAACATTAAAAACAACTGAATTAATAGAAAACGATGCAGTGTAATCAATTATTTACGATCAAAACAATAAATTCTAATAATAATAATAAAGTTTTATTTATTCTGGCTGAGTTAAGGCCATAAGGCCTTCTCTTCCACTCAACCAGCACAAATACAAATAAATATTTGACAAATATAGATATACATTATACTAATTATAAACAGTTAAAGGTACATTAAATGTGGCAATGTAAATTTCATGTAGAAACAACATTTTATACGATAATAACAATAATAATACTTACGATAATAATAATAATAATAATAATAATAAAATATAATATAATAATAATATAATATAATATAATAATAATAATAATAATATAAATATGATGAATTATACGAAAAACACCAATATATATATATATATATACCTTACACTGGGATATGATGAAGTCGAGGTTAGAGCAAATATAAATTTAGATTCTAACAATAACATTATTAAATATTTTTAATAAAATAAGATCTAAATTGTAACATAAACTTGTATTATACTGCAATTTGTAATAAATATGTCATGTGATGATGTTTCATATTGCCTACTAATTGTTTTTTCTATCATATATAACACCCTCTCTCGATGTAGACATTCACCGAAGTAAAACACATGGCTGGCACGTACTGTACAACCAAGCGATGAGAGGATCGCGAGGAGGGCATTTCATGTTTTTTTTATGCCAGTGTGTAATAATTAGGGCTGAAATAGTATATTACGATGCAAGGTTGGGAAGTGATTTTTTACAGAATCGAAGGAAAATGTTTGAAAAACTGAGCGATAGCGAGGATTTAATTTCCGAGATTCTGTAAAACACTTCACAAACGTGCGTTGTACATTATTTTTTCCGCGATGGTGTTTTCAAAATAACAAATAATAGTAAAATAATAACATACTTGTTGGAAATATTTGCGTTCATTATAAACAATTGACTAACGTTAACGGTGTGGGCAATGTTTATTAGTTGAAACTACAGGAGGCCTTGAGAACAATTATTGATGACATGGCCGCAAGTACGTATTTATTTGTTTCAAATAAAGTTCAGTTAATTTAAAATGCAGTGATTTGTTCCGTAAAATGTATATTAACACTACCTCTTGGATATTTTCTGTATATACATTGTACGTAGTATACAGAGAGGGCAGTGGTTTTACTTCCCGCACATGGGTGTAAATGTAATATTACAGTATAGTTATTTAGGTTGGTAACCCTGAAATGTAGGAAGTTGAACTTTCAATAATGGTCGCCATTGCTGGTAAGTACAACAAAACGCACTATCGCGCAAAAGAAGTATCGGTTATAGGTTAGGCTGCATCGTACTTAGAACGTTATGTTTACAAACTGCACGTTGACGCGGCACTCGAGACAGACTTCTAGTACAGTCTGCTTTGTGTAGGAACGGACTCATCTTTGCACAATTTTTGTTTCGGCATTCTGATACATGTCACGTAAACAGGTCTATTACTGAGGAGAGTCGAACATACACACTCTCCGCTCCGAGCAGGCAGTGGAGTCGCTCTATAAAGATACGCATTTTGTAAACAATGTGTATAGAAATTAGTTACTATCCTGATACCGCTATTTTTTTCAGCCCTAGCAATAATGTACTACGCGTAGTGGTAAAATAACTAATAGTTCACCAACTGGCCACTCCTATCTAATCCCTTAGACGTACAGTACACAATTTATTAATTACTAGTGGTCGCCCAGCGGTCGAAATTCGACCACAATTCATTAGATTTTTAAGTATGTCACAAATGCGTCATTATGCATTAATTTTCGATTTAATTTAAAAATACGAACGATAGGAAATATGTGGTATAGCTTGGCTAAGCCATATTTGATAAACAATAACGCATCATTTGACATTTGTATACAATTTATACTATTTAAATTTGCATTTGGCCTATTATTACGTGTACGGGAATATATTATATATATTCTTCTTTGTCTCTCACTCCGACCCATCAATGTTCCATGTGGAGGCATAATGTAAGTAGGTGCGAATATCTAAATAAAGAAATGTAATTAAATTACTGAAACAAAGATAGACAGGGTTTAATTTTAATAATAGAATGTAGCAACTTTTTTTAAAATCACTAACAATAAACCATTAATAATAAATACGCGAGAGTAAGAAATTCACATTGCTACTGCACAACTTTCTTCTTTACAACAATGCACTTACAGGATGAACGTAAACAAACGAATGAGTACACAAATAAACAAATGATTGAGTAGACGAATGAATAATACATATAAAGTCCTTAGAGGCAATTAATTTTATTTTGTTTAATTTAATTTATTTGCAACACATATTATACATAAATTGTATTTTTTGCACTCCTTCTCTATATGAACTTTAATTATACCAAATATCGCACTCCTCTGTGCACGCAATGTGCTTAAAAAGGGGTGCAACGTTTTTTCTTCACGTATTAATATATAGATATATTATTTATGAAGAGCATAAATGTAATGGGCTTGTTATTTATTATAATACACGTTAAAACCAACGAAAAATATATAAACTTAAATGTATTATAGCAGTAATAAGTTAATATTGATCCAAATAAATATCTGTTGGATGAAACTTTTTTCTTATATTCATATTTTTTTATCTTTCTTAGAGCGGCTTATATTTCATATATATATTTTTTTCTAATCAATTGAGTTGGTGTTTACTTGATGAAAATCCATATTTATTAATTAAATAAACATTTGATTTTCATATTTATATGAAAATCATAAATATGAAAATCAAATAAAACTACGTTTTATTTTTATTTAATTAATATATATTTTTTTCTTATAGCGAGATAGCCAGACTTATTCTGGTCTCGAGTAGGCCTATATATTTGTATAATTAACCCTTGAATTCGTAATGTGTCCTTTTGGATACATCAGTTGGATTAATTAAATAAATCAGAAGAAAACGAACAAAAAAGAAACCACTTAAATTTGTGTCTAATTATATAATATGCTTAATAATAACAGATACAAGATACCGTTTTCACTGCAGTCCGCCACATTCAAATAATTAACAGAAGAAATTATGTTTTGCCAATTTAAGGGTTAAAAAATAATGTAATAGCAAATAATATTGTGATTGTGGAGAAAATTGATAAAAATACCAAAGATAGTGTCTTGTCATTTATTTCCTTTATATCATCATCATCATCCGGTATCATGGCAGCTGCCGCCGTCTTCCGGAAACCAAACGCCATTCCTCTCTATCCATCCATTGATCTGCCTCCATTCCTCTGATATTCATAGCTGCTTGTACACTTTCTATCCAAGTTTTCTTCTATTTACTTTATAAATAAAATATAAATCCAGGTACGCGAAAGGTTAAACTTTATGGATTTTTGCTTCTATTTCCGCCACAACCCCGTCGTCAGAACTATGACGGAAATGCCAGTTTAATACACTGCTCAAAACAATTAGAGGAACACTTGTAATAAATTGAATAAGTAATTGTTTTTTTAAAGCTGGGATGCTGAAAGTTGGACAATATGTAAATTGAATTATTAATTTTATCATTGGATACAAATTTTAAAGATCCATGGCCTAAATACAGAGAAATTACCTCAAATAACAAATATAGAGATTTTTTTTTATTTTGGAAGGCACTGGCCACTTCTAATTGGTAAGCTTCCCGATATTGCTATAGTGACGAATGTTGACTATTGCCTTGTTTATTGAAGTCTCTGACAAAATGAGGCATTTAAATGAGTTTGAAGTGTATCATGCTCTACATCTTTTACGACAAAGTCAATCTCTGCGACAAGTGGCTAGAGAGTTTGGGGTTTCTCCTTCCGTGGTGTCCAGGTTATGCAACAGGCACAGAGAGACAGGTCAGTATTGTAGAAGACGTGGCCAGAGCCATAAATTTAAAACAAGCCCCCAGGATGACAGATACATTGTTCTTTCTGCTCTTCGACAGCGTACAAAAACTGCAAAAGACCTGCAGAATGACCTTCATATGGCTTCCGGAATCCGGGTATCAGACCAAACCATAAGGAACAGATTAAGGAAAGAGAATATTCGTCCAAAAAGGCCCGTTAAAAAACCACGCTTAACAAATGGGCATAAGGCAGCAAGACGTACGTACGCTGAAAACCATGGTGATTGGAACCTGAACCAGTGGGAGTCTGTGCTCTTCTCGGACGAATCCAGGTATCGTCTTACACGTTGTGATGGTCGATTGAGGGTGTGGGGACGGCCAGGAGAAAGATTTTCTGCAGAGGCTGTACAGGAAATTGATAGATTCGGAGGAGGTTCCATAATGGTGTGGGCCGGAGTTATGTACAACAATCGTACGGACCTTGTACTTGTTCCCCAGAGACTGAATGCTGTCCGGTATATCGAGCACATTCTGGAAGACCATGTAGTACCTGCTGCCATTGGTGTAGGCCCTGGATTTCTGTTTATGCAGGATAATGCCAGGGCACATTCTGCGGCTGTCACCAGGGATTTCCTGAGGAGGAATGAAATTGAGGTAATGGAGTGGCCAGCGGTCAGCCCAGACCTCAACCCTATTGAACACTTGTGGGATCTTCTAGACAGGAAGGTCAGGAACCGACATCAAGCTCCACAAACTCTGCAGCAACTTGGAGATGCTCTGAAGGAGAAATGGGAGAATATCCCGCAAGAGGAAATCCAGAATCTTATTGGGAGCATGCCACGAAGGTGCCAAACTCTCATCGAATGTCGTGGAGGTCATACACGATACTAACTCTATATAACGAGTGTTTAACTTTGAAAAATAAGCACAAGATTCAATTGCTTACATAGCGGAATTATTTGAAAAGTTAATTGTCAGAGTTATTCATTTGTTTTTACTGACATGAGCAATAAATAAATAAATAAATAAATAACCACAAATAATGTACTTTATTAATTTCATGTTTGTACCTTTATCATATGAAAAAATATTTGCATATTTCATAGTGTTCCTCTAATTGTTTTGAGCAGTGTATGTAGTAGATCGAGATGGCCAGGTCAGGAACTTTGAAAGCGTGACAGTACAAAAAACGTTCAAATATATTTATTGGAAATGCTTTCGGATGGAAATATATTTTGGAGATCTAGGCGAAGATGGAATTATAATATTTCGTACATATTATCAACAGGACTCATTAGGCTGTGGATAGGGTTGAATGGAGAGTTTTTATGAACGTGGAAATAAATATACGGGTTCCGTATACCATAGAGTTACAAATTATTATTCTTGTAATGACTAAATATACAATCGATTATTAAAAGTAAGTTGTAGCAATATTCTGATATATTTTTAAAGAAATTTACATGTTATGCCTCTTAAGTAAAATAAAAGTATTTATATAAGAGGAAAATAATTTAAAACAATATTTCTGACAATATTTGTTTCGATTAAAAAACTCAAATACCTGATTGTACACTGAAATTCCTTTCCAACATATACAAAAGCTGCTGAGAAACGGTCGAAAAAGAACTCTATTTATTAAACATGATTAATATAGATACAGGAAGACTCTGAAGGCTTGAGTATTGGGTTCCACAGAACAAGATCTCTTTTAAAACATAAACTATCTACAGTGTGATTCAGAAATAAGGCTATATGCTGATCGCATTTGGTGACGAAAATAGTATTATTAAAGGAAATATGATGTTATCATTGGAAAGGGAATCCTTCAAGTTACAACAATAGGACAAAACAAAATCACTTTCAACAACACTAAGCAAGTCATTTATTGCTTGAAATTGTTCGCTGTTTACATCCAAGCATAATTGGCAACGCTTTGTGAAGTCATTCATTGCATTATGATACATGTTTAGAGGAATAGCTCTAATTTCCCGTTTCCAGCAGTCGTTTTCTCCACTTCCCCACAGTCGATGGCTGCAATGCTACGTTAAACTCACGCCCTGCCCGTCTTGCGGCCTCACGATCATTAGCATATGTTATTGCCCATGCAGCAATTGTAATTTCTGTTGCATATTCAACGCCATTTTGACTAATGACGTAAGTTCTACACTGTTTTATTTTATTCCATTGTTGTAAGTTGAATAATTGCCTTTACAAAGGCAATTCCATGTTTCTTGTAATTGTAATATTTTTATCACACAACGCGATCAAACGTATAGCCATATTTATGATTCACCCCGTACTCTGTTTATGAATGAAATCGTGGAATATATAGTGGATATAACATTGAAATACTATGCATATTATATGTTTACAATTGAAAAAGAAAGCTAAAGCTTAAATGAATGTGTTGCGGAATGAGAAATAAACATCTAAAAACTAATTTGTTAATTAAGCTTTATTTTTAAGAAAATACAAACAAATTGGTAAGACACAGGAGGTACTAAACGACACAGCGGAACATTGACTTGCTTCGTTTGTGGATGATTTGCGAACTAATGTCGTGTCATCCAGCGTACACTCGCTCCACGTCAGCCTGTAACGTCGAGGAGACTGCAGCTATTAACCTAAGTAAGCTAGATAAGTGCTTCTTTTGTTGTTTGTTCCTAACTATACATAGTTAGTATCTATGCCCTTGCGACTCAGCAAGAGTGCTGCTATGACTGGAGGCAATCGTTCCGCTGTGTCATATAATACATATAGGAATTGAAAACAGTAGAGACAAATCATTAAAATGTAGGCTTATGTACTATTAGAGACAAATAATAAAAATTATTGTAGCTGGCTTCTCAAGTGCTTATGTGTTACTGTGTTTAGTTGAACTGCTATAATCATTATGGATTCCCAGACGTCTCTGCAGGAAATCTTCAGATATGAGTAGATCATTCAATATGCCTACTTTTATTCTGCGGGAACACATTCGGTGCAGTATATCAATTGCAGAGTACACACGTTACCAGGAGGGCATGGGGGCGTACAATCATACTGATTACAAGTGTATCCAGGATCACACTGCACATTATTCTGAGTGCAAAGATCTTGACACATAACAGCATCAAAACCTAAAATTTAAACATAAAAAATAATCAACATTATCAGCATATTAGCATAGAAGTATTCAATATTAAACTGAAATAAATTATCTGATATTATTTTAAGATAGCAGAAAATATTACATATTACATGTATTTGAGAATAAATATGCGTCGCACGGACAGTAAGCCGTATGTGCTGTTGACAGTTCGTTACAATAAGTTGATGTTTTGTAATAATATACTTAAAAACAAAAAAAAAATTACAATTAGATAACAATACAATTACATTATACATTAACTTAGATATGTAGAATTAATAAGAATTAATGGTATTGCAATTTGTTAACATATTTATTTATTCATGAATGAGTCTTGTTCTTATTTTCCGCGTTTTGTCCAGAAATATACCCAAGTTTATCTAATTTTCTGGGCTTACCAATAATTCGTAGCATGCCAATCTTTCACGATTTGAATTTAGAAATCTTTCCGGTAATAACTGACGCCTCCGATATTCCAAATCGTTACATTTCCCTAATATATGTATCTCGTCTTCAAAGCTCCCGCACATTGGACATATTCGCATATCGTGATCGTCGCTAATTTTTAAACATTTCCATGCCCCTAACCTGAACCAAGCAGAGGTAGCAAATGATGATCTTGAAGAAGATTTTCGGGCTGTAGGCCGTGGTCATGAGGCTTCAAGTTCCCCGACGCTTCGCCAGAGACTGCACCTGGCATCCTCAAGTGTTGTCTTGAGACTGACAATTCTGTCCACTGTCTAAAAGCCTCACGACCACGGCCTACAGCCCGAAAATCTTCTTCAAGATCATCATAGCAACTCCGGCCGTGAAAGTCTACGTGAATACAAGAGCTAGCAAACTTAGCACAAAAGAGAAACATACAGATGATTGCAGGATTTACATAACATTGAGCTATGTGATGTTAATTGGAATCAAAATTATATGAAAACAATTATTTTTTTAGAATACGATCGACAAGACATGTTGTTTGAATTTGGAATTAAACAGAACCAACCAAATATCTTCAAGTAATATATGGAGGAAAACGCCTAGTATGTAGGCAAAAAATTAGAATAGAATAGAATATATTTATTTAGCCTGGTGGAGTTAAGGCCATGTGGCCTTCTCTTCCATTCACCAGGACAAACATATGTTACATATGAATACAAAAAAAAAGACAAAATAAATTTAATCATGATTCGAGGATGTGAATTACACAGGAAATTATTGGAAAATATTAGCTAGGAATAGGTATGTATGTATGAGAACATGAACCTCGGGACAGTTATATAGAATGCTCAAATATGTTATAAACATTATAAATGAGAGGGTAATAAATTATAAGTAGGTAACACGTTTGGTTATGGAGTAGAAAACACGTTAGGTAACATGTTTGGTATGGAGTAGGTAACACATTTGATATGGAGTAGGTAACACGTTTGGTTATGGAGTAGGTAACACGTTTGGTTACGGAGTAGGTAACACGTTTGGTTATGGAGTAGGTAACACGTTTGGTTATGGAGTAGGTAACACATTTGGTTATGGAGTAGGTAACACGTTTGGTTATGGAGTACGTAACACGTTTGGTTATGAAGTAGGTAACATGTTTGGTTATGGCGTATTCAGGTAAACACGTTTGGCTATGTCGGTAACACACGGTTTTGTTTATGGGGTAGCGGTAAACACGTGATGGTTATGGAGTACGGTAACCAATCGTTTGGTTATGGAGTAGGTAACAAGATTTGGTTATGGAATAGTTCGCGTCAACATGTTTGGTTCATCGGAGTAGGTTAACGACGTTTGGTTATGGAGTAGGTAACACGTTTGGTTATGGAGTAGGTAACACGTTTGGTTATGGAGTAGGTAACACGTTTGGTTATGGAGTAGGTAACATGTTTGGTTATGGAGTAGGTAACATGTTTGGTTATGGAGTATGGTAACACGTTTGGTTATGGAGTGGTTTAATATTTTTATTTTGTTTTTTTGAATTTTTAGCGTAAGGATATACTGTTTAAAGTATACTATAATAGAATAAAAAATAGTCACGATTAACACTGGACCTTAAAATAAAACATCAACATCATCATTATTCTAAGGCGCCGTCAATAATTCAAAGGGTTCTGTCCCTTCTCAAGAACAATCCTCCTCCATGCCAATCTGTCTCTTGCCATATTGAAATTAATGACTTTCATTTTCTGTACATCATTCATGGTGTCATCCTTCCATCTGATCTTCGGTCTTCCAACTGCTCTGCCTTCTATCGGTTTCCATTTATAGAGCTTCTTGGCAGTCTCTGATCATCCATTCTTATCAAATGTCAACTAATTCTGAGAGATCTTATATGGTTTACTATATTCTGATTTTTGATTAATTTGTTTAGTTCGTTATTTGTTTTGATTCTCCAACAATTATCAATCCTCTATTTGGTCCAAATATTCTTAAAATTTTCCTTTCAAAAATTAATAATTTCTGCTTTATTGCTTCTTTTATGACCCAAGTTTCACTTGCATATGTAACTACTAGTCTAATGAGTGTTTTGTATAACCTTATTTTTGCTGTTTTTTGATATTAATTTGCTTTGAAATAAGGTTCTATTTGCAAAATAAAAGCTTTATTCTCATTTACCAATCATTCCTTAATTTCCTCTTCTAATTACAAAGAATACTTGGGATCAATAAAGTAGAACAATGGGGCGCGTGAATGCAAATTTCTTGAGAAACATGCGTAATAGAAAATGGTCAGTACATGTAGCATCTTCTGTGAGTAATGTAAGTATCAAAAAGTGAACAATGTAATGTAGGCCTATAACTCCTGAGAGAAGAATTTCGATTAGCGACAATGCGTCGGCTCCCACCTAGCAAGCGGATCTACGTGACCACATGAATCGGATGGCTGTATTTTAATTGTCATTTTTGCATTAAAATCTCCCAAGACAGTTTTCATATGACTTCGCGAAAGCCTATCAAATACACATTCTAATTATTAACCCTTAAATTTACGATGTGTCCTCCAGTTACAAGGTTAGAGATATATTTGGAAATTTGAAAGCCTCGATTGGATGACATGAAGATTGGAAAATTTATTATTTCTCCATTAAAAATAGAAAACAGTTTCATAGTTTCATTACAACTATATATGAGAGTTGTCTAATTTATTTCTTTTCATTAAGTTTTCTGACCAGTTTTTAAGCGACGACGGTGGTTCATCATGGCTTGTAAAGGTCATCATCATCATCATCATCATCACTCCAGGGATTAGGCAATTGCCCGTTCCGACTTCATAATGCATCAGCCCAACGTCTTCTAGGTCTTCCAACATCACGCCTTCCTCTTGCTTGATAATTTCTGGCTAACAATGGATATCTCTCCTTGCTCATTCCATCCATGTGATCAATCCATTTCTGTCTGTAATTCGTGACTTTATCCAACAAAGGCTGTACTTTCAATTCTTCTCTTATATCCTCATTTCTTATTCTATCAAGTCTTGTACATCCTTTTACTTGTCTTAGGAACCGCATCTCTGCCGTCTGTATTCTTCCTTCTGTCTTGTAAAGGTATTTCTGTAAATGTTTGGGCCTAATTAACAATCTTCTACAAGACCTGGCCATCACAGTTATTCCTGAATCTCTAAACACTTTAAGGAATCATCTTTATGGAACTATCTCTTTGATATGTCTGCAACTGACCGTATATTATATCAATTGTTGTAATTGTTTTATTACGTTCAAACATATATATATTATATATATATATATACAAAAAAATATATATATGTCCACCGCTGTGGTCTCGAGGTAGCGTGCTGCCTTGTCACGCAGCGGGCCCGGGTTAGATTCCCGGTCGGAAAAGGCTCCTGGGTGAGGTTTTTTCGGTGTTTTTCCTCACCTGTAAGACAAATGTCAGGAAGGTTAGGGCCCAACGATCCTCGAAAATCATCCGGCCATCATCATCATCCTTATCATTATCATCATCATCCTTCACCGGTGTGGAAAGCAACAGGAAACTACCACACTTATATTCCCCTAGTAAAGCTTCACAGCATAGCATAAAAATGCAATGAGTGCAGTGAAAGACTACTATGGATGGATGTATTCTCTTTTTAATAACATGATTTGTTTTGAGGCAGCCTCCAGTTAGGGCAAGTTTAATAAATAAAAAAAATAATTAAATGTGTAACCGGACTCGTATTAATGTCAGCATTTAACAAAATATCTTAAAAAAAAATAACTTGAATACTTGATGTGTAAAACGCATTTCACAAAGTGCACTCGTGGTCTCAAACAATTACTTAAATAACTTTTGTACGGCGCAGCGGTGAGGGACAAACTGTACTCCATCGTTAACCTATTGAGTGAGATCATTATACATTTTCATTAATATTTAAAGGAAGTGGCACTATGACGTCTATTTTAATTAATAATAGAGTTAGAATTTAACACCTCACTTAATAATAGTAGATTCCTTGAAGGCTAATTTCGATACTTCTGTGTAACATCTTCAGCTCTATCTAACAGTAAGAAGCTGAAGATGTTACACAGAAATATCAAAACTTTTTTTTTTTTGCAAATGCCCCAGGTTGTCTTTCGACATTCTGGTGTTCTCTCCTGGCATGGCGTAGTTGTAACCCACTTCTGAGTTTGAGGCGCCTGGAAGGCGGGGTTACGTTGCCCCGATGATATGATGGGTGATGATGATAGTGGTGTGCCAGGAGAGTCCCTAATCCTAAGCTTAATCTAAGATGAATATGAATGATGATGATTGCGATGGCCATATGATTTCGGGGACCGTTTGGGCCTTTTAAAGTTTTCCTAACATTTGTCTTACAGGTGAGGAAAAACACCGATAAAAACCTCACCCAGAAAAACTGTCCCGACTGGAGATCGAACCCGGGCCCGCTGCGTGACAAGGCAGCACGCTACCACGAGACCACAGCGGTGGACAAATATCAAAACTAGTCTTCGAGAAATATACAATTATTAGGTGATATGTTAAATTCTAACTCTATTATACACTCAACCCCATGAAAAATTAGACAGGTCAATTTTTTTTCATTTTCTTAATAGATACTCTATTAGCTATAATAGATAATTTTTGTTTTAGGAAAGTCTAAAAGGGAGAAAGTTCAATGGAAAAAGAGATATATAAATGTGTCTTGTTTGTGCCAGTTTTGCACTGGAATTATCTGGTTTTTTCCCAGGAATGAGTGTAGTCATCATTATACATCATTTACCATTTATTCGGCAAATTCAGGCATTCTAACGAGTTGCTTAATTTACGTTTCATATATCTTATAAGAATTAAATCAATGTTACGAGTGTTTTATGTATTTAATTCCGCAGTATAAATACAGAGATCTGAAGAAAGATTTAAATTATGTGCTTTTTACACTCTTTATATTAGCTTGACCTGTATCTATCCATCAATCTATGTAACGGAATCTTTGAACACGATTTTCACCACTTAGAAACATTGGATCGACTTGAAAGTTTGTATACTTGTAAAGGACCCATGGCAATACATTAATGTCATAATTTATTTCTAAAATCCTGGCCAGAATCATCATAAAATAAAAAAAAATAAAACCCGGTATAATAGGTCGCGGACTTATCGCTTGTTAGTCAATCGTAAGAGCTTAGTTGGTAGAACGGTGGACTGTAGTGGTATATAATTTGAGTAATCCATAGGTCGCTAGTTCAAATCCCGCCCGAATGATTTTTTTAGAAGAGTGTTAAGCAATGAAATTTTCATGGGATTCCGGTTTATGACATTGAATTAAATTAAAAATTAATAAAAGTTTAAAAAACTAAAACAACACGCTTTATTAGAAAACCAAACTAAAAAACAAAAAATAAACAATAGTTTTAAAAAACTAAAACAACACGCTTTATTAGAAAACCGAACTAAAAAAATTAAAAATAATTTTAATTTCCAACACGCTTGGGAGAAAATTAAAGTCGTCAACAAAAAATCATCTCCAACACATCTAGAATAAAACTAGAGTTATCTACAAAAAAAATAAATTTACCATCAAAAGCGTGGGGTGCTCTATATCAATTAATATATTTGATAATAAACAGATATTGGTAAAAGTAAAGTCTCTAAGAATAAAACGTAAAAACCATAAAAAGCACCCCACGTTTTTTTTTGTAGATAACTCTAGTTTTATTCTAGATGTGTTGGAGATGATTTTTTGTTGACCACTTTAATTTTATCCGAAGCGTGTTGCAAACTAAATTATTTTTCATTTTTTTGTCATGGCTACATCTAAAAGAGAGAAGAAAATCGCACTGTCTAATTCTCCTATTTAAGATCCTACATACCTCGATTCCCAATTATTTATCATCCCGTTTCCAGTATCTATCCTCAAACCATAACTTAAACACAAGATCACAACATAGTCTCTTACTTAATATACCGCAACATAGGACATCACATCACTCCATGTCATATACCATCTCCACTTCTCGCAACTGGATTTCCCTACCACAAGAAATAAGGGGCTGCCGGACATTGGCATCTTTTAAAAGAAATCTAAATTTATATTTGCTCTAAACTCGACTTCATTATTATCCAGTGTAAGATATATATATATTACTTGGTGTTTCCCGTATAATGTATCATCTTTATATTATTATTATAATAATAATAATTATTATTATTATTATTATTATCGTATATTATTGTTATTACCCTATAAAATGTTGTTTGTACATGACATTTACATTGCTACATTTATTGTATCTTTAACTGTTTATAATTAGTATAGTGTATATCTATATTTGTCGAATATTTATTTGTATTTGTGCTGGTTGATTGGAAGAGAGGGCCTTATGGCCTTAACTCTGCCAGAATAAATAAAGTATTATTATTATTATTATATTATTAAATAGTGTTGTTTTAGTTTTAAAAAACTATTTATTTTGTGAATTATCTTTTATCGTGCTTTTATAATGGCACATTCCTGGATATACAGTTATACATCGAATAATAAGGTACCGTAAGAAACAAAGTTATACAATTCTCTTGTTGTTTAACTTTTTTTATGCTTATGATTGACATTTATAGAAGATTACTTTCTTGTTATACACATGAGTCCCAACACAAATATTGAAAATGAAAAAGCGTTCTTTGCCATATTTTATTCTAGTTGGGTTTACGCTATGAATTTTGAAGTATTATGGAAATACGTTTTTGAAATTAGGCTATATATATATATATATATATATATATATATATATATATATATATATATGAAGTATGACAGTGCTATCTAATGACAAATTTGTAATTATTTAACGCTGGCGAAGTTAATAATAAACAGCTATTACAAAATGGAAAACACGCCAAGATAACTTAGAATTCTTACCTTGACAAATTTCCCTTTATTAAGATAGTCCAAATTACGATAACTGTTTTAAAAATAATACCCACACATATATCATTATAAGGGAATTACCCTAATTCGGGCACAATATGTCAAATTGCCAACAATATGTATTATTGTAGCCTCACTATGATGGTTGTCCAGCGGCTCACTTAGTTTCCCCGCAGCTGTTATAAATAATTACATACAAATATGCCGTCTACCGCTGACGGCCACTATAATAATTCCGCATTGTCAAGCATTGTTATGCAGCAGCTGGTTTTGTATATACGGACAACCATCAGAGTGAGTCGATAATACCTAGAAAATTAATTAACAACATTTTAAAATTAAAACCATGAATTTTTACTGAAATGGAAATTACAACTCCTTGAATTTTTCACATTCATTGGAAAAATCTAACGAAATAAAAACATACTTATTATTCAGTCATTATTTATTTTTAAAGAAAATTACATTGATTATAATAATAAATATAATAAATATAATAAATATATTTTTATTATATAAAACTTCCTCATTAGAGGACTGCTTCAAGGACAAAGTGATACAGACAATTAATTTTTGTAATTGATGAAATACATTATATACTGTATATTAATGAGAAAAATTACAAAAACTCGAAACCAAGTATATTAGCTATTGAACGCCATAAAAATTAACATACTGCATAATACATTTATGTTAAATAATAACAGGAAATAGAACATCTTTCAATAGCACTTTTTTTCTATTCGATAAAAATGAATTTGTGCAAAAGAATACGAAACATTAGAATTAAAATTTATGTTGTATAAATATTCTTTAAGAATTTGCAGTAGGAGTCAAGATAGTAGATGTAGCTTCTTCCTTAGGGACACACATTTTAGCGCAGACTTCACGTGGACATGGTTCAGGATCACCTTCAGGACAATATGGCGTGCAATACATTTCTTGACAAACTTGTTCGGCTGTGCAGATTTCACCTTCGCATGTTTCTTCGCTCTCTACAAATAATAATTAATAATAATAACAATAATAATAATAATAATAATAATAATAACAACAATAACAGTAGCAATAATAATAATAATAATAATAATAATAAGAAAATAATGCATTATTTAAAAGACAGAGAACACGATTATGATAAAATGAAGAAAGGTTCAGTCGACAGAGATGGATGAATACACATTTTGAATCGACCTCCTGTAAAAGATTTACGATAAGAGAATGAATAATAATAAGAAGAGAAATAATAATAATAATAATAAGTCCACCGCTGTGGTCTCGAGGTAGCGTACTGCCTTGTAACGCAGCGGGCCCGGGTTCGATCCCCGCTCGGGACAGTTTTTCTGGGTGAAAATGCTATGATTGCAGTGAAAGATCTGCCTTCGGGCAGAATTACTATGGATGAATAATAATAATAATAATAATAATAATAATAATAATAATATTTTATTTATTCTGGCATTTAATACCATAACGCGTTGACTTCCACTGAATCGGCATACATTTACGAAATACTTATTTACATTTATTAATAATACAAAATCAACAATCGACCTTACTTGTTGCAAGTGATATTTATACAAACATCATTTGTTCCGCAAGAACTCAAAATGTAGGATTAATATTCCAATTGAGGATGTAAGTTAAAAATTTAAGAACAATTCGTAGATCGGACCTGAATTTTACATTTTTGGGCACAGAACTGATGATGAGCAATATGGATTTAGAATCACAGATCACTAAACAAAGAATTAAGTAGCATGTATTACAGGATCAGGAAATTATTTAATTTGGAGGAATAAATATCTAACAATAGAAACTAAAGTTTGAATTAATACATCTATACAATAAGATGGAAAAATCTGAATAAATGCATTTATATTTACTATCAGTCATTATTTATTTTTTAACAAAAATACATTGATTATAATAATAAATATAATAAGGATATAAAATATTAATTATAAAAAATTGCAAAAACTCGAACACAAGTATATTAGCTATTAAACGTCTTAAAAATTAACATACTACATTATCAATTTTAAGTTAAATAACAGAAATTAGAACATATTTCAATAGTACTTTTGTTCTGTTCTATAAGTGAAATTATGCAAGAGAAAGCAAAATGTTATAATTAAACATATGTAATTTAAATATCCTTCAATGATTTGCAGTAGGAGTTAAGATAGTAGATGTAGCTTCTTCTTTTGGGACACACATTCTAGAGCAGACTTGACGTGGACATGGATCTGGATCACCTTCAGGACATTCTGGCGTGCAATACATTTCTTGACAAATTTGTTCGGGTGTACAGATTTCACCTTCGCATGTGCCTTCACTCTCTACAAATAATAATGGTAATAACAATAATAATAACAAGAATAATAATAACAGTAGTAATACTAATACGACGAAGAAAAATAAGATGCATTTACACGACAGAGAATACGATTTGATAAAATGAAGAAAGGTTTAGAAGACAGAATTGAATGGAAGAACATTTCGAATCAACCTCCTCTGGTAAGAGTGTTACGGTAAGAGAATAATAATAATAATAATAATAATAATAATAATAATAATAATAATAATAATAATAATAATAATAATGTTTTATTTAATCTGGCGTATAATATTATAACGACTTCTCTTCCTCTGAACCATAATAAATTTACGAAATACATATTTATATATTTGAATAAAAAATTAATCTTATCATACTTACAGCAATTGATATTTATATAAATACATTAATAATAATAATAATAATAATAATAATAATAATAATAATAATAATAATAATAAAAATTAATCGTTATCTCAGTCACGAAATTAATTTCTTCAAGTCGACGTTTCAATCTCCTTGTGTGAGATCATTTTCAAGAAAAGGAGATTGAAATGTCGACTTGAAGAAATTAATTTTTTTACTGAGATAACGATTAATTCTTGTTATTATTATTAACTTCTCTCAGGGAATAATATTTAAAAAAAACATATTAAATAAATAGAATAATGTTAATAAGCATTAATTATTATAGCCTATACCGAATCAATGCGAAATTCAGCCAATAATTGAATGGCATCAAGAAGAAGACAAAAATGGATTAACCATATCCTTAGAATGAGTGAAGATATGTTATCAAAAATCGTACAGAATAATAGTGCAATTGCTAGGAGTTAACTAAGAACACCACAACAGAACTTAAAAAATAAACATGTTTACCATAAATTGTAAAGATTAGGATTAGATAACAACAAGAAGAATCTAATTAAATATATATATGCAAGATGCATGTGACATTTTCATCGAATGGAGGATTCACAGGATACCCAAGCAGATGTTAAATTATCAACATGCAGGAATAAGAAGAGCAGGACGTCCACTTAAAATGGTATTTCTTTTGAAGCCGAATCTGATTAACAAATTGCCTTAATTCGTCATCGGACTATGGTGAAGATATATCTAATATATAAAAATTAATGTTAGTTTGTTCGTACTTTATGCGCGGCCCATACCGTTCATCCGATTGTAATGGGGTTTTTTTTACAAAATATTCAGGACATTACGGGGATGAACATAGGCTATAAGAGAGTTGTGATACTCAACCCCTTCACCCCTAAAATCACCCTTTGTAGTTAAAAAGTGAAGTAAAGTCCCTATTTTGACGCTTAAATGGCTTACGCTGCCTAAACCACACTAAATACACCAAATTAATGTACACAGAATTGATTATCTGAAACAAATCTACAAAAAAGTCAGCGACAGCAAATGATTATCTTTTACGGATAACTCACAATAACCATTTTTGTCTTTAATTGATGCCAAGATAATCGGGATAAGTAGATTCCCGGTCAAGCGTGCTCTGCCATACCGTTCATCCGATTGAGATGGGGCTTTTTGTAAAATGTTCAGGAGATTCCGGGGATGAACATAGGCTATAAGAGAGTTGTAATACTCAAACCCTTCACCCCTAAAATTCACACTTTGTAGTGAAAAACGTGAAATAAAGTCCCTATTTTGACGCTTAAGTGGCTTACTCTGCCTAAACCATAACAAATACACCAAATTAATGTACATACAATTGTATGTCTCAAAAAACTCTACAAAGAAGTCCGCGACAACATATGTTTATCTTCTACGGATAACTCACAATAACCATTTTTGTCTTTCATTGATGCCAAGAAGATTGGGATAAGCCGATTCCCGGGCAAGCATTACAGCGCACGGCTGGTGGTAAAAACACATCAACATTTATTTAGGAGTAGCAGCGCACGCCGAGTATTGACTAGTATATATATTGAATGTGTGTGTGTGTGACTGTGAAACATAAGTACTTGACATTGTCTTAAATCAGAACTTTACTAACTAACTCACTGGCACTATCGAACCCGTAGGTTTATGGCCGCGCGGACATAAGCTCTCCATAAATCCATATCCTGAGCCAATGTTTTCCAATCATCCCCTGTATAATCTACTGCCCTCAAATCACAGTTAATTTTATCCTCCCACCTCATTCTTTGTCTACCAACTGGGCGTTTTCCCTCTGGTTTTCCTACAAGAAGCTTCCATGCACGTATTTCATTTTCCATTCGTGCCACACGTCCTGCCCATCGCAGTCTACGAGACTTAACTGTTCTCATTATATCTGGCTTCCTATAAAGATCATGTAATTCACTGTTATGCAGTCTTAGCCATTCAGCTGTCTGTTCATCTCTCTTTGGTCCGAGATTTCTCTAAGAACTTTATTCTCAAATACTTGTAATCTCCTTTCCTCCCTTAAAGTAAGAGTCCATGTTTCGCATCCATATAATATAACTTGTAGAATAATAGTTTTATATATTTTCAATTTAACGTTTTTTGAAAGGAGTTGGGACGTCAAGAGTCCCTGTAATGCATAATAACACGCATTTCCACAATTGAGCCTATGTTTAATTTCCTTGTGCAACTCATTCCTGTTTGTGATTATTGTTCCTAGGTATTTGAATTCGGCCACTTCAACTTTACGCTTTTACAAAATTGTGGGAAAATAAAACATTACATTATCATATATTGTAATATTCAACAAAAATAGATGAAAATTCCATTGGCATATGAACAAACTATGGAAAATGCAATTAGTAATTTTACAAATAAAGAACCAAGGGTATATGTTACCAATAGGAATTACAACAGCCATAAATAGTAATATTATGTTGGCATTTATTTCACTAGAAGCCCAATATTAAAGCTAAATGGAGGGTGGCGGCTATTAATATTGTAATTATTACGGCTTGGATGTTCATGTAATTAAAGATAAGATTGCAATACAGATAGTATATATTATTCAACTGTTTGTGTGTGGACCCTGGGGGTCCGTTTATCGGGCCCCAGCTGTGCTCACAACAGCAACAGGGCGCGTCCCCGGGCGGCGGATAGGGGAACGGTCGGTGGTTTGCTTGCACTCCTCCCGGCTAGGTCCAGACCGGACCCGCGGGCCATTTGTGAGGTCGTCAGGACTCGAGCGACCTGATGCACTACATAGCTCGTGCTGCGCCCACTTCAGCAGCAAATCGCGTCCCCTCGGTGGCGTAGTGGGGAAAAGGTCGGTGGATCTGCTAGTCAGTCCTCCCTTCCAAGTCCGATGGACTCGCGGACCATAAGTGGGGTCAACAGGAGACGAGCGCCCTGTTGTACTAAAGCTCAAATGCCCCGGCCCACAACGGGGGCAGCGGCCGTCGTGGCGAGGCGGTAGGAGATTGTGGAGATCAGCAGCTCCCTTCTCTTGGTTTATCCCGAGGACCTTTGTGGGGGCACCATGGGCGATGAGCTCCCTGGATGCCTACATTGCTCAGTGGGCTGACTCACAGCAGCGGCACGACTAGGCTTAGTCTTGCGAACGGGCTGGTTGGGACAATACCGGGCGTAATGCTGGGAATTACCACCATGTCGATAAGCTCGGGAAAGGAGTAAGCGCGGTCTCCAGGGTCTCGGACTTAGCGCTGACTCTGGAACCGAGTGACCCAAGGACAATCTGTGAGGTCGTCAGGAGTTGAGCGACCTGACGTACTATAGCTCAGGCTGGACCCACTTCAGCAACCAAACACGTCCCCAGCTGGTGCACTGGGGGAAAGATCGGTGGATCTGCTAGACAGTCCTCCGGTTAAGTCCAAGGGACTCGTGAACCATTAGTGGGGTAGGCAAGAGTTGAGCGCCTTGTCGTACTATTTGCTCATCTGTTGGAGCTTGCGAGCTCCGTGCTGGCCCACAACAGCTGCAGAAGGCGTCCCTGGGGCCACACCAGGGCTCGGCTCGGACCAGTCCAGCGGGGAGCTACTGTACTGGTTCCTGACTTGGCCTACGGGCCCGTCGACAAACTGTGGGGTCGCCAGGAGATGAGCATCTGGATGTACTAAAAGTCTCACACTGTTGGGCTTGTAGCCCTAGCCGGTGTCACAACGGCTGCAGGACACGTCCCTGGAGGCAGAACAGGGGAATGGTCGGTGGATCTGCGACAGCAGTCCTCCCGGCTAGGCTCATGGAGCCCGTGGACCAACTGTGGGGTCGTCAGGATTGAGTGACCTGATGTACTATGTAGCTCATCAATTGTCCAGAAGTGCAAACTCCAACACTCTCTCCCTGGGGTGTTGGTTAAAGGACCGAGAACTTGAACGTGGACGCGAACATAGGATAGGGAGGACTAGAACTAGGACTTGGGAGTATGGTCATGACGACCTAGGTATCCCAAGGGGTGGATGGCAGGGCCTAGATGTTTGTGTGTGGAACAATAACAAAAGATAGTGTTAAGTCTACCATCTCATTTTACTATGTTGCAATTCTACCTTTCAATACACAAAAATTCGAACCCTATTATTATTAATTAATGAAAAATAAGATAATTTATTGCACAGTGGATTTACTACTTACTCGTAAAGCGCAATAAAAATGTTCACAGTTTCCGGTATTCATCCTGATAACAAATATTATATGCAATGAAACAATGGAATATATAAACATTAATGTTTTATTGTTTACCGGCTAGTACCGGTATCGCTTTCACGAATTCCACTATTAAAATAAACATAACTAAGATAAAAGATTACGAGTATTTGAGAATAAAGTTCTTAGAAAAAATCTCGGACCAAAGAGAGTTGAACAGACAGGTGAATGGAGAAGACTGCATAACAGTGAATTACATGGTCTTTATAGGAAGCCAGATATAATGAGAACGGTTAAGTCTCGTAGACTGCGATGGGCAGGACACGTGGCACGAGTGGAAAATGATAGACATGCATGGAAACTTCTTGTAGGAAAACCAGAGGGAAAACGCCAAGTTGGCAGACCACGAATGAGGTGGGAGAATAACTAACTATGATTTGAAGGAAGTAGATTATACAGGGAATGACTGAAAACATTGGCTCAGGATAGGGATATATGGCGAGATTTGTCTACGCGGTCATGAACCTACGGATTCGATGGTGCCAGTGAGTAAGTGAGTGAGTGAAGATAGAAATCTACGCATAAGCTAAATAATACTAGCCCAACGCCCCTAATTCAAATGAAGATACGCAGTCGTAATCTGTAGCTGTATAGTTTCTAACGTGAGGATGGTTATAATATGCATCTTGTATTATAATAATAATAATAGGTATTATTGCAGCCAATGGCCATGTAGAAATAATTGTTTTCATGTCTTACAGAAGTCTGTTATCGATGTTCCTATGTTTTTACACTGCAATAGGTGTTATCGGTCGCAGTACGACCCACATAGTTTGCACTTGCACTTTTCTTCTGGGTTATGGGGCTTCACTGTTGTGCATATCATGTGGTGGAAACCATGGATTGCGACTTTTCGTCACGGTGTGTCTCAGGTCGTATCTGGCTGCTGTCCATTCCCTGTAGATCATCGCATCCGTTGCGTAGAACTCAGGCCATATCTGTTCTCTCTTCTCGTTTAGTTCCCTCAGCAGTTCTTTGTAGGCATCTGTTGCCGGAAGGAGAAGGTCCAGGTGGAGCTCTTCTATGAAGAAGGGTTCCTTTGTCAGTGTGTATGTATGCCAGTATGTATGTTAGGCGTGAAGGCGTGTATCTTTAAAAAGTGTGCTTTGACTTCCTCTATTTCCTCTATGTTTGCCTTATTTAGGTTCTTCCAAATCATTTCTAGTCTATAGGTCATGATTGGTGCAATTTTTAAGCGGAAGATGGTCATCTTGTATTATTCACCTTACTATAACCTAGAATCGATACTAGTAAAATCCATGGTAAGTTTCCGTTGAGGTATTAATTCACAGTAATATAATGTACGGTTAAAAACTATAAAATTGTAGGTCCGTCTCCTCAACTTAAGTTATTTTAAAACTCTGTATGCCTTTCGGGACTAGTCCCAACATCAGCAAGAGTCAACAAGTACGGACCTAATTCATTCTGCTGATGATGGGACTAGTCCTGAAAGGCCTACAGAGTTTTAAAATAACTTAAGTTGAGGAGACGGACCTACAAGGTAACTATTTTATAGTTTTTAACTGTACATTATATTACTAATAAAGTAGAAGTTAATAATAATAATAATAATAATAATAATAATAATAATAATAATAATAATAATAATAATAATCATCATCATCATCCGGTATCATGGCAGCTGCCGCCGTCTTCCGGAAACCAAACGCCATTCCTCTCTATCCATCCATTGATCTTCCTCCATTCCTCTGATATTCATAGCTGCTTGTACCCCTTCTATCCAAGTTTTCATCGGTCTTCCTCTCTTCCTCCTTTCCATTGGGATCCCTTCCATAACAATTTTTGGCAATCTTTGCTCTGGCATTCGTTTGACATGACCATACCACTGCAATCTTTTCTTTTCTATGATGTCTATGATGTCCGGCTCCTCTTGTACACCCATAATTTCCCTTATTTCTTTATTTCGTATTCTATCCATTCTAGATTTTCCAGCTGATCTTCTTAAAACATCCATTTCTGTACTTAAAATTCTTTTCATTTCCCTGGTAGGATTTTGCCAGACTTCAGCACCATATGTTAAAATGCTCTGAATTATGGTTTGATATATTTGTAATTTTCTATTTTTTGTAATATTTTTGCTCCACCAAACAGAGTTTAAAACATTTATTGCTTGTTTTGTTTGTGTGATTCTATTTTTAATTTCCACTGTGTTATCACCTGAATGGTCTAATTTTGTTCCTAAATAAGTGCATTCAATACTAGTTTTTAGTTCTTCTCCATTGTTGAAATTTATATTTTCCATTTCTTCTCCTATACACATATATTTAGTTTTCTCAATTGTTTATATAAAGTCCCCATTTTTCATATTCTTCTTTTAGTTTTTTAGCCATATATTCTATGTCATCGTGGTCCTGTGCTATTAATACCTGGTCATCTGCAACATTTAATGAATATACATTTTTATTTTGGATAGGTATGCCCATTTTTTGACATTTTTTTCCTCCAGTCTCTTAGTACTCTTTCGAGATAAATAATAATAATAATAGCTATATTTTACCTGGCAGAGTTAAGGCCTTAAGGCCTTGTCTACCACTCAACGGACCCAATCTAACTGTATATACTTTTTAGGAGATGTTAGTGGAGCTGGTACAGGAGATACATGCATGCTTGCAATTGAGTTACATTTTAATCATATGACACACTGCGTATGTTACAGCAGTTTCAGGAAGTGACACAATAGGTGTATGCCACAATCTAACTGTATATTTTTTTAGGAGATGTTAGTAGAGATGTTACAGTAGATACATGCATGCTTGCAATTCTGTTACATTTTAACCATATGACACACTGCACAGGTTACAGCTGTTTCAGGAACTGACACAATAGGTATATGCATGCTTGCAGTACGGTTACAATTTGTCACCCGACACAGTGTACCTGTTAGTTGTTTTTGGAGACGTTTCTGGCACTCGTGCGCAGTAGGAACCGCAAGGCAGGTGAGGACATGGCTTATCTTCATCAAGACACATAGGTGTGCATATTGCAACTTGGCATATTTCACCGGCTGGACATGTTACCCGCCACAGAACTCACTGTCTGCATTAGCTTAAGAAAATCAATAAATGAGAATCAGTTTTTCCATCCAAAACTTTCCTCACAATCATCCCCATATTTCAATTAACAAATAGCTTTTTACATTTTGTTTAGGAAGCATAAGCTTATGTGCTTCTATAGTGTAAAATATGTTGTATGAAAATTATATTGACTATTTAACTCATGCCACAAATGCTAGTCAATGACCAATTACGTTTCAATGAATGTTTTTTACAACCAATGACAGTCGTGTTTCACCTCGCTCTTTATCGATTTCCCTTTATCAGCTCCTGCTTTTGTGATAAAGAAAGCTCCTCCTTTTTAAAGTTCTGAACATGTCAAAGCATTATTTTTCTCCAACAAATACATTGAATATAGCAAATAATGAAAAGATTCCTTGATTTTACTGAGTTGTTTACTAAAAAAATAAATGATTAACCCGTAATGTTGATTATGATATATAGTTTGATGTGTTCCATTATTTCTCCACTTGGGTGCACTCTTACAATATTTCGATCTTATTTGGCAATAAATAATATGATCAAGCAGCAGTGAATGAACATAACCTCACATTTCTGATTTGTTTTCAAACATCGCCGTTTACATTAAATATATAAATATTTTAAAATAACTATAGTTAAACAATGATTTGTGAGTAAACAGCTTAATTTTATTATTTAAATAGTCCTAACAAATGCCACTCTTGATTTCCAAATTCTCTAGATAAATTTGGAAATCACTCGTGGCATTACTTATGATAAATAGAAGCGACAAGGTGAAACCCGTTTCCGGCATGTAGGATACTCCTGTCGAAAAGCACCAAGAAGGCCCCCAGTCTTAATGTCTCCATCCGACGTGACAATCTTAATCAACCATACCACTATTTAACATTTTCCAATACTGTTATTTTAACACAGTTCCAATAATGTGGTCTCGAGGTAACGTGCTGCCTTGTCACGCAGCGGGCCCGGGTTCGATCCCCGGTAGGGGCAGTTTTTCTGGGTGAGGTTTTTATCGAGGTTTTTCCTCACCTGTAAGAAAAATGTCAGGAAAACTTTAAGGCCCAAACGGTCCCCGAAATCATATGGCCATCATCATCATCATCATCCTTATCATTATCACCATCATCATCCTTCACCGGGAAGCTACCACACATAAAATTCCCTAGTAAAGCTGCAAGCATAGCATGAAAATGCTATGATTGTAGTGAAGGACCTGCCTTCGGGCAGAATTACTATGGATGGATGGATAATGATATTGTGAAAAGAAAAATTAATGTCAGGAATCGAACCGTGGACCTCTAGTTCTCCAGACTAGTGAGCAGCCCATTGCACCATTCTAGACCTGGCACAGACATTAACAATTCTTTCCACATATACAAATCTATAATTCTCGTTTCGTCCGCTGCCAGGTAGGTGTCAGTACCATCACCAACGGCCGGCTTCGTTTAGAAGTATCCATATTTGATATTTTTCCACCACCACTTTTATGAGCACTAAACAATGTTATTTAACATTTTCCAATACTGTTATTTTAACACAGTTCCAATAATGGATCATATTATAATATTATAATGATATTGTGAAAAGACTGGTGTAGTGGGCTGCACACTAGTCTGGAGAACTAGAGGTACACGCTTCGATTCCTGGTTCAGACAATAATTTTTCTTTTCACAATATCATTATAATATTATAATATGATCCATTATTGGAACTGTGTTAAAATAACAATATTAGAAAATGTTAAATAACTTCTTTACTGCTTATAAAAGTGGTGGTGGAAAATTCTTAAATATAGATATTTCTAAACAAAGCCGTCCGTTGGCGATGGTAGTGACACCTACCTGGCAGCGAACTAAACGAGAATTATAAATTTGTATATGTGGAAAGAATTATTAATGTCTGTGCCAGGTCTAGAATGGTGTAGTGGGCTGCACACTAGTCTGGAGACCTAGACGTCCACGGTTCGATTCCTGGTTCAGACATTAATTTTTCATTTCACAATATCATTATTATATTATAATACCACTATCTTCTCAACTTACGTACGAATTGCGGAGGCTTTGAAATTTAATGCAGGAATCTTGTGCACGATCTAACTATTAAAAATTTAACGCTACAATCGTTGAATATGATATTAAGCGTTTACAATAAAATAACATTAAATAGGTTATTCTTTTAAATAGGTTTGGAATATCTGTCTGTCTGTACCCGTGTATCCCCATGTGAGGCAAGTGTGCTCCCTTCGGGTTGTTACTGATGTCTTAAGTTCGACACAATGAAAACATTAACTACGTAACAACTATATAGAGCATTCTATTAATAATCATGTAGGAAGCTACTTACTTTATCTTATATCATTTTAATTTTATTATATTCTATGTTTTTGTTAGTATTAGCTAGTATTAGATCCATCATCATTGTATTTTGTTTAGTCTGTATTTTAATATCTTAAAATTGTAATATGTACGTAATTTTTGTATAATTTTACTATTCGCTGGTTGAGTGGATGAGAAGGCCTTACGGCCTTAACTCTGCCAGCTAAAATAAATCATTATTATTATTATTATTATTATTATTATTATTACCCTATTATTATTATTATTATTACTTAACCAAGATAATTTAAATATGCGTGTGTCCCTAAAATGTCAGGAAATGATAAGTGGTGAGCTCAGCGCCTCAAAGAGACTCATAGTAGGCAACTAAATAACTACTTAGATATGTTCAATTTTGCTTAGAGTCTCTAATTTAGGCTTGAGATTATTTTATAAGCCCCATAGCTTAAAATGTTTTGCCGGAGGGCTTGTCCCTTGGATTTTTACAGACTAAAAATTCATCTACCTATCTACCTCAGCTCTGTTTGAACAAATGACACTTGTGAACAGAGACAAAGAACTTGGCCCCTAGACCATGGAGATTGATTTGTTTTTTGCAATGGTTATGTAAAATATTCAGGATAGGGATGCATGGAGAGCTTATGTCCGCGCGACCATGAACCTACGGGCCAGTGAGTAAGTAAGTAATGTAAAATATTAGAATGAAAGCGGACTAAAAGCCAGACGAAAATTTTCTTTTCGAAATGTTCAATCTTATTTCATAGTCGTCCACCGCTGTGGTCTCGAGGTAGCGTGCTGCCTTGTCACGCAGGGGGCCCGGGTTCGATCCTCGGCGGGAGCAGTTTTTTCTGGGTGAGATTTTTATCGAGGTATTTCCTCACCTGTAAGACAAATGTCAGGAAAACTTTAAGGCCCAAACGGTCCCCGAAATCATATGGCCATCATCACCATCATCATCCTTATAATTATCATCATCATCATCATCATCATCCTTCACCGTTGTGGAAAGCAACGGGAAGTTACCACATCTAGAATTCCCTAGTAAAGCTGCAAGCATAGCATGAAAATGCTATGATTGCAGTGAAGGACCTGCCTTCGGGCAGAATTGCTAAGGATGGATAAGATTAGATTACTAAATCAAAATGTAATTAAACTGACAATCAAAACAGTTGCAATAATGTTAATTATAATTTTAATTAATACTAATAAACAGAATTAAACAAATGAAGATAAATGTTGCAGTAAACGACTTCTATTTAATATACATGACTATTTAACTCATGCCCCAAATGGGAATCAATGACCAATCACGTTTCAATGATTTCTGTTTTACAACCAATCAGAGTCGTGTTTCACGAAATATTTATCAGTGTTATGATTACCATATTAAAGAAGGCTCCTCCTTTTTTTAATATTCTGAACAGGTCTGACCATTATTTTGCAGTGACTGAGGGAACAGTAAAGCCGCCATATTTGAATGTTCAAAATGGCAGAAACAAGATTTGGCTGTGCTTCAAATGAAGATATAGACGAAATACAAATTTGACAATTGTGTTTTAAATAATGATATTACCGAGTTCTTTTTGATAATTCTGTGTTCAATAATTGTGTTTTAAATAATGATTTTACCGAGTTGTTTACTAAAAAATAAATTAACCTATAATTTTGGTTATAATATACAGTTTGATGTGTTTAATTTTTTTCTCCACTAGGATGCATTCTTATAATATTGCGATGATATTTCAAGTTTCCCACGCCAGATGGCAATATATAACAAACATTATATGATCTTGTTGCAGTGGATGGAGAAACGATATATAACGTTTCTCATTTGTTCTCAAACATCGCCGTTTACATTAAATAAATAAATATTTTAATGTAACTATATTTAAATAATGATTTGTGAGTAAATAGCTTAATTTTATTCGTTAAATAGTCCTAACAAATGCCACTCTTGATTTCCAAATTCTCTAGATAAATTCACTCCTCATTTCGTGAGTCGTGGATTTATCGATAATTTGGAAATCACTCGTGGCATTACTTATGAAAATACATTTACAATTCAATAACTTCATAAAACAGAACTATTCTTATAAATATTTAAGTGATATCATAATTCATTTGTAATTTACATTACTTAAGATTAAAGTATATGTTACTGACGTATATTATTACTTACTTGATAATATAGGAAGACAGATGAAAAGAAAAATGTAACACTTTGTCATCTTCACTTAAACAAATATATGTTCAACAGAGAAACATTCAACGACACATTGAATAAGACAATTAAATATAATTTCGCTGGAAACTTAAATAAGTTGGATATTTTATAAAATATTAGCTTATTACGACACGTTGAAAGAAAATTATTTCCTGTTAGCCGAAAGATAAATGTGTAAATGAGTAACAGCGACATTAAAAACAGCTGAAGAAATAGAAAAGAAATTAAATATGATCTATAACACGATTAAATAAAATAATTATAATAATATTATGATTAATGCTTGGGCTTATAACAAAATGATAATTTAAATCTATATATGTACCATAATACATTGTTAGAGTGTATGTTTTTCATGACTGCTAGTATTCAAAATATACAATGTACTGTCTTGTTCTCTAGACCAGCGGTTTTCAACCTTTTTCGACTTGCGAACCCCTTCCACAACGATCTGAGTTGGGTGAACCACTGACTTTTAAATATAGGTACAGACCATAGACGAATATTGGAATAATCTTTGCGATGAATAGCTGTTTTGCTGTATCTAGTGACCGTCTACCTAAAGAAAAACGATCTAAAGCAACTTGAAAAGCGACCTATGGATGGATATAATATTAATTTCTTACAACGATGGACTAAAAAATCGATAAGTCCACAACCCATTACACCGGTCTTTATTTTTTTGATGTCCTGATGATCCTGACCAGGATCTTAGAAAAATATTAAATTATTGTAATGTCAATGGTCCTTTACAAGTATACAAAGTTTCAAGTCGATCCAATGTTTTTAAGTGGGTGAAAATCGTGTTGAAAGATTTCGTTACACAGCAGATACAGGTGAAGTTAATATAAAGCGTGTAAAAAATCAATAATTTGTGGCAATTGTAACAGGTATACTTGTGGGAGGCATAGGAGGAAAACAGTGTCAAAGTGTGAACAGAGTTCTGAGGAGAGTGATGAGTGACACTTATACTCAGGGATTATATAATCAATGATTACTTTTGAGTATTGTCCTGAAATTATTGTTTACACAAGTATCAATACTTGAGGCGTTGACATGGGAAAGGTAGTAAGTCATAAAAAGAACAAAAATTACAGGGGAAGCTAAAAACAATTTTCCCAAAATTAATTTTAATATAATTTTGGCACTACTAGACAAGAAATTGTATTTTAAAAATAGTTACACAATATCCATATTAGCTTTATACCTTCTTGTATCTTGTAAGCCCAAGTTTCCCTTAACAAAGATTTAGGCGCTCTCCCCCTACAGTGAAGTATTTGAACCACACTAATTTAGTTACATTTATTTTCGTATAGATGTCATTTGAGTGGTCCGTGGTCAGCGTTCCGCCTCACCCTGACATCTAGGAAACCAAGGTAGTACTAGGACTGGAAAATTCGACAAATGTTGCTTAGAGGTCTTTTCATTCAGGCTTAAGGATCTTTTACGAGCCTGAAAATCTTCAGACTCGGGACCCACGGCTTAAAGTCCCTCCCGGAGGACTTGCTCCTTGGAGTTTTCCATCCTAAAAAAATCCATCGACCCCGGCCTGGTTTGAACCCGCGACCCTCGGCACTAGAGGCAAAATATATATAAATTAAAAGTGTCAATTATTTTTTTTTTTTGCTTTCCTTGTATTTTTTTATGACTTACTACCTATCCCTTGTCAATGCCTCAATTAATTTGCACAAATGTTCTACTTACTTTAAGACACAGACTACTATGTATATCAGCCTAAATACGTAATGTGTAGGACTGAAAAAAGTAGCGGTATCAGGATAGTAACTAATTTCTATACGCATTGTTTACAAAATGCGTGTCTTTGTCGAGCGTCTCCACTGACTGCTCGGAGCGGAGAGTGTGTATGTTCTACTCTCCTCAGTAATAGACATGTTTACGTGACGTGTGGTTGTATCAGAATGATGAAACAAAAACTGTGCAAAGTTGAGTGCATTCTTACACAAAGCGGACTGTACTAGAAGTCTGTCCCGAGTAGCGCGTGCCAACGTACAGTTTGTAAACACAGTGATCTAAGTACGAAGCAGCCTAGCCTGTAACCCATACTTTTTTACACGCTTTATATTAGCTTGACCTGTATCTATCTATCTATCTATGTAACGGAATCTTTCAACGCGATTTTCACCGACTTAAAATCATTGGATCGACTTGAAACTTTGTATACTTGTAAAAGACCCGTGACAATACAATAATTTCATATTTATTTTCTAAAATCCTGGCCAGAATCATCAGAAAATAAAAAAAAAGTGTCTTTGTATCAATATAACGGAATCTTTGAACACGATTTTCACCCACTTAGAAACATTGGATCGACTTGAAACTTTGTATACTTGTAAATGACCCGTGACAATACAATCATTTCATATTTGTTTATAAAATTCTGGCCAGAATCATCAGAAAATGAAAAAAATATGAAAACTGGTATAATAAGTTGCGGACTTGTCGACTTTTTAGTCGATCGTTGTAAGAGCTCAGTTGGTAGAGCGGTGAACTCTAGTGGTATATAATTTCAGAAATCCATAGGTCGCTGGTTGAAATCCGGCTGGAGGATTTTTTTAAGAAGAGTATTACTTTTAGCACATACTACAATAGTATCGAATTTAAATATATATACATTTTTAACTTATTCTGTAAAATATTAAAATTATTTTTAATTTTTTTAGTTCGGTTTTCTAATAAAGCGTGTTGTTTTAGTTTTTTAAAACTATTATTTATTTCAGCCCTAGTAATGTGATTAATGAAAACAAGAATAAAAATTAAGTTAAATATTACATTAATAAGCATGGCATTCTATAGCATTTAATTTTAATACAAATATGTTAAAATGTGTTAAAAAATTACTCATATATATATATATATATATATATATTGTTAAAAGTGGTGGTGATAAAGTACCCCTCCCCCCCGTTGGTAGTGTATGATCTGTAATTTGGGTTGTTATTGCTAGAGTTAACAAATAAGTATAGCCTATATAAATGTGTTTTACTTACTGACAGTGACAAACAATCCAAGAAGACAGACGAACAGCAATCCACTGTACTTGGCCATTTCGAATTCTTCAATAAAAGTAGTATCTAAACGCACTGGTATTCGGATGGTGATACACTGACCTTAGTTCTTAAAAAATATTCAAGATGGCGTAAGTGTCGTGCGTGTCACGTGAATACTGGAACTATGAGGAAAACAATAACACAAGAGCAGAAGCACACAAACTTGATTACATAAACTGTTTTCGATGCGTCACTGCAAGGATAAAATGATGTGCAATTTAAATTAGTTGGGGAAAACCCGGTGTAACGTCATTAGAAAAAAAAAAGTTGTTGGCATTGAAACTGATGATCACAGAGTAAATATCAGAAGGTATAAAGAACGCAATCCGGTCTGCATTTTAACATCATTAATTTAAATTCAAGGCTTTTATTTCAAACTACCACATGAGGAGTTCAATGAAACAAAGTGCTAGGCATAAGTGGAGTTCTGTATAATTTAGGTGTTCATCTGTCTGTGAATGAATTATATTTTCCACAATATATTACTGCAAAAATGGAATAGCAAGCTTTGTAATTAAACTGTAATATTTTACACAACTGTGAGATATGGACCTTTTGCATAGAAATAATGTTAACTTGAAAATTTTAACGATTTATCAAGGAATGCAGCTATTAAAGTTATTATCAGAAAACATTAATATTTATTTACAAACATTCATCGAAACTGACCTATAAAATTGTACTTACTTATTTCTTCATTTATTTTATTTATTCTGATAGAGTTAAAACTAGACCTTCTCTTCCATTCATCATTACAAACATATATTACTACTTCTTCTTCTTCCTTCCTTACAAGTATTAGGCCAATTCCTGTTACGATCCTATAGAAAGTTTTCCTTCCAGTGTTTCATAGGACAGCCCAGTGATCTTCGTCCTCTTGGTATATAATTATAAACAGCTTTGGGGATCCGATTTGAACTCTTTCTTTCTAGATGGTGTTTCCAATTTAGTTGGTACTGTTTAATATGTTCCAAAATTGGCGTAGTCTTCAATTCTTTTAAGATATCGGTGTTCCTTTTCCGATCCCATCTGGTGTAACCCGCTGTTCTGCGCATGAATCTAACATTTTTTTATATTACTTTAGAATATAAAAATCACAAATAAATAAATATTTATATATGTGTGTCTGTCTATTAACGCTATAGCTGCAGCATTTTTATCGTAACGAAACTCAGCATAGAGCAATCTATTTAAAAAGGTACTGTCCAATTCGTAAGCAATTCAATTGGAGCATTTGAAATGAGGATTAATATAAAGTGATAATTTTAAAATCGCTATAGGAACAGCAATTGTTATATTTTAAATGAAACTCGGTATTTGCCACGGAAATTAAACGAAGAGGTCATTCTAAAAAATCAGCAAACTCCAATTAATTATTATTATTATTATTATTATTATTCCATTAACAATGCATTCCCTAAAGCGACTTAAACATTTTCTTCCTACAACTCTTAAAAGAATTTTAATCCAAACTTTAGTGATGCCGCATTTTGACTACTGTGACGTTCTACTAACTGACATAAGTGACGGATTGTCGGAAAAACTGCAGCGTGTCCATAATATGTGTATCAGATTCATATTTAATGTCCGAAAATACGATCACATTTCTCCATTACTCCACGAATTGTCATGGCTACATCTAAAAGAGAGAAGAAAATCGCACTGTCTAATTC